>VZSV01000026.1:1696547-1750374 GCA_013398735.1 Nothocercus julius | reverse complement strand
TATATATATATGTGTGTGTGTGTGTGTGTATGTAGGTATATAAATATATATACACTGTGTTACACATGATAATAAGGATCTGGACAACCATCATATAAAGAACTCTGAAGAACTAATGGGAGAATGAAAACATACAGGAAAAAAAAATTCATAGCTAACAAAATTCAGTAATGTTCAAGTATTTTAGGACCAAAAGAAAGCTGAAGAATGGAAACGACTACTAGATTTTTGCATGCAGTTCTGGGG
Organism: Nothocercus julius; assembly: GCA_013398735.1. Taxonomy (NCBI): domain Eukaryota; kingdom Metazoa; phylum Chordata; class Aves; order Tinamiformes; family Tinamidae; genus Nothocercus; species Nothocercus julius. The sequence goes on along the minus strand of VZSV01000026.1, from coordinate 1,750,128 downwards.
AAAAGTTCATTGGGAGAAGGATGATGGGAAGGTTGGTTGTATCATGCACTTTGTAAAATAACTCATAGGAAGAGGAGAAGAACTCATTAAATGAAAAAAAAAAAAAAAAAAACAGATTTTTTTTTTTTTTGCCATATTGTGCTTTAATATTTAGGTTTTGATTTTCTTGCAGAGACAGTTTAATTGTCCTTTTGTGTTCTGTGTTAAGCTGAAATTTTGTCAGTCACTGGCCAATGTTTTCCAGATGAAGACTGAAGTATTCTCTTTTTTAACAAACAAATTTGGGACTTCAAATAATTTTCTAGTAACATTCCTAAACCTTAAAGGAAAGCTTAGATACATCTTGAACTTTTTCCATTCCAGTGAAAATGAATATTTCGTTAAAAATTAGCTTTTAATGAGAAACCTAACAAGGATGGTAAATTGTGTCTGTGATACTTGAGAGTCATCCTCTTTCTCTCTGTGTTTCACTTTATTGGGCTGTTCAGTCATATCCCGTAAAACTGACCAGTAGTAATATAACTATTGGCTCAGGTCCATGAGAATCCTAATCTCCCACTTGCATTAGAACAGAAAATATTTGTGGAATTTAACCCTCGTTCAGTCAAAATATCGGTGTATTCCTTCATCAATCCGCTAGATTTGTATAAGATCTCCTAGTGATAACTACAGCAAACCAGCGTTCAGCACAATCAAGAGTTTGTGGCTGTGTTTGCTTTTTAAATTCTTATGCACATAAATTCTAACACACATTTTTCTTGAGGGGAAAGGAAATAGGTGAAACTTAGCTATGAATAGGCAGTTTCTGCATCATTCTAAAGGGAAGTCTCCCCTTCCTTCTAATGATGCCCTTCAGCTTTTTATTTTTTTTTCTATGTTGATTTTCCATCTTGTTCATTTCTAAATTGTTTCCTATTTCTGTAATATTGGTTCTTTGGAGAATGCTTCAAGCATGGTATTTTAAAATGCAATGCATAGTTATTGTTGTAAGCACTACTAATAACCTCCGCCATGCCTGGAAGGAGTTGCCCAAGCTGGGAAGTGAAGTAATCCCAATGCTCCTACAAAAGATGGAATTCAGAGTTTCTCCTGTTTGAATATTTTCTGGTGCAGGAAAGCCTGTGAGGGAACTGTTATGCCTGCATGGACAAAGCAGAATTCCTCACACTGTGACCTGAACTGGCTCCAAAGGGCCACACTGAGCTCCACATTCCGCACTCAGGATGGGAGAACTGCTTACGTTCTCCAGTCCTGATACCTGGACACCTCATTGGCATGAAATAACTATATGCCAACCATTGCCCTCAAGGTGACTTATACGTGCAAATCATGGGATAGACCAAGATTCCTTCCTCTCCATGAGGAAATGGCTCCTTCTCCTCTCAGAACAGCCAGGATTAGTCATAAAAGGAACTGTTCAGCAGCATAGGTCATATGTTGCTGCTGGCGGTTCAAAATCTGCCCCTCAGTGGATTGCAGGAGGGAAAGCCATGCATGGGTTATCTCTTGGCAAATACTGACTTTAACTAGGAAATTCAAGGGGGAGATAATTAAGAAATGATTTTCTTTTCTCACTGTGCCTGGTTGCTCTTTTCCCTTCCTGAGACACAATTTCTACTGCTGAGCTTCAATTTTCAGCTCTGTGCCACCTCTCTGATCTAAAGATTGAATTTAGTATGATAGAAGCACCGAAGAGAGATTGACCCATCCAGTTCAGATTTTGCTCTATGCTCATGCTTCACCCTGCTTATGCATTTTAATGTAGCTTGTTGAAAAGCATGGCAAATTTTAAGACTGTTTAAGTGTAGTACAGGAAGACTCTTGCTGCCTCCTTTTCCCTTTCCCACTTTTCAGGTCTAAGCCCAGCATAGATATTTCTTTTGTATTCTACTCACAGGGCAAGTACTCTTAAGGAACAGGCTTTTTTACCATAGACAAATCTTTCAAAACAAAAAAAAAAAACCAACCTTTTCTTGCAGGAATGGCATGGCAAGTCTGAGGATGCAGCAGGTTTGGAGAGATGACTAGAGGTGGAGATGGAAGCACTAATATTATCTTCCTTTTCTTCTCATCCTATTGTCCACCCATCTTCATGGACTGAGAACCCACACTAATTTTATGTAATGAACAGGCAACACATGGAAACAATTCACAGGGACTGACGCCGTGGATGTGATTGGTTTTGCAGCTCTACCTATAAAGTTGTCCTTTGAAAAAAAGGACTAAGTCATGCAGTGATGACCATCTTGATAGTCCTTACACCTCAGAGCAGGAATGTGGCAATGTGGGCTTTGCAGAATGTCTTTATTCAGGGGATTATTTTTATTTCTTTAGACTGCCAATATCCTGTTAGTTTTTAACAGCCAGAGAACTATCTGTTCTTGGGCACCATCTTCTGAACAGGGAATACATCAAGTACATTTGTGTGGTTTAATTTCCGTGACTTTTTTTCCTTGTTTATTTAAGCTCTGATCCCCTTCAGATTTTGAAAATTCAGCTTCCCTAGATTTGGTAAAGACCTCTCTCAAAAACTCTCATCAAATTCAAAATGAAGTTTCCTTTTCAACCCAAAGCAAACAAAGACGCTGCCTTTAAGCAGCTCTACCGAGCTGCCTGCCCTGCAGGTTTGTGGGTTCACTCGCACTCTCCCTGCCTGGCTGGCGTTCGTCCTCCGGCACGCAGCGGGTACATGCGCAGTATTTTTAGGCCTGTCATAGACACGTTTCCTGGCAGTACGCTTCTTGGGGATGGATGAGAAAAAAAGGCCACATGTTGATATATGAGTCGCTGAATTTATGAGACCTCTTTGCTGCCGCTGTGTGTCTGGTGTTTGGATTACCCTGGGTCTGGTATGGTGTTGATTGTAGCTTTTCTTATGTCTGAGAGACTAATAATAGCTCTGTCTTATGTTGATTCTCTGGCATCTAATAAGAAATAGAAATTCAGCCCTAGGATCAGTCTGAACACAAATACACACTCTTCTCTTGTGGCCTGTTTCCTTCTAGAAACATAATACCTTTCAGTCTGCTCACGTATCTGGTTCAGATCAGCCAGTGGACTTAGTTTTTTTAGTGAGCCATGGACAGAGACAGAGAGTCACACAAACAGAGTGCAGAGTGGGTCATATAAACCTCATTTTCTTAGGCGCATTGGCTCCAAATTGTGTTCCTTTGTTTGACTGCAGATTCATCCTGCTTTGCAAGTGTTCTGGTAATAGAGACTTTGTCCTCCCCATTACATGCAGTGACATCTTCTGCTCTCCTGCTAGGAAACCACAATAACTTCATCCACTCTCTGCCCTTTCCAAGACAGCTGCGGTGAGAAACGCCTATAGTCAAACTCTCTCACTTCTGTTGTTCCGAATTCAGATCTCTCTACTTAGTGTCTTTCAAAATAAAAGAGTGAGAATCCCTGGCTCCCTTTTCCTTTGCTCTACATGCCTAATTCATTCTTAAACAGCAGCTAATCCCACCCTTCATACCCTCCAGGGCCTCCAAAGAGCAGAACGCTGTTAATTAATTCTAATGAACATCAGACAGGCAGTTCCTTTCTTTCTGCATTTGGACAGGGGTTACTTTTATCTCCATCATTTTCCTGCCTTGATCAGATTTTCCCCAAGCTAAATTAAATCTCCATCCTCTGTTTTGATTGATTTTCCCCTTCTTGCTCTCTTTTTAACTCAAATAAGTTTACATAAATGTAAAAGTAACAAAACAAGCTCTCTGAACAGACATGTTAACTGGCTAACGTGACCCAGACAGTGGTAAATCAATAGTAGTGTAGCTTAATTTATATTTTCATAACTCATTCAGTTTCTCCCCCTTCTTCCTCCCTACCACTGAACACTAAGTTTTATTTAGATATCACCAGGTCCAGGGAGCCCTGGATGAATCTGCCTGGCCCTTCGGACCATTCATTTGCTGCAAGAGGCTCAAAGACCCAGGTTTATGTCACTCCACTCGTCATTATATCTGCCTGAGGTCAAGGGCAATAAATGTTCTCTCTTGTGTGGGGTCAGTGCCATTGCGTGAGACCAGCCTTCCACGGAAATCTGGTGCTGGGCAACAGCATGGGAATTAGATGGAAAGTGGATGAAGGGCTAGTGACACCTCCAGTTATGAGGGCTATTTCTTTTGTTTATCTAGTAAACTTGGAAACAAAGCCCTGTGATGGCTACCAAGAGCAGACTAGCATAATTCCCTGAGAAAACATTGGGGTTACAGACGATAAAGGGCAATATCTATTTGGACCAAAATATAATCCAACATTTTTTCTTTTTAGAGTATAGGTCAAATTCAGAAGTATTTACATTGTCTGCTGCGCATAACTCTGAAGTGGCCAAATAAACTCCTATCAGCTTCTGAGAGTATTTTGAGAAGAGCACTGAAAAACTTAGTGCTAATATTGCAGGATTTGATCTTTTTGAATATGGCATGAGAGGTGCATAGGAAACTCTGACAGAGGGTGAAGATTTGGGTTAATTTTCCCTAGATCATTGGACTGCTCCTGGCTTTCTGACTGTCCCTTAGTTCCCAGACTTACGAGGGCACTGAAGTTCCCATCAAAAAAGTAAATTTAAGTAGGTTCAAAATTTAAGCCTGACTTCCACCGCATTCAGTGTAATCTCCATAGTTTTAAAGTACTGCAACCTAAGCACGTGTGCCACTGCTCTACTGAGTTTAGGCCTGAAGTCCAAGCAGACGTGTATACAAACACACAAGTATATGTCTGTGTGCGTGTGTATACACACATATATAAAAAGCATATAATATTTGCTGTCACCATAGCAACAGAAAATGTGTGTGCTGCCAGTGCCTTGGTAACAGTGCATCTGTGTACGTCTGTATGTATATGGAGTTGCCATGGGATTGGGTGTGGCAAATGCTTAAACAGAATAAGTTAAAAAGAGCGTAGGTGTATGAAAGCCATTTATCTGTCAAACCATGGCTCCATTTACACATCTCCTGGTAATTTTTGCACATGCGGCGCCTCATTGCCGTATTCAAGAAAGACAGAAAGTCTTTTTTTTTTTTTTTCCTCTGTGCTTGTCCCTAAGGGCATTAAGAAAATGATGGATATATTTCAGCAAAGAATAACAGCATTACGACACAGTTCTGGGTGGACAGGAATTAATCTGTGTTTGGTGAATCCTTTTGCACTGAAAAGCAAATGCAACAGAGCACCACTAAGCAATGCAGCAGGGAGTTGGCATAAAGCCAAACGTATCTACTTTGGTAAAATCATGCTCTAGTCCCAATGGTAACAACTTCATTTAACTCCATGGCATTTGTTAAAAACTGGAGATAGTTCTGAATGTCTGAATTTCTAATACAATAATTAATAACCTCAAACATGGGTACAAGCCTCAATACATAAATTATCTCATTAAGATTAATAATTTGGAGGTTGCCTCCTGAATTCAGCCTAGCTGAAATAAATCAGACTTCCCACATTAGAGTCCAGTGTTCAATGGAGTTATTGCTACGTTGGTCCTTTTCTGAAGACTGCCCCGAATCTTTAAATTTGGATATGGATATGAACTGCCCAGAAATTAGGTAGTTCTCCGGGCTTCAGTATGAAATCCTTGATGATAAACATTGGTCATTTGAATACAGTAATAACTTTTAGTTGCTTCCCATAGGAAACTGCTGGAGGCCTTAAAGTTCCACAAAGCAAAAGCAGGGAGGAGATTTACTGTGCCTTGTTTGCAGCCCTGATGATCCTGAATTTGCATCTCATGTGTGACCGTTCTGAGTTATATTGAATGCAATTGCCCACTGACCTGAATATCCCATAAAAGCTTTCTTTGAAACAACCTGGAATTTGTAGAAGGAAGCACCTTGGCACAGAAAAAAAGGCAATGAAATGTCTTGGGCAGTGAAGGAAGGACAGTACTGGTATGAGGCAATCCTACTGGTAAGGAAAAATATCCATATTAAAAAGAACATTATAAAAAAGCACTGCTCTCGTTACGTGAAGATCCAGAAGAAAAATGTTCATATCAAAAAAAAAAGAAAGTTGTTATTTCCTCTCTATATAATCATGCCCATGAACTCAGAACTCCTTGAAATTCCCCTCCTGTGTTTCCTTGCATTGATTTAACAAATTCATTCGCACTGGTTTTATTAAACTGGAAGTACAAACCCAGGCCTGACTGCCATTCCATCTCGGTCAGTAGGAAATGATATTTAGCAGCAATGAAATTAATGCCTGAATGAACACAATAAACAGCAAAGCAAGAGAGAGCGAAAGAGAGAAAATATCAAGGAAAAAAACAAAAACCACCAAGGAGAAAACAGAACCACGCTGAGCCATGTTTGATTACGAATAGCAATTGAGACTCTGATGGTGATGACCCATATATTGTTCTGCTAAGTATTCATGCAATCAAAATGTGGGAAGTCTCAGGTTGGAACAGGCAACCTAAACCCTCTGCAGGGATGTCTTGAACCTTTTCCATATACATATTTTTGTATATTTTTTCCCCCCAGGTTTCATCTCCGCTTCCTTGCTTTTTCCAGGGACTGTGTTTTACAGGGAGGCCGGTCTGCTGGCAAACTTGGCTGAGAAGTGCTGCACTACCTTTGCACGGTCTGCTGAATATCAGTCCGCAACGCACAATTTTATTTGCTCTGCCAGTTCTTGTTAAACGCCAGCTTCCCATTCAGGACTGTGTGATACGAGTTCCTGGAATGCTTTTCTGCTGGAAGCTCTTACTAGTAACACGTAGTGCTGGAGTTTAAGCAGAGCCTGGTATTGAACACCTCTATAAGGTAATCCACTGAGTCCCTCAAGACCATGTCTCTGACCTGATTATATATTTTGAAAAAACCTCATCATTCAAAAAGCAATGGACAACTGCATGAGCATTAGGAAATATTTATAAAACATGTCTTGTTTCTGCTTTTTATTTGGCCCAAACATCTTCTGCTCTTATAGGAAAAATCTATAGAAACACATAGAAAGAAAACTATGTGTCTGAAGAAATTTTGGGTGAGGCGGTTAATAGGAAATCATATCTCCGACATGAAATTTTTTAGAGTGTGCCTCAGTATAGAATTCTGTAAAACAGATGAAAGAAAAAAATCTATGGAAAAGTAATTTTTTCTAATCTATTTGACTTCAGTTCTGCCCTGAAAAGAAATAAAGACTTTCTTGTCTCATGAACTTAGCAACTGTGAAAGGCAGATAGGAAATAATTTGTCAATAGATTTCAAGATATTGAGTGGATGTGAGAGATTAAGATAGACCTGCACAGAGCCATAATTTGCCTGGCTTTTTCTTTAGCAGCTCAGGGAAAACCAATAGTTTTTGGTGAAGCTTTTCAGAGGAGGGTAGCAAAGAAACTGCCCATCAGCAGGTGCTGATGGGCAAAATTGCTTCTTGGGTTTTCTCAGTGTGGGTGCTTCTTGTCTGCTGCTGCTACCAGGAGCCAAAGAAGGATTTCAAGTAAGAGTCCAAGGAAAACCAGTTCTGCTTGTTCAAAAGACTGTTCACTAGGTTGCACGTTGAGAAGAAGGCCTATGTTTTCAAGGTTTGCATATTTAAGGTAAACTTGGCAGCCAAAATAAATATCAGCCAAAATAACTCCGTGGGGCTTTTGAAAACTTGCTCCAGGTTCATTGATTCAAAAGCCAGGGGAATGCTCAAAGATGGAGCAAATAAAGCTGTAATTTAAGATAACCAATTTAAAGAAGGCATTCAAGTGATTTTATCTGTCATGAGAAGAAAGTCTTAAACATCACTAAATGCAAGAGCATTAGCAGCTTCTGGTTGCAAGATTTTGTGAGGTTATCTGTAGCCTATGAGTGTTTATGAAAGGCAAGGCACAATAGCCTAAGCAGAGTCAGTAATTGCATGGTCAGAATCAGAAAAACAGCCACTGAACAGGTGGCTCCTATGCCAAAGCACCCTTGTCTTGTCCTCCCTCTCCCCCCGTGCTCATGGCGCACCTTCTCCTCTCTGGATGGTCTGAGGCAAAGGGGCCTCAGGAAAGTTGTGCCTCCATAGCACAGGAGCAATTTTAACCAAAACACTGAGATTACAGAGCTGCTGACAGGCTTCAGGAGGACATTACTTCACCCTCCTCCCCCTCAATATTGTGATAAAGATAATGTGGTTTTTTTCCTTTTTGATCAAAAGAGCTTTAAAAAAATTGAAGATTTTAGGCGATAGCTACTCTGTGTTTATAAAAAGGTCTATTCTGTCAAGAAGCTTTTTTGGGAGACAACAGCCAGCCCCCAGAGATACTCTTAGAGATGCTAGGAGCAGCACACTGTGTTGTCTAAACCCAACACCACAGTTATGATCTGGATAACTGCTCTTCTCCATGCAGCAGCCCCAAGTTCAGGCTTTGGCTCCTTGGATTGAAAGGGAAGAGGGGGCAGGAGGGAGGCTAAACATAGGAACTGGAACAGGATTTCCCCCCCCTCCCTTCTTTGATAGGATGAAAGCACCGCACAGTCTTTCTTGATTACCAATTGAGTAACTGAATTACAAGCTCATCAGAAAGCCCAGGCCTGGTTAAACAAGGAGCAGCTGGTGCTGGCTACTTCATGGCTCTCTTCTCTTACTCCCCACCTGATTTTAGAGCAGTTGCTGGCCATGGGTGTTAGGAAAGGCTCTGGGAAAGATATCACTTTTCTTTGGGAAAACTGGCTTCCCTGAGAAGCCATCTGCCTACTGCAGTGGAGTTTGGATGTAGTCTGTAAAGTGGTGTAGCCTCCCATCCAATGCACAGAGAGGTTTTCTTTGGCAGGGAAGCTGCCTATGACTCAGCTGGAAGCTGCTAGGAGAGCTTGGGCATCCTCAGGTAGTGCAGAGGAGGAGCTGGACATCTTAAATGCCTGGTTATTTAAGGTCAGATGTTCTTTCACCTGTTTTTCTAGGAATACTTTTGGTCCACACTTACCTATTTCTAGTATTAACCCCTTTTCCTTTCTTGCATCTGACTGAAATAGCAACCCTTGGCCAGACAAGACTGTATTACACAGGGCTAATTAGAACAGCATCAGATACCAGAGCAAGGAGTTGTGTCCCATTTCTTTGAGTTGGATCAAATCTAAATATCTGGAGTCTGTTTGTTTTGGATTTGTCAAGGGGACAGCAGCTGTACAACCAGATTGTGCAGGGCTCCCTGTGGCTGTTTTGATAAGTTGTCAGATGAAAGGACAGTCAAGGACTGCAGAGCACAAGAAGAGTAAAGTTGTCTGATAAAAGGACTTTGGATCTCACGGGTGTGTGACAGAAAAGGGTGGGCCTGGAAAGGGCTAACTTATAAGTTCCTTCATCTTAAACAAAATCTAGTTAAAGTGGAGTGATTCTTACCGAAGCCAGCCTTTAGGAAATTGTAAGTGGAAAATGCTTCCTAGAGACATTTTTTTGTTTTGCCATCCCAGAGAGGTGAGGGTTAAAAGAACCTGTTAAATTCCCACCATGCAAACCTGTTTTGAGCATGTGCCTCTGGCCTCCCCTTCCTCCTGATGCGCACAGAGATAGACACGCAAATGAAGACGTGTTGCCAAGAGTTATGCAGAACTATATTCCTGGGGAGAAATGTGGTGGGAATCTTTGGAAGCTGGGAAGGCTTCTTGCACATGTACACACGTTTACAGCGCTCAGGCTCAAGAGGCAGGAATATGTGGTTCTAGGACGGAGAGCACAAGAGAGAATATCTTACATATATCCTGCTTCTGAAGGCTCACCTGCGTGCATTTAATCCAGAAGATATTTTTACCACATGCCTTAACAGTCTTATTTTTAGCTTCAAATGAACTGTTTCCCTCTGTTTTGCTAGCATTCTTTGTTTACACTCATTTTTAGTTTGCTAGAAATCTTTTCAGAGTTGAGTTGTTCTGGAGCCCAGGTTTATCTGGCAGGCTTAAACACAAGGTGAGTTGTATACAGATTTTTAGCTTATAGTGGATTAATATTGAGTAGGACCCTGATCCTGATGATCAGCCTGTTATGGTTGTGTGGCTCACAGGAGAAGCTTTAAAAAAATATATATAACTGGCTGCTCCTATTTAAGCAGCAGTGAGCAAGAGAGAAGAAGGAATGAAAATACAGGGTTTTAAATGAATCTAATTACTCATGTCATTAATTTAGATTTAGTCGAGTAGTTATAGCATATTAAATAAACAACAATTGATTAGGTAAGTCATGTTCATTTGAAATTTAACCATAAGGAGATGGATATTTATCTTGCAGCCAAACTGTTAAAGCTTTATCAATACGTTTCAGTGGTGTATAAAAGGAGGTCACTTGGACTTTTTTGGTCCCTAGAGTTGCAATTATTCCTGGAACCATTTTCAAATCTTTTCTCTGAGTATGTGATAGTGCTGTAGCAATGACAGGTTTAAGTGACCTTTTTTGTACCTTGCAGTCAAAATAGTCAAGCTTTTGCAAACATGCAAAAAGGCAAATGAAAGCGGCTCTTGGGGAATGAATCCTTGGATGTCTCTAGCTCATTTGAAGACCAGCTAATGTTCATAGAAGGAGCCAAATCAACAGATTCTCTCCTTATTCTTGAGAGACAACAAGAACATACTAAGTAACTCTGACCAGTTAACCTGGCTGTAGCAGCAGAGAGTAAGATTTTCATGGGTTTTTACGTTAAACGTGTGTTAGGTGGTGGGGAAAAAAGTGAATATTTTTATTCAGGAAGGGGAAAATCCTCTATGTCCTCATGATAAAATCACTGTAATACCCTATAATTCAAAGCCACTGGAGGATGACTCCTTTATCTCTCCCCATACACACTCTAAGCCGGCTCCATCTTCATTCAGTATTTGCCTGTGACACGTTCTGTCTCAAATTTCCTATGTAAAATACAGTCAGTATTATCAGCCCTATGGATTGCTCATTTATTCCTGGACTTAGGCTTAACTCAGGTAAAACAATTATTAACTAATGTGCTGCTTAAACACATCTCTGTTGGCTAATGTTTCCTGTCCACTAATAAGTTTCTCAGTTTTTTTCCCAAGGATGAAAATAGAATTTAAAAGAATAATTTATTATCTCCTTCAATGGAAACAGACTTAGGAAATAAGTATGTGTGAAAGATTAATATTCTTTTATTTTGGGGACTCTAAATAACTTCTTCTGAAGTACCTCTTTATTTTTATCAAGATTTTTACTGAGATTTTTCTCTCCATAAACTCTCTATTCAATTCCAGTCAGCCTCTCTTTTTATGCTATTTTTATGCTGGAAATACTTTGACAATGTTAAGACAAAGCCCAGTCCTCCCAACCATGGAATATATGTGTAGAGAGAGCAGAATATTAAAATAAGTTCTATATTGTGAATCCCAGTAGCATTCTGTCTATGCCTTACAGAAAAGTTGCAAGGGTTCAGATGGCAAAACTGGTCTGTTTTTTTGCGGGTTTTGTGCTTTTTTCATATGATAATCCTTCCTCTTTATCCACTCAGTTATCTATGTCGTTTTCCATGTCCCTGAGTGCCTGAATTGATCTTCAAGACATGCCACTGTAAATTAAATATTACCTTCCCAATATTTTTTTAAGTAATTAAAATACTCTCAAGTTGCTATTTGGGGGGAGAAAAAAAAAAATCAGATCTGTAAATTTTCAAATAGTGTAATTGTGTTCGGGTGGTACTTTAGGTAGACGATTCTATGTAGTGTTTTAATTAAAATGAACAGATATTATCAGCTAATTAAATTACCTTCCTGTCTGCTAATTTTACATGCTAAAATAAAATCTGTTCAGCCTAGGAAAAATCTGAAATAGATATATACAAGTACCAAGCTATTCTTGATACAACTGATAGAACAAACTTCCACAAGATGAGAGTGATAATCAGCGTGTGAGGAGAGGAGTCTGGAACCCTTGGTCAAAGTCTTCTAGAAGATAAGGGATCTTGGCAGAACTAAAGGGATGGAAGTTGTCCTGCAAGTTTTACTGGCTCCATAACAGTTCAAAAATGTGAGAGTGTTTTTCCTAAAATTCCCAGAATCCCTACAGCAATTTTCAGTTATAAAAAATACTTAAAATATGTCTGAACTTTAAATGCTCTTTTATTGAATTCTTCCTCCACCCACATTGTTTGTTTTGCAACCATGGAAATTCACATGTATAGTTTAAAATATCTTTCTTGTTCTTGTCTGGAAATTACTTCCTGATGACCTGGGACTCAAGGCCCACAGAGTAGGAAATATTTGCTGGCCAAAAAAGATATTTGAGAAGATCTGCTCCATAATCATTTATGCTTGTTTCCACTGCCAAAACATATGCAGAGAGAGAGAGGAGGAGCAGGCAGGATGGGGTCCACAATCCTGAATGTTTTATGAATTGAGGAATTTCTGGGAAAATAATATCTAATAAATAGTGTCTGCTGTACCTGGCAGGGATAGCAGAAAATGGATCCACATTCATACAAGTGCATAGTATATAAATCAAAACTTTCTGTCTGCAGATGCAGATGCTGTAGGATCCTTGGGAGGAATGGTTGGAATCCAGCTCTCCAGGTTGGACAAACAAGGATGACAGTATTTGGGCCAGGTGTCTAGGACTGATCCATCATGTTAGTGATTCCAGTTTTTGTGGTTTCCCACTGCTTGTGGCCAGTAAATAAAGAGCAAAATTACAAAGGAACAGCCATGGACAACCATCTACTGAGAGAGAAAGGAATGTAAGTGGAGCAATTAGCTTCAAGAATAGCTTTAGGCCAAAGGAACTCCTAAATGGCCATGTTCACCTCTCCAAAGGAGCCGCTTCAGCTGAGGCTGGGCAGAAAAACCCTGCACGGCTGCTGGTGACAGTCCCACCCTGGTGGCAATAGCACAGAGAGCTGTGGTCTCTTGCTGCAGTTATTCCCTTGTGCTAAGCTCTCAGTAAGGGGCTACTATACAAGCTGCCCACTACCTTTCAACAGGTTTGGGAAGATTTTTGACTTCCCTCGTTTGAAGTAAACTGATGCAGTTTACACTCGTGATAATTTTGACCCATTTTTTTCCCATGAGCTCAACTCAAATGAGATATCTCCAGGACTATCTAGCAGCTTAACTCTAAAGGGCCTTAAAAAAAGCCTTCTGATACTGGAGAAGCATATTGTCCTGTGCTAAGATGTGTGTGTTTCTACTTCAGCTTTTTCGTATCCTTTTAAATACATACAACGTAAGAAATAATGAATGGAAATGATTGTGAGTGGTCCATGAGTGCAGATTCAGAAGGATGTGGGTCATGGATAAAGACCTCATCAGCCTGCCAGCCAGCTGGGGCCCTGGCTCAGCAGTGATGAGGGGGTAGCATTAGTGCTGGGTTCACCTCGCCTGCCAAATCAAGACAGAGAATTTTAACCCTTAAATTATTACCCTCAGCTCTGCTTCCAACAACCCTAACTCCACAGAAAGGGGGGAGGGAGGGGGAAGAGGAGAATCTTGTTAGCAGATGACAGAAGAAAGTAAATACAGATGACATTTACTCTGCAAAGTGATAAAGTGGGCTCAATCTGTATAACTGCCAGGTAGTTTGCGAGAGGATTTAGCACAGAGCACTTCCAAGACTCTCTCTGTGTCAATGATGTCACTATCTTTTCTGGTTGCTCTTCCAGGATTCAGAGCATTATCTATCTGTTTAACGAAGGCAGCCCTTTTATTATTTCAAGGAAAAGCCCTTATGTTTGACATGCTGGGGCAAGCCATCCCACAGAAGTGCACGTCTGATGCTTCCGAGATAATGGGAAATCCTCAGCTCAGGCCTATATCAAGAAATAATTTGGTTTCTTTGTAATTAGATTCAAAGGGCAACAGCTCCCACTCCTCTGCTTTGGTCAGCGAGTTCCAATAAAGGATGACAGAGAAACCACCTAAAGCGATTAGAAATTGAGCACCCAATCAATTACTGCAACATGAGCTAAAATATGATGCAGAAGCGAGCCCTGACATGTGCTCTTCCTGACGCAAAGCAAAGGCTGCAATTAATAGGAGAGCACTGTAAGGTAGCTATCACAGCCTCCCAGGTAGCCCTAAACAACAGCTGGTCTTCTCATGAACGCTGGCTGCTGTGATGCAGCACAGGGCTAAAGTTCACTGTTTCCATTGTGAGATATATATATATGTGTGTGTGTGTGTATATATATATATAGATATATACACACACACACCTATCTGTATAGATATATAGGGGAATGTGTGGATCTAGTGGATCTATTGGCATTCTCTTCTTTGGAGGCTGCCTGCCTGCCTCTATGTATCTGTGTGATGAAAAGGTCTTGTTCATTAGCTCGGGATGTTCATTTATGTATTATCTATTAAGTGCATATTGAATATGCATCTCATTTTCATTTCAATTAGGATCTGAGGGCTGATTTCATTCATGACTATTGATTCCTTCCAGGCCATTTGCATTTTATTCTCTTCATTATTATTTATATGCTCTGTGCTCTCACAGTCATTTAAATATCCCTCTCATTACTGCCCCCAAGTGATGAATTATGTGCTGCTTCCAGAAACCGACACAACAAGCCTTGTGTTAAGCCTCTGATTTTTCTCTGTGTATTTATGGAGTTTTCCTTATTTGGGTTTTGGTGCCTTCTGCTTAGTTAGGAGCAGGTGATCCAATGTATTGCAAAGACTACTTGCTGCTTGACAAGCTATCCTGCTTCCTGTAGTTTTCCAGCTGAAAGATGTATTTTGTTCCCATTTGTAGTGGCTGGTATTTTCCTGCTCTATCAGGGTGCTTAGGTTTCCAGTAACAATCCTGCCTGCGGTCTCCTGACAGCATGATGGCTTCGATAGAGGTTTGGTTCAGTTGTTCATATATGCAGATGTGTATGACTGAATTTGCCCAGTCCCTTCCACCGGAGCAAGCAAAGAATTGGAGATTCCTCCTGACACACACACTCCCCTGTGCCTTTTGATGATATGACCTGTACTGACTGAGACTTAATTTGCACAGCCCTTAGCCTGAAAATAAATAGGCAGGAAACTTTGGAAGAGCTGGAACAGCAGTTTAAATAGCAAACAAATTGTGTTTGCATTGAAATAGGTATGCAGTAATTAATTGCGTGCTTAAGTGTAACTCTACCTCTGAAAAGGCTTTGGGGGATTTTAAGAAGGTTCTGCATATTAATTCTGACAAGAACATATGCTCCTATATTGTTTTGATCTCTCCTCACAGCACAGGAAAGACACAGATGTGCAAGAAAATAAAATAGGAATTGAATATTTCTGGATCTAGAGAAAGCTGATTATCTTGACTAGGCTTGGTGCAGAAGGAAAGACAGAGAGCTAAAGAAACAAAGGAGATCCTTATTTCTTTTAACTGATTAATCTGTCTGTCCGTAGTTCAGTGTTCTGTCCATCGATCAGCTAAAGAAAATGTCATGCACAGGTGCAATCTCTGTACAGAAAGGAAAGCAAGAGATCCCGGCTTTCGGGTCTGCCATTGCTTCCTCCGCTGGCTGAGGGAGTCCTGTGTCTTGATATTCAGTTGCAGCAGAAAGCAAAATGTCTCAACACACTTCAATGCGCACGTATTAAGGACAGGTTTAAATTGGGTAGATGTTATCTAGACATTACATTTTTGGCTCTTCAGTCATCAAGTTAAGTAATTAGTAATTAGTATCCTGGATACTTCTGGGAGGAATCAATATGGAAGCAAAGCTTTCACAGGGCAAGTGCAAAATAACTGCTGAGGATGTTCCCCACGTAATTCACGGATTTGTGTGAGTACCTAGGCGGAATTTCAAGGGTTTGTTTTCATCTGCAAAACTTTGCATGACGTGTGATTTGACCAAGTGATGGATTGTTGCCCTTTCTCTCCAGGCTGAAATCAACAAGCTGAGCTCTGCCTAGTTCCTTTCCTCAGAAAGGAAGTTTTGATTCTGTCCTGCATCACATTGAAAAAGCGACACAATCAGCACCATCCAGTCCTGCCCTAGAGTTATTTGCAGTTGTTTACTTGAATTCTTCTGCACTTCAAAAGACAGATTTGAATACACTGAAAATTTGAAGTATCCTGGCTCTTAATGCAAGCAGTGAAGATCTTGCCTTTAGCCAGCTGATGATAACCTGGGTTCAGTTGCTAGAGAGGAGCAGAACAGTAAATTTCATATTTCTTAGTGAGAAGTATATCAGAAGCCTAAGGGATGCTTTTGGCAAATGCTTCTTTCAGGACCGTAGACCTGATCTGGGAAGCAGTTGTAGATGGGTAGATCTTGTCCCTCTGGGGACTCCTGGCTTCATGAAGCATTGGATCCCAGCCTCAATATGTGCTCTGATACAAAGCCTCATCCCTCACCCCGGTTGTTGGGCGGTCTGGAAATTGCCATATAATATTGACAAAGCTGCTTAAGCAATTACCTTAACAGAAACTGAGTAAATGAAATGTACAATATACAGCTTAAATATACTAACCTTTCTAGGTCAATATGTGCTCCCTGCATACCTAAAACTAAGATACTTTTATGTCCAGAATGCCCAAAAATCTGCCAGGTTTATGTTTAGGTCTGGCTTAACATTGGGTGGGACTTAGGTTTAGGCTGGAGCAATAGCTTAAAGAGATGTCACTGAGTTTGTTCTGATGGCATCAAGCCAAGCAGAGTCAGTTTCTAAAGTTGTAATTACATTACTGGTTGTCAGACAAAAACTTGTTCTGAATCTAAACCCATTTCCAGGTCACATATGTGAACAAATACATCATCCTACCTGGATTTTCAGGGCCTTATAATCCTGGATAACTAGCCTTAAATGCAACCTTCTGTTATAAAAATTGCTTATTCTCCAAAACCTGAAGGGGAGGGGACAACAGACCAGTTTCCAAATGAATCATAAATATTGTATTTAAGGAAAATAATATTAACTGTAGCGGAGATGCTTACTTTTTTTTTTTTTTTTTTTTAAACTAGCCTCTGGGAAATGCCCAGTGAGTTTGTAGGAAGATTGCTTTATTGTAAAAATAGAAGTCCCTATATGTCAACATAAAAAACGCCATATTGGCATCAGAGCCTACACTCGATAGAAATCAGTTACACTGTGCAAACCTATTAAAAAGAAAAGGTTTATCCCTTTTTCATATGTAAACTAGGTACTCCCCACCTTTTTTTTTTTTTTTTTCCCCTCCATCTCCAACTAAATGCTATTAAGCATCCTGCAATGCAGCAAAGTGGATCAAAGGGCTCTGTCCTTGCATGTCTGGAGCAGCCGCTGAAGATGATGGGGTAGTGGATGTTCCCCCAAAATATGCACCGCTCGGTTATTGCACTCCTTGAGCCTAAGTTACTGCCGCTGCCTACAAAGGCAAAGCTGTGGCTGCATGATGGAGATAAGACACAGAAGTGAAGCACTCGCAGATGGCTGTCGCCACATAACAGCACAAAGAACTCTTTAATTAAGTCTTCCCTTCCCCTTATTAAAATTCAGGGAAGATTACCAAGGAATTTGTACTGTATCTGGAAAACAAATCATAACAATTACAGCAGGCTGCCCCAGGCTGGCAAGATTGTAGCTTATTATTCTACAAAGCCTTGATAAATGTGTAAATTTATATAGAAGGCTTCTGCATGTCATCATAGCTGTGTAAAGACCTCATACTTTCCATATCCAGTTTTAGGAGGAAGACCAGCTGGCTAGAGTCCCTTGAATTATTTGCTGTTAATGGTGAATTTTAAAAATACATATAAATTATGTCTCCCATCTACACTTTATCTGCAGGCTGTCAAAGTGGGACTCATTCCCGCTCTTTTGATGCCTGCTAAAAAAAACAATTCAACACCTCAGTTAACCTTCTGGCCCCACAACAATGGAATTCAAATTTTAAGCATGCATTTTTAAATGTCATGGGCTTCTTTTTAAAGAAAGAATCAAACTTATATGCTTAATTGCCTTACAGGTAGGAAAAAAAAAAGGTTGATTTGTATATGTACGGATCTCTAATAGTCTATTTTTTCTAGTTGATTAAATGGCAGCTCATCAGGGCAGGCTGCGTGAAACAGTGATTTCATGCAATGTCACTTAAAAGGGCAGCTTTAAACCAAGGATAGGGCTAGATTTGCTGCTCTTCATTTTTTTTTTTTTTTTTTTTTTTTTTTTTTTTTTTTTGTAAATCTGGAGTGATAGAATAGGTTATTGAATAGACTCACGAACTGTCAGGTCAGGAGGGACCACTGAGATCACCTCAGCCACCCCCTTTGATAAAGCAGACCAGAAAACTGCTATGAATTGCATGAATTACATGAAAACATGTGCACCCTTAATCAGACCATATCTTGTGATGAATAATGAGCTACAACTCTGGGAAATGATTCCAGTAGTTTAACAGACATCTCTTACTTAGAGGGCAGACAGATCTGGCTCCAGCGAGGGCAGACAGATCTGGCTCCAGCTTCTAGATGTTTGATTTTGTTCTACTTTTGCCTACTAAACTGGAATGCCATCAATTATCAATTTTTGTTTCTTATGCAGCTAATATAGACTGTTATATGCTGCCCTTTAGGCTCATCAGCAATACTCTAAACAGATTGTACTCCTTTATTTATATTTTAACAGATACCATGCCTTAATTTTTGTGTTGGATCTTCTCTATGCCTTTTCTAATTTTTCAGCACCCTTGCTGAAGTGGGACATCATATTCTACCTGAGTCCACATCCATATGCGATACGGTCTCTATATGGTTAGTATTTTTTTTTATATATATATATACCTCCAATGACACTCCTGGCTACATGATGCACAGGGAACTCACTCAATATGCTCTCGCAGGTATTGGTGTTTTATGCAGGTTTGGAGGGATTTATATGAACAGCTTCAGTGCATAAGACACCTTATGTTTACTGTAGAAAAGAGGAAAAGGCAGATTTTGAAAGACAGTGCTTGCGTATTTTCTTCCCAAATGCAGCTAAAATAAATGGTACAATATGTAGATAATACTTTAAAAAAAAAAAAAAAAAAAAGTGTGGGGAGTGCTTACAAAAACGTGTAAGACAAAAGAGATTTTAATGAAAGTTGTTATAGCCTCTGTCAGAAGCACTGCATCTTCACAACAGCCTTTTGCTAATATGTCCACTGTTTCTAGTTGTGGTAACTTCTCCTTGTCCAAGGTTTTAAATGTTCAAATAAATGCAAACCCATTTTTCAAAGAAAATACCAGGCATTTCCATATTGCCTGTAAGCTCTGAGCTCTGGGTAAATAACCAAAAGGAGACACTCATCAGCCTTCTCTGGAGCCAGACCCATGGAAAACAATCTGACTGTTTTTTTCCAATGAATCAAAGATTTCAGCTGATCATGAAATTAATAAATCAGGTGACACACTCGCTCTCCACTGCGGGTGAGATTTCCCATTTCATGCTTCAGTTGCCTGAAGTAAGAATGAGAGAGAGAGATTTTTTTTTCTCGTGTTTTGTAAGGAAAGCTGATGAAAGATTACCCTGAAATCCTCTCACAAGGAATGAGCAAGCAAGAAATATTTTTTCCCTTCCCTTAAAAAAAGATAAAAATCAAAGAAATACATAAAATAGAAGGCGCATGCTTTATATTGATTTTCTTGGTTCTGTTTGCATTAAGTCATCATTCTTGCAGGGACTGCGGGGAAAGACAGGCTCAAACGAAGAGATGAACAGATGCCACTGGCGTGTGGGCTGGCTACCGCCACGAAGTGCCGATCCAATAACGCTCGCCTTGCTGCCCACCCACGTCCTGCAGGGCTTCTGTTTGCAAGTCCTGCCCAGTTAGGTTTATGCAGTAAGTACTCGTAACCCTGTCTCCCGAGTGTGTTATTTTACAGCCTCCTTCCCCTCTCACAAAAAAAGGAACAAAAACAGAGGCATCTTGAACTAAAAAAAAAAAAAAAAGGAATGCTACCAGGTTGGAGATATTTTGCAATTTTTTTTTTTTTTTTTTAAACCTCTGAGGGACACAGGATAAAGTCACCCTGTACAAGGTATGGAGAGGGAGAAGCTCTTCTGCTCCACCTTGGATTTCAAGTTGCCTTCAATTCCTGGCCTAAGATTATCCCAAAAAGTTGCAGAGTGGCATTAAAAGACCAGTGCTTTTCAATACTCTGAGAAAGAAATTCTAGCCTGGATGTACATTCATGTATATACATATACACTAGACTAGACACACTTTCTTTTCTCAGGTAAAATATCTCATCAAAGCAAGCAGTCTGTTCTTAAAAGGAAAGGAGGCAGGAGGAGGTCTGCATTCCGAAATGTATTATTTGGGGGATGAAAGCAACTAGGAGAACACAAGAGATGATTACTATTACTTAGAAGATGATTTAATTATATTTTTGACTGAATGTTTGAAGTTGGAAGGCATGGTGCATTCTTCAGCAGCTCAGAAATGACTGGCCCATCTCCTTCAGTTTCCTGCCAGAAATGACTGTTCCGTTAGTGCAAGGAGGGAAATAATTACTCTGTGAAGTGTTTTTAAGGGAATACAGAACTTCAAAAAAGAAAATGTTTCTTTGGCCCACTAGGCAAAAAAATAAAAATAAAAATAAAAAGGTCAGTATTAACTTGTTCAGAGTCCCAAATCATTCAAAGTCATTTTGATTCCTTGGCATACTAATCTGTTTTTCTCTGATACAATAAAAAAAAAAGATTTTTCTTTAGCCAATAGTAAGATGTCTGTGTAAGAACAAGTGGAAGCAGGGAAAATAGGATAGAGACAACAGAAGTCATCTGTAAAAGAATGGATTTTCATTTTATCTTTTTTAACCATTCTCATGAATATCATAAAATCTCCTAATATTTTTAGTTACTGAAATAGCAGGCCAGGATAACAGACTGAAATTTAGCAACATGCAGAGATCCTAGTGCCAGCAAGTAACTGATCAGGCTGTATTTGAACTTCCTTTTTTTATCAGTTCCAACACCAAATTCCACTGATGTATTAAGGGTAAGTATTTTCCACTTAAACGTGAGAAAAGAACTATACTTTCAACACCACTTTATTCTTTTTCTGGTAACTGAAAAGAAGTCTTGCACTTTAATTAAAAAAATCTACCTGCCCTGGATGGATACAACTGCATTACAAGTACTAAAAAGAAAGGAGTGAAAAAAAAAAAAAAAAGGCAAAAAGTTAAAAGAAATGTCCTGTGGTTAATATTGTTTAATGTAAGATGCAGTTTCCAGCATTTCTGTCCACATAATAAATTCTTGTCAGCTAGGACAAGTAGTAAAAGAACAGATTTCATTCCTGTAACAAGGTTGGCCAACAGTAGCTGGAAGAGACCTGCTTAAGCAGAAGAGTGTGAAGAGCATGAAAGGAGAGTGAGGAGCCTGGAGTGAGTTTCATTCCATCTTCTGTGGCTAGCAGTAAGTATAGCAGGAGACAGAGGTCTGACTACACAAAGGATTTTGGTAACCTGTGGCTAGAAAATGAAGAAATGGTGCTGTTGTGAGCCTGCCTTACTGGAGACTTCATTTCTCCCCCCTCCTACACAAAATAGCTCCTTTTGACACAGGAAAAAAAAAAATATTTGTTCTTTACATAAAGGACAATGAAGTCTTGTTATGTGTCTAATTTGATGATCAGAATATGTGTTGAGTGAAAAAACACATTGTGATAGGTCATTTCTGAGACTCTTTGACATTGAAGATACGGATAAGATACCAGCAAAGTCATCGAAAACCCAAGTGATTTTGATAATATTTGTAAGATCATAGCGACCTGAATGACGATACAATTAAAGAAAAAATGTTATTAAAAATGCATTAGTTAAATAATGGAATAAGACATCCCAGAAGCACAGTGAAATAATAGTAGATGAATATGTAAATTAAATAATTTGTTTTAGGGAAGAAATTGTTATGGGAGTTTTCCCCAAGACTTCATCATTTCTTTCTTTCAGATCAAAGAGACTGAGTATGAAAGGATTAAAAAGATACTGGAAGACTTTTGTTTTGTGCTAGTTTTACTTTATTAGCAATTAAATATATCATTTATGTCTTTAGGTCTCTGCTTAAAAAGGTTTTTATCTTTCTGTAGTAAACATAGTATGACCTGTTAGAGTTATACCAGGCAAAATTGTCATTTTTTTTCCATCTTCCACCTAACTTTAATATGAATACTAGAGTGGATTTCTTGTTTCTCTTTTTCCAGTAGGCTTATCCTACAGCAAAAAGTTCATAATCACTTACTGTGGTTGTGAGTTCATGAGCTGATCAGAAATTTCTCTGCTGTTGAAGCACTTATTCAATGCTCCCAGTATATATTCTAGCAATTTAATGACTAAATGTGTGCATGTCGTGTATGTGCATATTTTTTATATATATATATATACACAAAAATCTTATACTCACTGTGGTTCTTTATGCCATAGCAAATTAACCCCATAAGCTCTGGTTCATATTAATTTATAAAATTCTTTTTTTTTTTTTTTTTTTTCTCCACTTAACCTAAAGGAATTAAAGGCTGGTTGATGTTACCTTGAATCCTGGGCTGGGTGAACGAAGGGATTATCGAGTTCTTAATTCATCTGAGCTTCTCAGAAGCTGAATGTAAAACACAAAACCGAAGTTAATGAGGAGCTTCAAGATAAAAAGAGACACGAGTCTCCAGCCATGGAAAATCCGTGAGCTGGAATTTGCCTGCTTTATTTATAGCCTGCTACTCATATTAAGTTAGCTCCTCCTCATGAGAACACCCGTCTGCCAATGTGGAAATCCTTGTTCCTGTTGGGTGACCAAATTGTACCGATAACAAGAACAGGAGTCTTCTTCTAGCAGCCAGGCAGTTCACTAAGATCTCTCAAGTTCAGAGAGATCTTGATAACACTCTTTCTATCAATATCTGACATTTCAACATTAAAGTATTGATGTGTGTATCATGCTTTCAGACTACTTACAGAGGAAGAAAGCTACTGTCTATGCCCAAATTATAGACTCCAGGAATGGTCTTAGGATCCTGGTCTTGTTCCTAGCTCCTTCTGAATTCTTGTGCCAGGATAAAGCCATCACCCACTTGCTCCAAGGAAAGGACATGCAGAAAGTTGGGAAGGAAAGACAGCCACAGTTTGCTGGGGGCAAATTCCTCCTCTACAGGAGCACATGGCCAGGATTTGTGGCCAAGAGATAATCTGTTACACAGCTTAGATGTAACCTCAGGCCTTAATGGAGGATATTGCCAGTCCTTTGAGATCTAAAGTTCTTGCCCATTAAGATTCCCCTGAAGAAATTAGAAACCTCTCTGCCAAAAGGCTTGTCTTCGCTACAGAATCGGTGCCTTAATTCAGATTTCAACTATGTACCTTGGGGTGAGACCCTAGTAAAAACAAGTTTGTTTGCACTTTAGATTGAAAGCTCCTTCATCAGCTTTAGCTCAATAGGGGGACTCTGTGTAGCTCTCACTGATATCTGATCTCCCTCTCTTCTCTCTGTGTCATGGGACATAGCACTTAGAGGAGAACAGGTTTATTTTATCTTTTCCATGTGGCTGTTGAACACTAGTTTTACAGAAAGTGAAGTGTGAATCAATGAGTCTCTCCTCTGTAATTATCAGCAGTAGTTCTTCATTGTAATTTACAGAGCAGAAGGCCGGATCTGTCTGTCTTGGAGTTTGATCCACTCTCCTGCTACACACTGCTGTCTGCAGGAGATTCAGAGGGCAGCAATGCTGCAAAAACTGTGTGGGATGAAACCCTAAACAGGAAAGAATCTGTCATGCAAAATGCCTTTTGTCAGCTGAAAACTGCACTTGCAAAAAAAAACCCAAACCCCAAAGCTTGTGGTCAAAGCTTTTGCTCTGATTTATACTGACAGCACAAAACAAGTAGTGCTCGGGCTCTGGCACCTCTCGGACCATCACGGCAAGGGTGTTATTAGATGATAAATCAATTTCTACAAGGCAAAATGGAGATCAAGTCCGTATACAATGTTCATTTGCAATTGTCAGCAAATAAATGCCCCTTGGACAGAGGCTTGGCGACCCAGTCAGCAGGCCAAGCTTGAGTAAATGCCCCATAGACTAGCACAGCCCTGCAATCAGTATTGCACGTCCAGAGTCAACAGTGTTCCTCAGAATCTGGGACACGAACAATTTCCCATTTAAATTAATAAAGACTCTGAATAGGAAATATGGGTTTAAATGGCTGTTGCTGGCAGAAATGTCATTCCTCTGGTCTGAGGTGCAGCCACCTGGAATGGAAGGAATTTTGCAGCTTAATCTTTTAAACTCAAATTTATACTCTGAGGTTTCTCTTTCTGGAGGAATTAAAGCATGTAGAGATCTTGTCTGCTCTCTCATCTGCTGGTTAGGACTTGTCGATGCTCCCATTCCCAAATGTGTTCTCTGCACTTTCTTTTTGAAAGCCTTTTTAGCCCATAGGCTGAGTGTCCTGCTCCCACCTCCAGGTACGGCGCAAGTGAGACAAGATCCCCTGCCACAGCTGTGTCGCTGTGGTGACTTCACCTTCTCCTGCAGCCAAGGTAGGCTGGCATGAAAAGGCCACTGCAGACACACTGCTATTAACAAAACTCAAATGGAAACAGCCCCCACCTCATCTGCTGCTCCTCAGTTTAGCAGCACTGAATGCTGATGGGAGGCAAGGAGAAGAAATGGAGAAAACGGGCCTTTTTCTCCACTCAGTCTCCTGATAGCTCCACGTGCACCCAATCTGTGGTGATATCAAGTGCTCAGACAACAGATGCTGAAGGAGACACCTGTGCTGTTTGACCTAAATGCATTCACATGCCCAACCAAGGTGAGCTTTGAGGAGATGTTTATCTCCCTTTCTCTGCTAGTCTCCTTTCAGCTGTGCTAGAAGTAGTGACACCCTAGAAGTTCTCTTTCCCTCACCATGAGGCTGGCTTCTTGCAAGCTATGATTGCTCTCCTCCTTTGGCTCCTCTTCTTTTGAGGAGTTTTGGTTGCTGTTGTCATCTTACCATTTGTGCTTTTCTCTGGTTCTGTGACCTCTGTAGCTTTTTACCCAGCTTAGAAAGAAATAATGCAAGTGCTTCAGCCATTGTAGTAGTTCAGAGATGACCTTCAGGCCGGCTTTAACTCCAGGTTTTATCTTCACATCTTCTGCTAAACAAGGTAAGATATTATTTTTGTTTATTTTTTGTGTGGTCTAAAAATGGTTTATCTTGTGCTTTGGTAGCTGTATGTCAATAAGAGAGCAGAAATAAAACTGATACAGTGTTGAAGACCACTTAATTGAAGTGGAATTAGTAGCTTGCAGGCAAAATCATTTCAGAAGTCAGTAGAGGAGGTCCTGAATTTCCATTTCCTTTTCCCTGGTGCTCCCCTCCCAGTAGCTGTTTCAGTTTGTAATCCCAGTCTTTGCACACCAAAATGGGTTAGGGAGCACTTGCATGAGCTGCTCAGCTGGGAGAAGTGAGAGGGCGGCGATCCGTGGGTGTAAGAGACTGAGTGGAAGCTTCTACAGCTGGTGTGTGTGTCGAGGGCCTCCGAAAATCATGGGTGTGCAATTCCCTGCAGACATTTCCCCATCATTAATTACACAGGCACCGTGAGTTTCCGTGGGCTCATTAACAAGGCAGCAGCAATACGCAGTGAGTAACACAGTGTCACTGCTGCAAATGGCACTACTTTGGATCATTACTACAGATTGCCTGAGTGTTATTCCTCTCCTAGCTACGGTTTCATTTGAATTCAACTAGATTCCATCAAATATTCAAATGCAAGCTGATATTCAACTCCAGTGGAAGGTAGTTTGCTGGCGGCAAGTGAAGGCTTTCCAGAAAAAGTCTCCACAGTGTTTGAAATTATTCCCTTCATCTCTCAGGCATCACTTCTTTGCTAGCTACCAGGAGAGAAGGTACAACAGAGCAAATGGATGCATGAAGAAAAATGGCACAATCCCTTAAACAACTGTTCTGCACTCTCTCCCCAGCTAACAGTTTCCACTGTTTCTGCTTTTTCTTTTTTTTTTTTTTTTTAAAGCTCGTTTTATTTGAAGGGACTCTTCAGCAGAAGTTTCAGCTGGGGACTCCTTTTAATAGACCAGAGAGACAAACAAGTTTACAGTGAAGATTCACACTATTAAAATTGTAATTTGAAAGGGAAAAAAAAAGTCTTAAATCCTATGGCTGAATCGTTGGTTCTCTTTTCATCTCATGTCACAGAGACTAACTGTAGCTTCAAGTAAAGTTTCTCTAAGTCTTCAGCCCTGCATAAAAAGATCCAAAACTTCATAAAAAAATATTTTTGCCTTCCTCCAAATCTTTATTGCTTATTTTTCCCCTCCTTGTCTACCCTTGAGCTGCCCTTGATGGACATATCACCAGCACAAACAGGACTTATCCTCAAAGAAATAGAAAAGTAGCAAAGCTCTAAGAGAGACAAAGATGACACTGAATCTCTATGAAATCTGAGGACATTGCCTTATGCATTGTCAGTCATTACATTGTCAATGCTAGCACCAGGTTACTGCAAACTATCTGATAAACCTCATGGATTTAATTAGCAATTAATCCTTAACATAACTGAGCTCTACAGTTGGTTCTTGGAGGCGATGATTAACGGAGAGGCCTAAAGGAGGAGAAGAGGGTCTTACTTTTGGTCAGTGAGAGGAGGTGGATGTGTAGAGGCAACAAGCAGTCTCTGGTCCCATTTTTGTCAGTGCCCATCCTAAAAGCTGGGAGAGGACTTTTGGGTCTGGAGCTCAAGGTGACTTCTGAGCTGAGCCTTGGGATGGCAGAACTCCTGGCCAAAGCCTCTAGAGAGTAGAAAGCAATAACCCAGAGGTTAGTTTGATTTCTTTATTTATTCAGGACAGTTGCAGCCCATTTCCATGAGAACTATTGATAATAAAAGCATACTATATTGCAGAAGTTCCATATAAGTCTCTCAACCTTAACTTAAGCCTCTCGCTAGCTTGGACTACTGCCAAGTGCAAACATGTACAGCTGCCTGGGGTACCTTGGTAGCTCTTCATGTGCTCTGTCTCTTGTTGGAAACATCCTCTTTGCTTCTGTCACAGAGCCAGCAAATTAACCCTCTTTTTGTGTAGCTTCCCTGCAGAGCAAGGAGAATTGTGACAAACCACCTGCTCTGACATACAGCATCTTTTGTGCTTACCAAGGCGAATTTGCTCCTCTGCGTCGGTGGGCACCCAGATCCTCTTATAGACCACTGTTTTTCATGAAAACAGTAAGAAACTAGGTTGAATAGGAAAAAGGAGAAGGAGACAGAGAATAAAAGTAAGTTGTGTGGGAGGAAAAAAAAAGAATGGAATCTGTCAGAAAGGGTCAGACAATATGAGGGAGTGTGGGAGCTTCAGGAAGATGACAGGGAGAGCGAGCAGTAGAAAGAGGTGTATCAATCATTCTTGAAAAGTGAGACCAGGTAAATCGGCATTCGTTTTCATTTCCACTGCTGGAAGGCCATCTTGCCTCTCCACAGATGGAGATTGATGGGAGAAGTACCCACAGCAAACATTTGCTCTGGGCAAAAGTTGGAGGAAAACAAACAAAAAACCCTTTCCTTCAAACTGCTTTTGTCTTCAGTATCTTCAAACCTTTTATTCAGAATGCTTAGGAGTTGCCATGATGGGATCCCTTCGGTTGTCTTATGGAGCAGGAATTAATGACAAGTAGCAACAGCTCCTGGAGGCTCTCCTGTGTCTGCCAGGTGGTGCAGCAGGCTGCCTGAGCCAAGCTCCTTGTCTCCCCTTTTCAAAAACCCCAGCTCACTAATTAGCATGAAGGAGACAGCGAGAGACTGGGAGGCAGAAGCTTGGAGAATGTGTGAGGAGTTCAGCTAAGGTCCTATGATGTGGAGGACTGCAGAGCTGAGCAGGTAAGGTGTTTCCCCATTACCCTCAAAAATCATGGCCTAGTTGGACTGTGTGGATGGAGATGGGAAGCAGCCGCATCCCTGCTGCTGACCCAGTGTCAGTGGCACAGAAAGACTGACAGCCAGATTCAGGTCAAGTCCTGTGATAATCAGACTGTAGACAAGATGCATCCAACTTAGACATCACAGTTACTTCTTCACAGGGTCATGAAGACGTTGGTGGGTGGCCTCAGAAAGTAGGTGACCTGAAATCACTGCACTTAACTCTCTTGAATCCAGGGCATTGTTGCTTGTTCCTCCACTTCAGCAGCAAAACCAGGTCGAGAAATTGCACCAAGGCTGTCGGTTCCTGATCTCACAGCATTGTCCACCGCCCCCTCCGCTGTGCCAACAGGGCCGACTGTAGAGGGGACAAGAGTGCTGAAGTGTTCCCAAGCTGCTTTTGCCTTCAAAGCAGCCACCAACCAGGACATCATAGCGAGAGCAAAGTCTAAGGTTCAGAAGGGTTGTCCTCGTGAGACCATAAATGCTGTAGTACAAAGACTGTAGGAAGCATCTTGTAGCACAAAGCACAAGGATCATCTCTGCTCAACGTCGTCCCCTCCTCAGAGCTTTCCCTTTCATGTAACACAGACACTGGTTAAACAAGAGGGGAAATAATGTAAATAAAGAACACATGATGCATAAGAAGGAGGCATGCAGAAAAAAGACATATGAATGCAGGCTGGAAATAGTAATGTGATGGCACTTGAGCACGTGAGATTTTGAAGTTTTACATCTTTGTGCTGGAGAATTTCTTACACAAAAGGCAGCAAGGGAATTCAAAGCAGTCTTGTCCCCATTCCCTTTATGACCGGAATCTGCTCCTTTGGCAAACAACCCTTATTTTTCCCAGCTCATCCCTCTCTGAATGGGGGAGCAGGCAGAAACAAATTAATCATGCTTACGCTGTTTATTTGGTGTTTGCTTATTGCTCTAATCTCCTTTGTGATCTCTCTCAAAATATTTTCATCCGCTTTTTTTGAAGAGAAACATTCCTCCAGGCAGAAATGCATAATACTATAACGTAGGACATTGCTGCAAATTTCATCTTGTCCAATAAGATGCAAGGTGGATGTAGGTCTCCCATTTGAATTCCCATTTGCTAACCTAAACAATAATGCTGTTATCCCCGCTATGAAAGGAAAGTTAATACGTTGTGCATAATAATGTTTTCCCGTGGTCTGCCTGTTCTCTGCATTCTAATTTTCAGTGTTAACTTCCAGACACATCTAATGTTTCATAAAAAGCAATGATCCATCTCAAATTCCTCAGGACACGTTTCATTTTTACAAAGATATTTTTTGTTTACTGCTGGCTGAGAAAAAGAAAATGATCTTGCTTCTTGCTGTTGGCCTTCCATATTCTGGAATTTATTTCTTTTTAAATCCCCCCTGGAGAAAATAGCAAAGGTGTTGACACCAATTTTATGCAACTTTTGTCCAGTCAGACTTTTTTTTTCTCACTGATTTCTCAGGCTTGATCCCAATTTCTGCAAATGACATTTCAAAACTCTTAAGGGCAGTATTTTCATAATTGTAGCCTTCAAGTTGATGCTTGGGGTCTTTGCTGTGGTTTAATTCAGTGGCTGTGTTTATGAAGATTCCCATCCTTGTCTCAGGCTGGCAGAAGGGCTTGCAGGCCCGAGAGCATCACTATCTTTTTTTGTATTCCTCTGCTGCGCTGCAGCTGGTCTGCTCAGCTAAGTTAATGAAGGGCATTATTTCTCCATCCACATTTTGCCTCACTCCTTAGTTGGGACAAGGCCATTGGATCAGCCAAAGCTCTGATTTGAACATGGGCAGGACTCAAGGCTGCCCTATGAACAGGCACTGATCCAATACCTCACTGTTCCATACAAGTACATTACCGGAGTTTTTACAGCCACAATAACTCTCAAGCACCAAAGTCAAATAAATACTAGGTTTGTGGAGGATTTTATATATTGATGTGTAAATAGGCAAACCAATTTTTCCCGACTCCCTTAAGAGATTATTGATGTTTTTCTCTTGTAAAATCTTCCCTTTTTTGTGTGTATTTATCAAGGACAAGGCAAACAAATGACAGAACTCATGTTCTGTCAGGTTAACTCTAGAATGAACTGTTGAGAAGTTTGTTTCCTTTTGCCTTTGATACAGATGAAGTCTTAAACTGATATTAGATACTGATGGGTAAAATACTGACTGATTAATGGTTTGGTTGAATCTGGGATTGATCTAAAACTTTGATAGCCACGCTTTTCAGTACGAGATGGACAATAGAGACTGTCCATTGGTGAAGAGATGCTTTCTGGGGCAAGAGACGACGATCTGAAGCACAGCACTGCTGTGTTATTATTCTGGATACAGGATCCAAAGTTCACTAAATTCAGCAACACTGATTATTGAAGGCATTCCAGTGTTCAACAAGAAAAAAAAGTCACAGCCAAGAATGCAATAACAAATTGCACTGAAATCTGCCGTACTTTCCACAGGTACCAATAAGCTCGATGCTAAGGCAGTTAAATCCCGTTGCAGTACAAACATGTAGCTGTGGAGGTATCTAAAGATGCCAAACTGACGTCTAGCTGGATATTGAAATACAGCAGGATGCCTAATTCCTATTGCTATTGCTGTTGGGTGCATAGATTAAATCCTAGTCCTTTGCTATCCTGGCACAGAAGATGATGTAGTTGGAAGTATCAAGTGATTTTTTTACTAATTAACTTTTACCAAAATTTGCAGTCCCCAATAAATGACTCAGATCCCAAGAAAGCAAGATATTTTAACTTGTTTTTATGTGCCTTTTGCTTTCTAAGCCTCAGTTCTGAATTCAGGCTTTTCTGTGCAGTCCTGTGGACTATAAATGTCTGCGGCCTTTTTAACAGCAGCTGAGATTCCTATCTAATTGTACATCTGCAGGAGCTTCAGTGGTGAGAAAAACATGAAATATCATGAAACTCAGAGTTTGACCCTGTCTGGCAATGAAGGGGTGGGGGGGAAAAATTTCCATCAAATTCCTCCAGGATGTGAGTTTTGCATTACTATACCAGGACATTTCAATTTCTACGTAGATGAGAAAGGTCTTCAAAGAGATTTGCATGGGTTATTCCTGAATGCTTTGAAAGTTTGATCTTGCACAATTCGAGTTAATAGAAAACATCCCCTTGACTGCAACAGGACAACATCAAGCCCTATAAAAGCAGGGGCCCCTGTGTAGCCTTTGGGATAGGATCTCAGTCTGATTCATTCTTCATTACCTGAAACAGAAGCGGGCCTTCATTTCCCTTACTCTTACCTCTTCAGGACCAAAAATTAATGCAAGTACAGAAAATTTAAGAAGCCAAACATCTCCAGGAAGAACTACAGAGTCAGAGTTTCTTGTCCCAGCCGCTCCAAAGACAGAACAAGAGACATTGAGGTGTTTTCTCATTCAGGCAAATAACTAAATCAAGCCTTCAGCACTCTGAGGGATGGAGAAGTTAAAACCCAGATCCACCTGTTTAGCCTGACATGGGCTGTGCTTTCCTGTTTCACCATGAGCTGCTCTTTCGTGCAGAAAAAAGCCTCTTGCAGCTTGAGCCTCCAGCTCCTTGCACCCTTCTCTGTGACTATCAAAGTTTTGAGAACTGATGTAGAATTTTTTGGTACTGTCTCTGCTTAGTGCAGGGTGACCATACCACTGTGCCTCTGCTTGGTGGCTGAGAAGTGCCTGTGCAAAATTAGGCAGGATTCCTCTCCCTGTATTGCCCTGATTGCCCAAGCCAGTCTACAGATACCAGCAGTGAGTGCAAAAATGAAGAAATGAAATTATTTTCTGGGAGAGATCCACAAACTGAAAAGCTTTAAATGAGACATTTTTTTCATCTGCAAAGGGTGGTGCTCAGGGTCACTATGTTGTCACATTTCCCCATAAACATTTTACTGGTTTTATCTTTCCAAGCTTGAAGGGTCTTTTAGATCATTAAAATTCAGGTGAAATGATCTATGGGACTGGAAGGTGAGGCCAGAGCTCAGCCTCCTGCCAAACTTCCCACAGACAGGCAGCCCTGCTGAAATGCCTAAATAATTGACACTTGCAAATGATTTCCTTGGCCTCCCCAAAGCAGCTTAAAAAATAATGATGACCCACTGTCCTTCTGCTCCATTACTCTAAACATGCTTTTTCTTTCACATGGATACGTGCTGCAACAGGAACAACTACCAGGCAAAGGTAGGCATTGGAAGAACGATCTTTGGATCTGGTGTTCTGCCATTTCTGCATGAACAGCCTAAAGGGAGCAGAGCAATCATGGGTGAGGAGAAGGTTAGTTATCCTGAAACATTAATAGGTGCTGCCAGTGCAGCTGTCTGACTGGGAGATGATCCGCCCTGCCATCCTGGCTGCTCTTGGCTGCCAGTTCGGAGCTCATCAGGTAGCGACAAAAGTAAGGGGTTTGTGTGCGAAACAGCAGATGTACAGTCACTCCTTCAGAGGGTGCCAGGGCAGGATTAAGGGTATTTTGCTTTGCTGTCCTGATCCAATCTCTTGCAGGAAGCAGGTGGCTATGGCACCCTTATTTCTTGGCAGCCGCCGCAGGTGGGTTAGCACCGGGATGGTTGGTTGCAGCGTTTTGCTGGGCAACAAATCAGAATCTTGGATTGTCAGTAGCCTTTTCCACTGCAAATGGATTGTCCATATTTCATCCCCTATGACTTGTTTTCAGTGAAATGAGAGCAGATTTGGGAGTTATTTATTCATTCTTTTTATTATTATTATTTATTTTCATTTATTATCATTCTTTATTTCCTTGAGATATTTATGAACCCTACTAATTCCTAGGCTTTGTTTCCAGTGGAGCAATGCAGGCTCAAGTGGATAGTGGCTACTAGTAACATGTCCTTACTTTTTAAAGATTGCTTTTCATTATTGTTTTGGTTGCATTTCTGATACCAAACTCATTATGCTCAACAGGAAATGGGGAAATGGCTTTGGGTTACTGCAAGCTGGGGCTGTTTCCAAGCTGGCAATTGAAAATGTATTTCTGTATGTGATTTACCAGCCCTCTGCACCTCCCCATTCCTCTTCCCTTCCTCCTCCCCGGTGTCTCCTCACGTGCTGCGTTGAAGCTGTCGTTGATGGATGAGAGCCGAGCCTGGGTTGTCTCCCTGCAGCTGGCTGAGCTGACAAGGAGATCACGACTGCCATGCAGGAATGGGTCTCAGTCTGAAAACGTTTAACAAAAGCAATTTCTCGCCCTTGGAGATAATGATTGAAAAAGGAAGAAAACCAGTGGTTTCTCCATGGACCGACAGGGTGACGTCGCCGGTCCCCTCTGCCACGCGCTCTGCCTGCTCCATAGGGCTCATCAGCCGGCATGAAGGAGGGAAGTGCAGTGTCTCATCACAGGAGCCTCGCTACCCTCCGAGAGCTTCTTGGCCCTGATGCTCAGAGGGGCCCATCCCCAGGGTGACGAAGGTGGGTGCAAGGATGGTGTTGGGCACTAGTGGGATGTCTGGAGCAAAACGGTAAAGGCCCAAGCTCCAGAGTGTATTTGTGATGGTCAAAATCAGGGGGGAACAAAGGCTGGTGGGGGAGAGAGGATCCCAGATTTATCAGGAAGGAGAGTGAGGAGGGAGCAGCACCTGGAGACAATACAAAGGGACAAAACGGGGGATAATACCTGGAAATAGCAAAGAAGAGGGGAAAGAGCATGTGGTAATGGCAGCAGAGAGTCTCGGGATTTGTGTGGAGCCAAGTAGGAAGCAAATGGACTGTTCAGAGTGCAGTTGCTCCTTTTGGCTCGTAATCACAACTGATAATCTTGTTTTAATTGGCTTTTCCTCTTCATTTTTCTTTCCCATCAGTTGCCTACACTCATATCCCTGTTTCTAATCTGCAGAATGGTAATTTTTGATCATGGTTAGCCAAACAAAATATTGGGGATGAGAAATTCCACAGGTTTCTGGGAGGAGTTAAGGAAGATGTCAGGCAGTGACTGTGCCTGGAGATCTTGGAGCCCCCCCCTTGGACCTGTGTCTGTGGCTCCTATCTCAGTGCTCTGCAAACATTTAGCCCGTAAGCCTTGGTAATTTGCACGCTGATATTATCACATCTACTTTTTGTCTAGGGAACATTAGACACAGAAAAGAGTTGGTCAAAATATTGCTGCCAGTGAGTTTAGTGGAACAGTTCAATAGCTGGAAGAGAAATATGTCCTTCTGTACATGGTCCTGCACTCCCTTAGTCACATTTGTACCTCACAAACGTCACCTTCCTAAGATACCGGCTGACCACTTCCTTGTTTAATGTGAGCTGTCTTTCCACCACTGCCTTTCACAATCCCAGTCAGATGGCACTGGGCGTTTTAATACCTTTGACAGTTAGAAGGGTACAGGAGTGCATCACATGTTATTCCTGGTGTTTAATGGAAAACTAATGACACAACAGCTGCCGAATGGCACTGCTTCCCCCCGCCACCGTGCATACAAAGCTCCTCTTGCTCCCCTTTCCCTATTGCCTCCGTAACAGAGGCAGCTAATGGCAAAGCTGGTGGCTGTACAGTACGTGCTAAGCTAAGAGCAAACATCTGGCCTCGGAAACAGAACAGACCTTCACCCAAATGCATCTGCTTTCTAGGCATATTGTTTGATGCAGATGGATTTTTCCGGCTTTGCAGGGATTGTGTGTGGCAATTTTTCTGAGAAAGCAGAAAGGGAGCAACCTGAGAACCCCACAGCTGATTTTACACTAGTCAAGACCGGAAAACAATTTGCATAGCTGGAAGTGAGCAGTGACAATTGTGAGCATGAGAAAAGAATCCTGCTCCTTTGCTGCCTGCTTTGGGCTTCCCTCCTGCCTCCACCTTCCTCAGCATCCAGCTTTGGAGATGCAGTTCAGAGCTCATTGCCCCCTGAGGCAGGGGCCCTAGATTCCTATTCACTGGGAAGGAGCAGGCAGAGCTCATCATTCCCACCTTGTAGCACAACCATTTCCATTCCAGAATTAGCAGTTACAGTAGTAATTGCAGCAGTAATTATACTGATATTGTAACAGAGTAGCTGGATAGACATCCTGTCTAGGCAACTCTTCAACCAGTCATGAACAATCGACCATAAGATATTATTAAAGATAATAAATTAACTGCATGGAAGTATTTGCTGTTTAAAGTACATGATCCAGATGATTTTCTGTTCATTTGTCTCAGCTTCTCAAAACTCTTCAGTACTCCATTGCTGTGGCACTGTGCAAATCATGAGTCAGATTTTCGCAAGTAACTAGGGCTGGACTGCCCACCTACTTACTGGGACTGTTTGCTCAGGTCTGTTATGGAAAATGCTGTGTAGATGGTGGGGAGTTATTCCTGCCAAATATTAAACACCGCTCAGACAGCTTGCAGGTGGACTTCCATGAAATGGTTGCAAATATTGATTCAGTCTGCCTGCTGCCACTGTACCTCTCTGGCAGCAGAGCAGTGAAATTGCATTGAATCAAAACTGTCATTTGGACTGCATAGAATTCCATTCTGGGTGGAAACCAGAGACTTTTGGAGGTGAAAAGTCAGGAGGTGATTTTTCACAGCAGCAGAGAAACACAAGAATCAGATTTTAGCAAGCTCTGGTAAAGGAAAAATATTCCTTGTTTGTGGTGATTTATATAGATTCATCTCTTGAATTTTCTTCTGCAACCTTAACTACATTATTTGTCAACAGCTCTTCAGCTAAAATAATGCATGACCCTTGCACATTGATTTGCTGGCCTGTCCAGGGTAAGCTACAAGCCTTCCATCATTAAAGACTCAAATACAATTTACTTCTACTTGATGTTTTGTTGACAACCCGGTACAGTTTCCACCAATGAACACTGGCTACTTGCCCTGGCTACATACATAAGCAAAAGGGTAACTACATATATAACACCCTCTTAATCTTCCTGTGCAAAAGCTTTTTCTCAAGGTATTTACTGCGGATAAAAGGCTCTCTGCTAAGCAAACAAGCTGTTGGTGCTTACCCAAATTGAATAAAATCGTAGAAAGTTTCCCCTCTTTTCTTGTGGGTAAAAGCCTGGCCAGGGCTAAAATGAAAGGCAAAATTCATGTCAGCTAAATGGAGCTGTAGTCATTCAGGTCCCGTGTTCCCAGTGATTGCTCCGTGGCCCGATGCCTTCTTTTATTCACATGATGAATTGTCCCTTGTTCAGGAACAGAGGGGCCCTGGCACCAAGCGTGTGGAGTGAGAAGGGGCAAGGGAAGGGTGGGATGAAACAAGATGCTCTGGTGAGCCAACAATTTTCTGTCCACATGCCCTGCATTGTGCCCAAGAAAGTAATTCTTTTTTTTTTTTTTTTTGGTGTAAACTGTTGGCCATGAATGAAATGGTTTGCAAGCTATAAACTCTCAAAATTGGCAAAATACTCCATAAGATCAAGTCTACTTATTGCTACTGGGGGCAGGTGTCTGGAATCCTCCAATGAACCTTGAGTAAATTCCTATCTGGACAGGGTAGCAAAGTTAAATTCAGAGCAGTCTATGGAAAATTGCCTGCCTTTTGCGTGTAAATGCTACTGCTTGTCACTGAATGAAATAAAACACCCTAAAATAATGATCTAATAAATAGTGGTGTACCACTTTGCATCTTCAAAGTGTTTTATGAGTAGTAATTATTGATTCATTAAAATAACATGTGCATCTCTTGTTTTTTTGGGCACAGAGTACTGTATGAAAGCCGCATCCACCTTGAATATTAATGGATGAGTCATCTAAACAGTTTACAGCTTCAGTTCATATAAACAATTAAGTGCAATTCATGTCTTGTTAAAGTAAGTGGCATACTGGAGAGGAAAAAAAAAGGTCATCGTTTCCAGTCGTGACTAGGACAAAATCTGGAGCTGTGGGAATAAGATGAAAAATAAACTTGTTTTGTACAGCTGTCTGAGTCAATCTGTGTCCTTAACATCCACATCTCCTGAGAGTGCAGAAGGGTGAGTAAATCACAGAAGATCAAGGCTAGCCCCAAGCCTGCCTGTTGCTGCCTTTGGCCAGGCAGGCTGAAAGCAGCACACAAATGCCTTTTCCAAACATTATTGTCATATCTAGGCCAACCTTCAGTGAGGGCTTGCAGAGAAAGAAGGAAGAAAGCATTCAGTCTAACTCCTGAGAAGTCTAAAATGAATCTTTTTCCCAGGTCTGGGTTAGTGTTGCTGTCATGGCTGCAGGAAAGCCAAAAGGGCTCTTAAAATTCCCAGCTGGGCACTGGCCAGCCAAATCATCCCTATCTCCATCTGGGCTATAAGAGGCCTGAAGTGGTCACTGC
Organism: Nothocercus julius; assembly: GCA_013398735.1. Taxonomy (NCBI): domain Eukaryota; kingdom Metazoa; phylum Chordata; class Aves; order Tinamiformes; family Tinamidae; genus Nothocercus; species Nothocercus julius. The sequence goes on along the minus strand of VZSV01000026.1, from coordinate 1,713,089 downwards.
TGCTGGAGGGAAAGGAAGAGCAAGGAGAAATGTGCCTATATTTAATGGCTGCCCATCACCCTCTACAAGGAAAGAGCATCACCAGCCATGGTCCCGTCCTGGGACTTGTTCACCCATCACTCGGATTTCCTGCATCCTGCCATATCTACCCGTGAAGGACATGGTGCTGGAGGCTGCATCCATGCCCTTCCTATTCCAGCTCCCCCAGTGCAAAATGGAGGTGGGATGGTTACCTCAGGGAGGCCACCCACAGGCAGCAAGCTAAGGAGATGGACAGGAGACACAAGAGTTGGGAGATTTTAGGGCTTTCTGAAGTTTTTGGGTAGCCCTGGTAACCCTGAGACCGCACTTGGAGTATTGTGTGCAGGTCTGGGCTCCCCAGTACAAGAAGGACATTGAGCCTGTAGAGAGGGAGCAGTGTAGAGCGACAAAGATGATTAAAGGACTGGAGCATCTATTGTATGAGGAAAGACTAGGCGAGCTGGGCCTGTTTAGTCTAGAGAAGACTGGGAGGAGATCTGATCAACATGGACAAGTATCTTAGGGGTGAATGGAGGGAGGGTGGGACCAAACTCTTCTCGGTGGTGGTCAGTGGCAGGAAAAAGGGTAATGGGTGCAAGTCAAAACATAGGAAGTTTAGTCTCCGTATGAGGAAAACTTTTCTTGGAGGGTGACAGAGCCCTGGCACAGGCTGCCCAGAGAGGTAGTGGAGTCTCCTTCTCTGGAGATCTTCCAAACCCGCCTGAATGACACCCTGTGCCCTGTGCTCTGGGTGTCCCTGCTGGAGCAGGGGGTTGGACTCGATGATCTCTAGAGGTTGATTCCAACCTTAACCATTCTGTGATTCTGTGCTAAAGAGTGAGCAAATCCAGGGAGCAGAGAGTCTATCTCCAAATACAAGCCTAGCCGTAGAAAGGAATCCACATGGATCAAACCACGATGAGAAAATCAAGGGCTTCCTGCCCCGGAAATGCTTTATTTGCTCTCGTCCTTCAGTGTAGAGGTTTCACACTCCTTGTCCTGCACCATCAGGAATAACAGTCTCCTACTGGAGACATAAATCCCTGCTTTCCAAGAAGCTCAGCCTAGGCCTTTATCTGGACAGAGCAGCTTGGAATGGCCATATTTTCAACAGCCCTCTGAAAATTTAGTTGAAAGATTAAGTGCTCTGCTCTAATATAAAGGCATGCGCTGAAACGAGCAGTGCTGGGAAAGGCTGCATCCGTATGGGCAGTGCGTGGGATTAGCCAGGGGTGCGACTGCCTTTTCAGTCCACTTTTCTGTTAACCCCTGCAGCACCTGCTGACCAGCAGCTCCTTGACAGCTCTGCCCACAACCATGGGACTGGAGACAGGTCTCAGGGTGGTGAAAGGGCCTGTAAAAATCTTATTTCTTATCTGAAGTGTGAGCATAGGAAAAAAAAATCAGCTGGCAGTTTTACAAAGGTGAAATATTTGCCCATCTGCCTGGCTACAATCTTGTCCCTTGTCCAAAGAAGGTTGTAAAGCATCTTCCATCAACCCATTGCTGCATAAAGATCCAGGCAAAGAGAGAATACTTATGCATGCAGATGCAGATTTGTCTAACAACTGCTTCTTCAGATATAATAAAACTTAAAAAAAACTTATTTAACATGTTTTCTTTGATCATCTCTAGCATGCAGCTGTGAGCAGCATTTTAAAGTTCCTTAGAGTGAAAAACTCTAGTACAGCTATTAAAAATAATTCATTAATTTAATGCTGTTTTTATGTCTAGGTCTTCAGCTTTCTTTGGAAACACTTCCCACCTGTTAAGATGACTATGAGAACATCTGCTTTGTCATCTGTGGACTGGGCTGTGCCAGTTCCCAGCAACAGCATCACTGCATCCGCGTTAGGAGACGTGAGCTGACACAGCAGCGGTGCTGGTTTGCTCGCTGATGAGATGTTTGCTTCTCTGACCCACGGAGCAGCTTGCAATAGCTACAGCTCGCGGGTGAGGTCTTAGCAACTATTTCTATAGGTAAGAAGTCTTCACAAAGGTGAGCGGATTTGTTAAATCCAGAGCAAAAGTTGAAGGCAGACCATTTCCTTACAGTATTTATGTTGTAAGACAATGTACGGTAATCTTCTGTTTCAGATTTTACTGGGTGAAAGCATCTTTGGCTCTGCCCTTGGGTATGTGATATCCGTGGTTTCTTGAAAGCACGTAAGATCTCGCTGGGCATTGCAGTGAATTCTCAAGATTTACCACAAAAGGAACACATTTTGGGGCACTCCAAACAGACTTTTAGACTTTTAGAAAAGTCAAAACCAGAACAGAATTTTCATAAGCTTTTAGGGGATTATTTGAAAGGAAATAACCTCTATTCTCCACTTCCTACTAAAACCTCTCTCCTCAAGCATCTCACCCACCTCCCTCTAGAGAACATGTGTTCCTAATTGGCTTGATTAAGACCAATGCAATCATCTGCTCTGATGAGCAGCTGCAAAGTGATCACAGGCATTTCCCCCAGTCTTTATTTAAAGAGGGAGAAACCATCTCATGTTGTAGTGCTTTTAAGGGCAAGTAAGGCTGTCTAAAATTACTTGTGAAGTCTTAACAGAGAGAAGAGGGCTATGGCTAAGACTGAGATAAACCCTCTGTTTCAGCGCTGGTGAGTTGCACTCATTTATTTTAGAGAGCTTTTTCTAAGAAATCATGCTGACTAGGTGCTTTTCTGTCTTGATATTGATTGAGAGTTGGGTACTTCCTGGACCAGTGCCCTGTACCTGCATTGAGAAAAGAGAGAAAGAAGGACTGTCCTTAGCTCAGAGTACTGCCTGTTATGAGTTAATTTGAGGATAGCCAAGGTCATAGCATAGTTAAGTTTATGTTGAGCCTGAGGGTCCTGCCCTGCAGTGAAGCATCTCTCTGGGATGTGTGTGTTGCTGAATGCTGCAGTTAATAGTATATTAATGGCATCTGAAACTAGAAGTAGTGGCTTTTTTTCTGTTAATATTCTGGGTGCCAACTGCAGAAAAGATGGCAATAGCTGTTTCACCATGCCCAGCTATATCTGACTCTGAACGTCATTCAGATAGCAATGAAGACATTCTGAGTTAGGATTTAAACTAGGCTGATGCCTTGCACTGAGCTCTGGGCTTTCCTGTGAGCTTGGGCATAGTATGTCAGGTCAGGTCTTGTGCAGGGTGCTTGATCTTGGGTGAGTTGAGCTGAACACCAACATGCCTCTAACAAGTGAATTAACTTAATTCAGGTGCTGGAGGAGCTTGCAGGAACAGCATAGGAAATCAGAGCACAGGAAAAAAAGAAAATTAACAACACTCGCACACAACTGGTTGCCTGAAGTTGCAAAGTAGGTGTTTGGACAGTATTTGTGCCACATGCAAATCAGAAGGGAGGGGGAAAATAGGACACAGATTGGACCAATGCCAGAGAGCCCATTAACATTCCTAGCTTAAGAGCCTTCTCCATAATTCCAAGCTATTTTGTATCTCAAATGTACATCTTGCTGTGTTTCCACACTTTTCCTGGAAAGCACCCCTCCTCATGGAGAGAAGGAAATTGGTGTTTTGTGTGTGCCCTAATGAAATTAGCCATTCACTTGCTCTGCATATTCCTTCTCTCATAATGCATTGGTCACAGCTAGGGCAAAATCCGTGTTCCCCTATATCTTGCTGTTGCCAGTAGTAAACCATAGAAACTGCATTAACAGAGTAAATAATGACCTGCTGCTAAGCATAAGAGCTTGGAAGGGGCTACTGATTTGCTGGCAGGAATGAGCAAGCCCAAGAGCAGCCGGGTTCTCGCTCTCCAGCTTTGCTGTGTTCAGCACTAGGCTGAGATGGCCACACAGATGGATAGTTTTGGAATGGAGAGCTGGAGCTTGGTATAGGGGAGGAGGTTAGGAGATGTCTGTGATCCCCTGCCTCTCAGGTCACCAGGACAGATGTTTGTTTAAGCCATCTTGGCTGTCATTCCCTGCTTGCTTTTCCTGCTGGCAGGGATAAGCTAGGAACTTGGTATCAGGGCCACATTTTTTTCTGGGTCTCCTGATGCTGCTGCCTCCGCAGCATCTTGGCCCTCGTTTAGACCAGGGGGATCCCTTTGGGCATGAGTTTTCTGTGCTGTGATTCTCTGCAGAACCAGGATCAGACCTCATGCTCCCAGAAGGTCCCCAGGGCTGCAAGGCACAGCACAAATGGCATTTTTCATTCTGTTTTGTTTTTGTCTGCACTCCCTAGCGCCAGAACCTGCAGAACTTGGCTTGTCCTCTTGAATGGAGAAAGGCTCTCTGTGATTTCTTTATGGGAATCCCCATGGCTTTTATAACTTTTCAGGAATAATTAAGAAAAATGAGAATATGTGCCTCAGTAAAAGGGAAAAATCAATGCAATAGAAAGTACCTAATTTGAAGGCAGAAAAAAAAAATGAAGACCTTTGCCAAAGTTATTTATATGCTGTAGCTCTTAAGCATCAATATTTCTGAAGAGGTGTCCCTTCCCTGAGGACATAGATGGGTAGAGACAGTTCTCTCGGGGATGCTCAGTAAATGATGTACATGCTGTCTGCTTTCCCAGTAGCTGTGGGCATTTGGCATGATGGAGAAGGAAACACATGTTTTATGTCAAACCAAGCGCTTGATCAGTTTCTGTACTGGGTGGCTTCTGGCTGCCTGTTATCCCCTCAGGGATTTGCCTGTTTGCCAAGACAAGGGGTCCTCATCCGATTCCTGCAGATTGGAGTTCAGTGCCTGTGCTCCATTTGCTCTGCACATGGAAATGGTGTAAAACTCCTGAAATAATTAGCTGTGTTAGGCTTCAAGAAAAGAGGCCATGCTACCAGTCCTGAATAATAAAGTCCAGATGAAGGAGTGCTAATGTGGGTTGCCCTCAGAGCATCCCAGAAGAGCTCTCCCCCTCTAGCCAGAACACTTATGCCGAATGCAGAGACAAACTGGGGATGTCTGTGGGCTTTCGGATCTGGACTGCCGGTCTGCTTTACTACATCCTCTGTTCTGCAGAAGCCTGTAGATATGTATTGGAAATCAGCTCTGTGTTGCTGTTGCACGTGGGGCTGGTTCAAGGGGGCGATTAGAGTTGGTGATCCCATTAGACCCTTCCTAGACAGCTTCTGCCATGCTCCACCAGCCATTCTAAATGTGCCCACTGCAATCGGAGCTGAGCGTTTCATTACAACCTCCATGGCTCTGCTCAGCAAACTATTCCTAATGAGTCCAGAGCAATAAATAACCCTTGCTATGGCTGTGCAGCCCTGTTCCTTGCCATCCAAGCAAATCCTAGACTGTTTTCCAAGGAGATGCTGTCCTCAGCCCTCATTGCTTGGGGTTGTTGGGATGCTGTGTGTATGAGCAGAGCATTGCCCTGGCTGACCTGTGCTGGGTTTCAACCCATCTGTATTGCATCTGTCACTGAAGGCCTCTGAGGACATTAAGTGAGGTGTAAGACACCAGTCTTTTTCTGTTTAATCTTGTGCTGCTTTCCTCTCCCTAGGGGATTTAGGTCTAGGCAGTACAAATTTATGTTTCAGAAGGGACTTCTTAAAACAAAATGCTCTGTGTCCATACCAAATATAACAGAAAAGGGTAAAAATAGGCAGCAAGACAGAGTTTATTTGTGCATGCAAGAGTGATCTGACAACAGAAAGTATTGACAAAGACTTTATCTATAGATAGACAGAGCAACTATCTGTGTTTTATACAAGCTGGTCTATCCATCTCTGCAGAATCAGGTGGCTTATTCTGTGTTGCCCAAGAGAACCTGAATCATAGAAACGTGAGTTAGGGACCAAGTCATGTTTTTCTATGACTCTGAACAGCAAAGGAGTATTTGAAAACAGCTTGCCCCTCGAGCACCCAAGGAGGTGCAGCCCGACACAAAAGGTGAAAATCCAGGATTGCAGCTTTCTGGGAATAACGTGATTTCCATACTGAAGGATGCTGTTCTAAGTCTCACCTTTTTGGGTATCTGGAAGGTGAGCAAGGGGCAACATGAAGTCAGATGTAAGTGGTTCAGACCTTGCAGCTGAACTGACTGGACCAGGTCCCAGTCACCACCACCTGGCATTAATTGGTGCCAGCTGGGGCAGCTGTGAAGCTGCAGGGCCAAAGATCCCTCAATGTGGAGGGAGGATAAATCCAAAGTGGCAGCTTTTTGCTGTCTTATGTGGTGAAGGGATTTTCCTAAGCCAGGAAATACCTATGACCTTCTTACCCCTGGCTTTGTCTTAGGCCATTCTGTCACCTCTCTCATCTTTTATTATGAGCCAAAGTTTGTTTGTTTGTTTTTCCCAAAAGGGAGTTAGGCACCACTTCCTTTTTATTTCAATGGCTGTTGGTACCTAAATGCTTTAGCTGGCTCTTTAGTACCTAAATCCAATGCAGTTGTTTTTACTACTCAGTGCTGTTATTGGCATCATTTTCCTATAGTGGTCTCATTCTATTTTATTTTCCTCCCTCCTTTAACAACTACCCACAAGGCCAAGCTGTAGAGTGTTGTCTCTCTGCAAAGGTGCAGGAAGAGATGAAACACAAGCACTCCGGTGAGACACGGAAAGCAGCCTGCAAGAAGGGCCTGTGGTGTGTTCTCAGGATATACATCGGCTGTGCCAGGCAGACCAAGAAAACTTGTTGCTGCCCTGTATAAATATGAATGATGCAAAAGGAGAATTAGACCCAGAGCAACAAATGGTTGCAAAACCTGATTGTTTCTCCCTTTGTTGTCTTTACTCCCTTTGCTTGGTGTTAATACGTATCCTGCTGAGGGGATAGGAGAGGTGTTGCTATTAGTCTGCAGAAGTAAATAAATAGGTTTAAATAAAACTAGTAAAGAAAGCTTACCCTGAATTCCAATTTAGCATAGCATTTGGCTTCAGGAACACTTCCAGTGTGGGGAGAAAGTGGGCCTGCAGTGGGTAGATCCTCCATGCAGAAGCACAGTCTGTGGGGAGAGATGGAGCCCAGCACTGGAGGCTGCATCCAGCCAGGATACTGCCGTGGAAAGGGCAGCCTGCTGCTTTGCCCCTGCCGGGTCCCAGGGGCACCTCCCTCCACTTCCCTTGCGTGTCCTTGGGCATTTGAGTAGCCTCACACTAGGATGTGAGATGCTGGGGAACCTGACATTGCAGGAACAACTTGGTCTTTCCCTGGTTAAGTACCTATCCTGCATGGTGGAAGGTGGCCTGAAAGGGTTACTGATATGCAAGCTCTGAGGCAAGGAGCAGTTTTGTGTCCTCTGGAGAGAACAGGAATAGGGCAATGAGACTTGGATCAGGGCATAGAAATGTGCTCAGAAGGAGGCACAAACTCCTCTTGTTTCTAGCCTTTACCACTTGCTCTCTTTCACCCTAGGGAGTGGGAATGGCTGTGTTTATAATTTATGTATAATTTTATTTGTCAACATTGATGTATTTTTTTCAGGAGATTTATCTATAACGCTTTGTAGCACTAACCCCTAGCAGAGAAAACCAAGGGATTCAAAGAAAATGGGCTCAGTAAACACCCATAGCAAGGGGACTGGAGTGTGATAATAATGGGAAAAGGACAAGGTGGCTGCAAAACGATCCCTGTCCACAAGAGGGTGGCCTTAGGTGGCGCGTGCTCAAACAGGCCTCATTTAGATTCTAGAAAAAACTCTATATGTTTCTGTGACTGTGCGTTTCGTAATTTCAGACAGAGGAACAAGTGCGGGAATAGAGGAAAGGCTGATTTAGCTGTTATTTTCCTGCTGTGGTTTGCAGATCAAAGGGCTTTAGATTTGAGCAAGTTTTGCATAAGCTTTCAAACTTTCTGGGTGCTTATCAGCATGACGTTAAACTGCAGCAGGAATGAAGGATGCTCAAAACCCTAAACAGTCAGAGATGTTTATAAGCTCCAGCTGAGCAACGGTGCCTGAGAAGCACCATTTGTGATCTGTAGAGCTGCACAAAGTGGGATGCATTTTTTACTTCCACGTCTGAAAAATGAAACATATAATATTGGCTCAATTCACTGTTGAGAAAGAGGGAGGGAAATAAACTCCCCCAAATAGTTCTGGTTTCTCCTCTGCCTTTCTTTGCTTATTAGCTTTGTTATCTTTACTTTTTGGCCCTATGAGATAGTCCATCTGCAAGGGGGGAAACACTGGTAAGAGATTTATCACATTTCTGTGATAAAGGTAGAGGAAAAACTGCAATTAAAGATGACTTATTTTTGCACTGAATCAATTTTTGAAAGAAAAGAGAGAGAGAGAGAAAGAAGCTTTCTGATGGGCGTTCCCTCTAAGGCAATAGGTGTCAATCATGTCTTCACCATGCGCTTTGTTACCTGTTCTACAGCATCAGTCTGCAAGGAACATCCTATTGTCCCAAGGTTTTCTGTCAAGGGCTGGTCTGAAAACAGAAATACGGTGGAGCTGTGTTTTGTATTGAATTTTTACCTTTCTAGTGCATTTTTGTCCTAGATTTCTTTCTTGGGAGGTTCTGCTGTCCCTGTAGCTGACAAAACCATTGCAGACATCCAGTTTTGCAGCAGACAGCCTGTAGTTAAATGGAGAAGAGGCTTTTCTGCAGGCAGCGAGGATTTGGGTACCTGGGGATTCTTGTTCATAGCTTCCAAGGGGCCTTAACAAGCAGCCCAGATGCTGTGGGTGGATGGCTAAGGATGCAGGAGTAATCCTGGGGGAAAGATCAGAGTTGGGTGGCTGTTGTGAACTGAGACATAAGCAAGCAAATACAAAGCATTGGTAGATGTGAAGCAAGACACAACTTGCGAGCTACCTCTCTTTACCCTGTCGACTACGGTTCAAAAGTCAGCTACTATGTCAGCTTTGCCATGGAGCCCCCAAAATGAGTAGCTTTGTCCCATTGTGCTTTTGGGTCTAACTATGCTTATAGTGGCATTTAACTGCTTCGCAAAGCAGCCAAGGCAGATGTTCGGACCCAGGAACACACTGATTTTCTGCAGGGGGATAATTTTCCTTTTCATTATGATTTTTTTCCCCTTTTTAGAAAGGTGCTTTTATTTGCAAAGCAAAGAAATGATCACATGCCTTTGGAAGGGACAGTCCTGGAGGGTGCAGGTTTTGATAAACTGCTTCCCATGGCTTTACAAACAGCTGCAGCCTGCCTGGGATTTCAATATCTGCATATTCTGAGTGTCGCACACCTGCATGGAGATTAATGGAGTATTGATGAAAAGAAAAAGACAACCTGGGTAGCCATTGTACCAGCGAATTTGGCAAAGATGACTAACGCAGAACGGGCCCTGTTTCTAATTTCCTCCTTCAGTGCTTAATGATTACTAATGGGGAGAGATTCCCCTGGAGCCCCAGCACAGAGCATCTTTCCTGCAGCTTGCTGGACCTTTTCTATTTGAGTTGAGCTCCATGTTACTTCAGCTGCAACACCAGTCGAGCTTTGAATGCTAAACACTCTCATTAGTATGGATAATAATGAGGAGGAAGATGCCTCCAGCTTTCTTGGATGCTGCCTTTCCCCTCTGGGAAACTGAAAGGAGCTAAGCTTGCATCTGCATCTTGCCAGCCCTACCTCGCATTTTGGAACTCAGAGCGATGTCAGTTGTTGAGGCAACAGTGCACCCCAAACCATCTTAAGGGGAGAGCTGCCAGGGACGTAGGTCTCACCAGTGAGGGTAAATGCTCTGCTGAAAGCAGGCGTTGTGCTGGATACTTCATAATTATGCATCCTTGCATTTGACATTACTGATGTTATTGCACGTGAAATGGAGCCCCTGTTCTTCAGCTTTACATTCCCACTTGTAGGCTCATCGCTGTCTCTCTCGGAGGAGAGCTGGCATTTAGTTACCCAGTTTAGGGTGGGGAATTGCCTAACACAACACTGGCCTCATTGCTTTATCTCTGCAGAGGTGAGGAAGGAAGGTCAGTTCTGTATGTGAAGCTTGGACTGGGGGGAGGACAGTGTGATGGCTTTTGCCACTGCTTTCCAGGACACCTTCTACCCCAGTTTCTGAGCAGCTCAAGCACACTCCATTTTTAGAAGCAAGCAACACAATGTTAAAAGGGGGAGTAGGGGAAGACAAAGTGAATATTATGTTCCTAGAACTGCCAAAATTAAACACCTTGCCCATTTCGCTTTTTTGTCTAGGTGTCACCCATCACTGCAGTGCTTCTCATTTAAATGTATGTTGATGCCCTACATATCTATTCTAAAGAACCTAATTCAAACCAGATGCAAATTGCACTGAATATCATTGATCTCCATGTGCTTGCAGGCAATGTGAATTCAACAAGCTGGAAGAAGTTGACTTATTACTTAAAAGGCTATTAAAGACCTTTACACTGTAACTGCTGTTTTCCAGGGTTGTTTTTTTTAAATCAATATTACCATTTTAATTATATGCATCTCATTCAAATTTTGCATATTATATATTCACTAATGGATGAAGAAGCGAAGGTAGCAGTTGCAAAAACCATGACAAAAAGAAAAATATACACAAAAGAACCCAGCTACCTTTGTTTCTTCTTCACTGAATATCCTAACATTTTAAGTAAAATTTCTATTTGTCTCGAAGCGAACCTGCTATAGGTGTACAGTAACAGACCCTTTCAAGGGAAAACAATAAATATGGTATCAGCTAGCAGATGCCGTCCTTCCTGGCTGCAGTGTTATATCTATTATTTAATAAGATAGACATGATGCTCAGGAGAGCTGGAGCGGTGAAGTGTAACTGTATCTTTCTGCATCACGGAGAAACCTCCAAAGAGATTGATAGAGGAGGAAGCAGGGGAAGTTTTTCCCTTTGGGTTTCTAGTGTCTTATGACTCTGCAGCTTCTGGTTTGCAGCCAAGATCTTGGAGAAGCCCTACTGGATGGAGACTGCTGAGATGTACTGAGCTTCTTGTGAATTTTCCCACCACGTGTACAGCAAATATGTTTTCTTCGTGTTGTTTATCAGAAATTGTCTGTATAAAATGTGTTCCTCCTTTTCAGTCCAAGGGAATCCTGGATGAAAAACAAACACCAATGATAATTGACGTTGCCAATAAGGAAAGGGAACAAAACAATTCCTCTTTCTTGTGAACACTTAGTCTTTCATATTTCCTAGCTGGAGACTTTATGACCCACAAATGAACTGAGGGTTGATAGATGTCAGATATGAGCCTCAGAAGGACCGTGCTAACTTGTATAGGTTCCTCTAGACTTATTCATACCCACTTACAGGGAGAGATCTAGCTGGCAGACCCCAGGAGCCTGGAAAATGGCTTGTATCTTCAAAGGCTCAAAGCGGCATAATCCCAGATATTCATTTGCAGTGAGCAGCCACGTTTAAGATAAACCAGGTCCTGCTCAGCAGCTATCAATGCCATTGGAGGCACAAGGACATTTGCCTCATTACAAATTGTTTAAGTCAAAGGAATTGCCATGGAGTGACTCCATGCTGGGCATATCGATTTGTGGCGGGGGAGAATCAGTGCCTGTGGCAATTCAAATATTAGCCATTCTGAAGCTGCCAGCAAAAGGTATGGAGGAATTTTCTCAGCACTGTTGAAAGTTACAGTGAAAATGAATTTTACAAAAGAGTGTTGTTGTGAAATGAGGATATATGTGTTCTGAGATAGCTTTACTTGTTAGTAAACCACTACTTTACTATTGGGACAACAGTGTTTTCTTGAATGAAAAGGGTATGTTTCAGATGAAATATTTTCAGCTGTTGAAAATGGGTAGGATTTTAGGTTCTGGAGAAGAATTCCAAGAGTGATTTTTAGGAATTGGGCTGATACCAGCAGTCTGTTCCAAACAGTTTTCCAAATAACTGCTAATAGATGCTGTGAACAGGTCTGAACCAATTCTCGGATCTGAAAGACAATGATGTTCTAATGAGTTCAGACTTAGCAGGTAGTCCATATGTCTATCCTGGAACGAAAATATATACTGAGCTCCTCAGCTGACACGGGTAAGATCTATTTTCAAAGCTGAAACTGCAAATGGTTAATATGACATAAAGTTGATGTGGCTTGCTGCCAGCAGAGAGTGATTCTTGCGTGCAACAAGCTCTAGTTTTGCCTACATCTTATATTACAAGCCAACATACTCCAGGCCCACTGACTTGCTGTGATCTAGATTTAGGTGTACAACTGTTAGCAATTCGTCTTCCTAAATCTCGTTTCTCAGGTATTACAATTCTAAGGGAAGGGTCAGCACATGGTTTTAAGAGGGCAAGGGGTTAATATGTTTAATAAAAATGTTCTGTCACTATAAAAAGATGAATTCTTATCTTTTGAAAGCGCCACTTTCTATTACCCTGGCAATGACTGATTGGCCCTAATGAAGCTCCATGGGGAGAACATACAGCAATATGGCTGGTTCTGGTTACCTTAGCAACTCTCTCCTTGAGAATTCGGAGGCTAAATTTATATAAAATCGGAGATCTAAAAACAACTGACTACTCCAACAGAGGAAGAACGTTACCCACCAAAATTAACCTTGATTAAGATGGATAATGTTGCTGTAATTGATTCCATGCCTGACTCGAGCAGAAGGCTTTGAGTGCTGGCTGTCGTTGTGAGGCTATGACAGCAACAGGCAGGCGCCTGGGGAGCCCAAAAGAGCATCCAGTGCAGAACAGCAGGGAAGTTTATGGAGTAAGGATCAGTAAGTCAGGGAGATGTCGGGGAGGAAATTCCTCCACGTAATTTGGAGCCATCCAACTGCGCACATTGTTAGCCCTTGCAGCCCTACAGCCACCTTATCTCATTTTGTTTTTTCCTTCTGCTTCTTCCAGTGTAGCTCTTTGGCTTCTGAACTTTTCAGGTCATAGGCAAGGTCTATTGCTGTGGGGTATCTTTCGCAGGCATACTTTGGTCTTGTCCTAAGCAAGGAGAAGTGAAGATTCACAGTAATCTGAATGGCCAGGCATTCAGGTAATGTAAGTAGGCTAATGTGTTTTGACTTCAGTGGTATATAAGAATGTATTTTCCTGGTTTTCAGTGTAGATATACTCTCTTACAGTTGCTGAGCATGGACTTGTGCCCAACCTAGGGGGAGTGTTAAAAGAATAATGTTTTTAATTCTTCAGTATTTTCCTTAAATACTTGGGGTTTGTGGATGATTTTAGTGGTGAATCCACTGCTGCTGCTTACTACTATCCCTAATGTTTTTAAGTGATCTAGATGGACACAGATGTGTTAGAGGCCTGAAATGGAGATGTGTCTGTGAGGAAAGGTAAAGATGGGAGAAACTCTGAACTCCCATAGGTGAAGTGCAAAGAGTCTTTGATCATGAGGAGTCTGGGATCCACGAGCACAGGCACTCGGTGCTGTGCAAAGCAGTAGTTAATTTTACTTGTGGAATTCATTGGTGAAGGAGGTCAGGAGGCCAAATATTCTAGCTGGATTTTAAATAGGGCTGGATAATTTCATGATGTCTAACAGCATTTGCAGCTCTGCAAGGCAAGCTAACGAGGTTAATCAAATCTTATGCTTCAGGGAACTGCCTTGCCATGCCAGCCTGCCTCAGTGAAAACACTGCAAAATGGTGCATTATGGGCGTTTGACAAAAATATCAGGATTGTGCATCAGTGAGCCAGCTTCGTTGTTAAATAGAATGATCAAGGGTTTGATCTGATATGGAAAAGTGGAATATCCCTCATTACTTCTCTGTCAGTTTCTCCCTAAAATGCAGCTGCACTGGCCTCTATTAGAAGAGATCGGAGCAAATAATGTGGCTGTGAAACCTCTGAAAATTGTTACGCTTTGTTGCCCCATGCTCAGTGAGGACCCTAGTGATTGCAGTCCCTGTCGTACTTAATGTTGACACTGCTTCTCCTCAGGAGCTTTCCTACTGTAGTGGCAGCTCAGTTCTCTCCTTTGGGTTCAAAGTGCAATCCCAACCCAGGAAACTGGTGCCAAGAAAGAGAGGTTCAAGCTGGTGAGTCTGGGCTATGCAAAACCTTGAGCATCTTCCTCTCTTATTTTGTGATGCCAGCGCCACTTCATTTGAAGCTGGCAATCAGTGATGCTAAAACCAAGCACACCAACAGAAAAAAACTTCTGTAGTGATCCCCCACTAGAGAGAATGACTTAAATAGAGTTTGGTAGGAAGATTTTGGTGACATGGTTTGGAGAGAAAGATGTTAATGTGGTCCACCTGTCAGCTCTGTGGAGTTTGTCTCCAAATATCTTCCTGCTGACAGCACTTAAAGGGGAAGGCTTGTGGTGCCTCCTCAGAGCGGGGAAATGCAGCAGATCCAATGCTGCTCGGTTCTCCAGGGAGCACAGGAAAGCGGCAGCTTCCTTTTGTCAAAGCTTGGGGCAAGACGAACGGAGAACTTTGTTCTGAGCTGGGTGATGAGAGGGCACTTTAGGAAGAAAATAATAAAACCTAACAAGCCATAGCGAGGAAGTCAACTGAGTCATATGTGCAGCATGGCGAAATGCCTGCAAAGGGCTGGATCTAGTAACACTGCGATCTGGCTTTCCAAGCTGTTTGCTCAGTGTTGTTTAAAATTCATCTATAGGCGATGCAGTGTGTGTTATTTCAAGTGCTGCAAGCAGCTGTGGCTTGAAAGTGTTTGCGCTGGGCATGGGGGAGACTCAATTTTGAGGACGTTTTGTCCCATACAGCTCACTGCAAGGCAGGTGAGCAGAACACAAAATTTTGTGCCTTTACAAATAAGGGAGTTACCCCACATTCTTTGGCTGATGAGTGGGACAAAGGAGCATATGCCAAGAGTTGGGTGCCTGTATAAGGGAGGGAATTGCTCCCCATTCTTTGACAAGGGGGACAAAGGAGGCAGCCGACCTCAGGTGAGAGCAGGAGGAAGGAGGCAGGGAGTTTGGTGTAGGTGGGCTGGGAAGTCTGTAACTTCTGAGTACCTTGGCCAATGGGGAAAAGAAGAGGGCATCTCTCTGTCAGGAAAATGGGATAAAAGGGGACTGTGTCCTCCAGCAATTTGAGACCCCTCAGGGGTATGCTGGTGGACTCTCCCTTTATTTGAATGAAGTTTTAGGACTCCTCTGTCTCCTTTTTGGACATTTGGTTCTTGACAGTGAGATTTTCCACACACAGGTCAGACCTGACATGGTGCAACTGGAGAATGATTTTTTGAGAAGCCCCTGACCTATAATGATGTAAATGAGAGAAGATCCTAGCCTTTCAGTCCTGTTTTGATCAGTTGCAATGGGTTTATGCCAGTAGAAATCCATGGATCTTCTGACTTAGGAATTGTCCTCTGAAACCTGATGTCAGGGCTCAGCTGGTTCCTGTTGTTTTCCTTCCCATGTGCCTCAGCTCCTGAGTGCAATGGCCAGAGGCAGAGCTGGAAACAAGCAAAGAGTTTGGATGCGGAACAGCTTCATTTCCAGAGTCTCTGTGTTTGCGTAGACAGGGTTCATGCTGGGATACCACTGTCTTCAAAGGACCCAGGATAGACAATATTCCTGTCTGGATGTGCTATCATTCCTGGCTAAGCCAGGTAGGCTAATTTTGGCTCTTAGATTATATATAACAGGTCAGAGCAGTGGGAGATGGAGAAGGGCACAGCTGAAAGCAGGGCCTATTACTGTATATTTACTTGGCAGTGTTTTTCCTTTGCCCTTGCATCTTAATCTGTCTTCAGCCAGCACTGGGCATCTGCACAGGCTGAAGACTGCATTAGTGAAAGAAACTTGAGATTTTTCATGGGCTTTTCAATATCCTGGTTGAAGGTTTAGAAAAATGAGGTGATGGTCCCTAACCATGGAAGCACACTCTGAAATCAGTTATTAACTTGAAGCTCCCACATCTGAAGCCAAATTAAAAAGGAGTGCAAAAAGACTACCCAACTCTTCTGAAACGCATCCACAGGGAGTTGAAAACTTGCACTTTTTCTCATGAATAAGATGACAAAACTAACTGATGAGGAGGAATCCCTGGATTATATACCTGCTAATTTTGCAAGGCATTGGCTCTTTTCTGTTTGGGTCTGCATCACGGTCGGTGATGCTATGTTGTCCACAGCTGCAAAGCAGAAACAAGAGGTTTGCAAGTGAAATTAAATAGTAAGGAAAAGATAAAACTAATGGTTGTTTATCTGGCAGTTCACCTTCATAGCTACTGTACCTATTATCCATTTTTCATCTTCTCCTGAGGAAAAACAAATTAAAAAAAAGTGTTTCAGTGATGACTAACTGCACAATACAAGGAACAAGGAGAAAAATGACTCAAATTTAGGAGGTCTTCCATTTCCTCACCAAGACCGAGGCACCATTGGCTTCATTTGTCTTACCCGGTGTTTGTCTAATCTTATTTGAGGATTTTCCTCTGCCTCTTGTCCTCCAGGGCACCACTATGCAGGATTCTTAAGAAGAACTCTCCCTCTTTCTGCCCATCATTGAGGATTAGCGCAAAAAAAAAAAAGGGGGGGGGAGGGAGGCATTAAAATCTAAAGCATCTAAAGCCAGGTCTTCTGGACCTCTCTATGTCATATCCTCAAAATTCATAAAAAGCCAAGGTAGGTTTGAAGTGGGAAACAAAAGTTACTAACTAAAAAGAGCTCACGTGAGAGGAAAGTTCAAGTTTCCCTGGAATAAGACAAATGGAAAG
>VZSV01000026.1:1675501-1696425 GCA_013398735.1 Nothocercus julius | reverse complement strand
GCCATGCAATAGAGTATTTTGGAAATGTAATTATACAGAAAGAGATGACAAAAGATTCCCTCTGTATCCATATGCTAAGTTAGGAGTATTTTTGAAATAACACATGAGGTTGAACTCTAGCTATCTTGAACCACTAGAGAGATGCATTAATCACTCTAAACTTGTAAACTTGCACTGCTGTTGTGCCATAACTTCTATATGTATATATAGAGGGACACATGGATGAATCATATAGTCTGACCTTGCACAGCAGTTACTATCCGGTCTATACAAATTATTGCTATGTCTCTGGTGCTACTTTTCAAATGGCTCTTCCCCAAGGAAGGTTTATACTTTCTGGCTAAGTCTCTTAGCAGAGTATTGCCTGACAAGCAGGACTTCAAAATAGTTTCATTTGTGCCACTTAAAAATGCCAGTGTGAATCTTTCTTCTGAATGGAATAAGCCACAAAGGCCCCTGAGATATAGAGGAAAAAAATTTCTGAATATGAGGTTAAATGATGATTAACACACTTGATTGGGAATATTGTTGCCAATCAGGACTGAGAGAGAGAGGTGATGGCATGTGTGTGACATCTTATGGCATTTCAGTGGATGATAGTCTTCGATCAACACTTGAGTTCAGAGCCAAGAATCTGCCACATTTATAGATTAAATGTTTCCAGTGATCTCTGAGCCAAACAAAATTTTATTGTCAGACTGGTCCTGCCTGGTCATTAATGAATGTGGCAATAGTTGTATTGGATGATATTAAACCATTCATGGTCATTTTCCCTTTGGTAAAATGTAACTTACAAAGTTACTAACCATGGTAAGGAAGGGTAGGGCTTTCTGCAGTTGCCTGCTGTGAAGGTCCGAGGCAGTTGTGCCTGGCAGTAGTTGGAGCCCAGGTAACAGGACAATGATGTATATTTTTGTAAGAGAGATGACTGGAACAAAAATGCTTTGCAGGTAGTCAGGGACTTGGTTCTCCATCCTTATAACATACATCCCTCACCTCGTCCTATCAAACGAACTAATAAAAGTATAGGGATTTAAAAGTCCCCTAAAACCCATAAAGCCAGATCTCTTTTCTGCTTACAAAAAGCCAGTCACAGCGTACTGATAATCAGACATATGATCTCTTGGTACCCTTGTTGTTCTTGATTTATATTTTTAATTATGTTTAGCAGTCAGTTTTCCAGCTGTATGGCTCAAAACCAAGCTGGGCCTTATAAATATGTGCAAAGCAGGTTTAGAGATCTATCTTTGTGATACCAGCCACATACATGATGTCCATCTGTCACCTTCCAGCACGCATTTGCCACTCAATAAGGGATGTGGAAGGAGCAACCTGAGCATACCGAAAAACCCTCAATAAAAGGAAATTGAAAATAGAAGTCCTGGCATTAGGAATTAGAGGATGAAGCAGTCATTGGTTAGTTCATTCCCCCAAGGGAAGCCCTCCAGCCTCTTGCAGCCTGCACTGTAAAGAAGCTTACAGTAAAAATGCATTTCATTTTATTTTGTTGAGAGGAAGAAGGGCAAATGAAATGACTAGAGAAGAGGTGGATGGAGAGGGGAGCAGAGTCTGCACTTTCTATTATGTTTCATTTGTCAAGCCAGTTAGTCTTGCTGCAGAAATAATCTCAGGTTCTCTGGCCTTTTTCCCTGCAGACACCTGCTGCCTGGTTGCAGTGATTTATCTCCCTGCCCTATCTGGCCTCTCAGGGAGGGGAGCAGGCAGTTGGACCCTCCACTCAGCTCCAAGGCAAGTTACATTCCTGGTTTGACTGCTTTTTCACATCCCTGCTGCTCCTTCCTTGGGTGACTTAAAGTTTTTATAAGTGCTTTTGACCCAGAATGGTGGTGCCACTCTCATACGGAGCTGTACTGGAGAGGCTAAGAAGCCATTGCTTACACAAAAGCTAACAATCAGTAATTTTTGGTGGGAGCATGAAGTATATACTTGTACCTCTGCTCAGCTCCCTGCAGGAGCCAGTTTACAACCCAATTAAATCATAACAAATCATTAAACTGAATCTTCAGTCTCCTCTGGGCTCCCTAAATTGCTATTTACATAATTCTCCAAGTAAAAATAACGAAGACAAAACAATCAGGTGGATGTAGAACATCTCTTCCGAGCATACGTTAAGTTAATAATCTCCATTTTATCCATTAGTGTGCAAATACCATCTTACTTGACAGTGTCAAGTATAATTCAGGGGTATATTGCCCTTCTGGCCTTTCAAAGAGGGAAAAGGACCTAGAATTTGACAAGACTTTACCCTGAGACTAATACTGTTCTTCCACAAAGTTTCACCGTGCTGTGGTATGTCCACGAAGGGAATATGATGTTGCTGAAAGATGTAGCTTTTGCAAATTGCACGTGGTAGACTTGATAGCTGTGGCAAATGGGAAGGCTAGAGTGAATATTCCTGGTTGCCTTTGGGTTTAAACCCTGCTGTTAGACAGTTCTGTCTTTCTTTTTTATTTTCTATTTATCTACCAGCTCCATATCACCTTTCAGATAGTATGCTGCTTCTGAACATAAAGAGCTTTTTCCTTACTATATGCTTAACATCCTGATTTCAGATTTTCTTTGTCCCCAGAAGGCTGCTATTCTCCCCCTTCCTCATCCAATTTAGAAAAAGAAAAAACCCACTAAGCTAGCCATGCTTTTACCCACTAACTAGAATGGAAACACAAGGATGAAATTTGTCTTAAAAGGCATATTTTATGTTCTTGGGAGGTTCCAAGTGCTCAGTACTTTGAAAAATACATTCCTCAACTGAGAGCTTAGTGGCTCTGCCTGTGTAGGACGTGCTTAAATGCTTTATGAGACAGAGACTGGCTTAAGTATCTCACTAAGTGCCTTGCTGAATAAAGAACTAAACAGTGATTAGTTTGTATGACTCAGTTTATCTATCTACCCAGAGAGAAGAATAAGAACTTTACGATCCGTCTATACAGTGTTACAAGGATCTATAATGATACAGCAATCTTATAGGAGTGAACTATTGTTTGGGTACAAAATATGATAATCAACATCAGATTTGTCTAACCATTGTAAGATCAGAACACTCTTCTCTGCCCTCATTGTTCCTGGTCCTTTAGCTGATGCAGTAGCATGAGAGACAGGAGAGGATGTTCCAGGTTGGGCGGGGAGGGAGGGGATGGGGAAAGAAACGCTGCAAATTGGAAAATTGGAAACAGCAATGATTTTTCAAATGCTCATTTTTCAAAGCTCCAGGCATGGTTCTTCATATCTTATAGCAGTGAAGCCAAATCAGTTCTAAATAACAGGGTCAAGGGCTGTCATCTCAGCTGTGCCAGAACTGATTATTTGTTCTTCTTATTTGCAGTTTATTTCTAGGAAGGGAAAAGGGGGGAAAAAAAAAAAATCATGAAATTAACATGACGAGGACAAATTCTGTCTCCCTGGTCTTCACTGTCTGTGAGGTTTGCCCATTCAGTGCCTTAGCAATGCTAAAATGCCTTATTTTTTGTTCCAGAGCTTTTCTAATGGCTACCTTGCTGGGATTTTTCTGCTTTCCTGGTTTTACTGTAAACTGTGTTTTTATACTGCAAATAAATTTTGCAGTGGGCATTCTGAGATTTTTTTTTTTTGACTTTATTCTATCTGTCAGTGATTAGATTAGTATCCAAGCTAGTATCCTAGACTAGTATCCTAGCAGTATCCAAGCTCTGCAGAGTAGCAGGGACTAAGGACCAAAGACTTGACTAAGTTTATGTTCTTATGTTTGGTATCTGGACTTTGATGAGATAGCTTGGACTGAAGAAAGGGAGGCCTGGGAACGTGCAAGGAAGGTAAGAGATAGAGGGCTCGATGAAGAGAACACCCCGCAGAGCTAGATCTAGATCTTTATTTCCACTACTTCCACTACTGAAGCACACAAAATGAGGGAGGGATGTTATTGCACAGGAGGGTGAGAGCGGTGCAGGGAGGTTTGGAGCTGCATAGCATCCACTCCAATTAATCTTCAAAGTGCCGCCGGGCGTGCATGTAGCTGAGAAGTTCAGCATCCTACCAGCTACGCGGCAATGCAGCTACCTGTGCACATCCATCAAGTGCCCGCATCTCGCTGCTGGTGAAAGTAGATGGCTGTAGGGTAAATGTATTGGGTTCTCTCTTTTTGCCAGCAGCCACCCAAATCCAGCCACTGATGGGTAGGTGGCACCTCCACGAGGCCCAGACACTGAAACTGGGTCACATTCTGCTACCCTGAGGTCACCTGCATGCCCCCTCAACAAGCAACAAACTGCTGCAATTAGAAGCACATTATCAATCCAAAGTGCCCCTGCGGTGTCACAGCAGATGAGGCACCCTATAAATCAGGAGACACAGTAATTATAGGAGTAGGCAAGGGACTGAGTGGTAGGAGGAGGCACCTGGATGGTTCTGGTTATTAACTTTGTGCAGACCCTCCATGTGACTTCTCAGCTCTGGAAAAGTAAGACTCAGGGTTCCCTTTGGCATCCTTCTTGAAAACTTTTATTGTGTCTTCTGGGCACCTTTTATGGCAACCACTTATCCAGCCTTCCTCAGAGCTCGCTATGACGGCTGCCACCTGGAAATTGCCTCAGGAGGCTTTATTTTTTTTATTTTTTTTTTTTTAAGGCTTGTAAGAACAGCATGGTACTTTGTTGACAACATCCTAATGCCAGGATTGATATTGAGTAGAGAGGAGGGAAGGAGTTTTCTGACTTCCTTAAGGCAAGGTTTTCCTTATTCCTGTTTTCCCCGAGGCCTGGGCACACATCTGAGAGAGGTTTTCTTACCTGGCTTGCAAGGATAGATTTGGTTGGCAGCACACGTGTGTTTGAAAACACAAGATAATTAAAGAACAAGTACCTGTTCCTCTTTGGCAGGGCTGAAAAGCCCTCAGGAATACAAAATGGGTCAGAAAAGAGGAAGTATTTCTTTGCAAAAGGGGAAACAGCGTATTTTATTTTTCTGTTTATTTCTCCTCAGCCTTACCCTTCCAGGTGGCTTAGAGCCCTTGAAACAGTTTATTCTTTGGCTTTCTTACTTATGCAGCACTTAACTTGCCTGTGGAAATTAGGACTCGCTCAGTCCCACAGAAGGCTTGGGCCATGTTACTGCTGCTGAACCCTGGGTGCCTGTTGGAAGGCATCTGTATCTTTATCTGAGCTTTATCAAGCAGCTCTTAAGGGGCTTTCAACACCTCTCCCCACATTTCGTGCTCACCAAAGACAGGTTTTCAGTGCGAAGAAGTCATCTTAGACAGTGGGAGACATATAGTCAAATTATTCAGAAAGGGCTTTGAATAAATTTCTACCTCCCAATGCGCCTGCCCCTGCTCCCAGCAAATTGGTCCATTAAGGACCCTTGAAAAACTGATGCAACCTTGAAATTTCAAATTCTGTTATGAAATCCTCTCCTGATTTTTTTTTCCTTTTTTCTCCCAGCCGCTCTGTTTGATGCGGTGTTATTCGCCCAGCGGAGGATGTTCAGCTCCAGCCGCCAACATGGGCGTCACGCGGCTCCCGTGGCTTTGCTCTTCGTGCTGACCCAAGCTGCGCCTCTGCCATGCAGCAGAACCCTATTCAGAGCAGAGACAAGGCTATTCTTCCACTTCCTGAATGACATATTTTGATTAAATCAGACTGACCTAGTGGCTGAGCTGTTCAGAAAGTCCCTAAAAATCCTCTCAAACTCTCATACTGTTTTTCAAGCAGTGCAGATGGAACAGCTTTCAGGGTGGTTAACTTGCAAGAGATCTGTTAGACCTTCCTCATTTAATTGGGACAAAATGTTTTCCAATCAGTACTATGTGCCATAAAGACTGGAGCAAGAAGGGGCAAGAGTCTTGGAACTTTTGTAAGAAAAATGGTGGTGCCAGTTTCAAGAGAGGAACTATCTTTCGGGGGGGCTTTTTTAGGCTCTTGTGGCAAAAAGATGCAAATAGTTTTAGCTGAATTCTTATTCATAAGAAGGCACTGACCCTGTCGCTCTGCTTCTTCTGTCTCAAGTCCTGTGAGACAGGCCAGATAATACAGACTTTGTGCTTGATAGTGGTTGTGCAAGTGAAGAAGTGCTGCCTATGCTATGTTGCATGGCTAAACTCAGTTTCTGCACCAGAACATTTGCTTGCCTGTAGTTTGTGCCTCTGGTCTAAGAAAAAAGAGCTGGGCTAGGTTTTGCATCCTGCTTTCTCAGATGAAATAACATCCTAAAGTACAAGATCCTGTATTCCAGGATTGACCTGCCTGACCCAGGATTTCTGGTCTAGAGGCCAGAGGATTGTTTAGGGCCTTTCCTAACAATAGGAGAACTTCACTTGAAGCCCCTGCCCACATAGATCCTTAGCTAACGCCTCTGCCAAACTGTGCAAGGAAGGAAACCAGGCCTTAAGAGGAAGAGTCTTTCTTTGAGTCATGTTTCTGCTACTTCCTATAGCTATTTTGGACACTTAAAGAAGAAAAGAGTAGGATTTAGTGTTTTCATGTTATATCACAAATGTGACCAGGAGCTTTGCCATTCATTTTGGCAGAGACTCTTAGCAGCAGCTTTCATTTCTTCTCTCTGCCTCTGTCGCTCCTGAGCTGCTCCAGCACATTGCAGTGTTTTGGCCTTGCTGGAAGGTGTCATAAACTCCACATCTTCTCTTGCTCTTGTTCCTCCTCTTGGAAGCAGAACAGAGACCTTCCTCTCACGAGATAATTATAAGCCAACTTTCTTATTTCTTCAGTGAGCTCTGGGCAGCCCCAGACTGCAGAGGACATTATGTAGTTGTGTCCAGGGACAAAATGTCACTGTCTCATGCTTATGTAAAAGAGTCTTGCATGCATAGAAACCGCCTCAAGAAGCTGTGAAGTCATGCCTGTGGCGTGAGCATTTTGTGGTAGTAATTCAAAATCTGTAGGGGTGTTACTAGTCCAGCAAACCTGCAGTGGGAAGTACAAGGGCTGTGTTTGAAAAGAAGCAAATTGCAGCTGTAAATCTCAAGGCCTTTGTTCGCTCATGCCAAATACCTCCTTGTCTTCCTCGAAAAAACAGACTCTGTCTGCCCTGAATTGCTGGACATTTATAGTCAACAGCCAGGACCTTCTGAAGGGCTGAGATTACCAGAACTGGGAATGTGCAGCATTTTTATCCTAAGCATGGAGATATTTGGCAGGTTGTAGCTCCTGGATTCAAATGATGCATAAAGACTTGTTTCTTAAAATAGAATCAGAAAAGGAAAATATATTTTGAACCCTCATGGTAAAAGGTAAAGCTCTCTAATGCATTCTGTGGACACCAACAGAACAAACAAGGAATTCAGAAAATATTTTAAAATCATGAATTGCCAAGGTCTGATTTATGAATGGGTGTGTCCTGTAAACCCTTTTATCGGAAGGAATAAAAAGAAGAGAATGAAAAAGGAAGGGAAAAAAAAAAGGAGAAAGATCACACTCTTAATGGTGATATATGAATATTTAATGCTTTGTGATGACCCAAGACACCTACATCCTACACCAAGGAAACTTGGACCCAGGTCACGACGTGTCAAGGACATTGGGACAAGAACAGAGTTAAAAAGGATATTCCTCACCTCTGAAAGTAAGGTGGCTTCTCTCACCCCAGACAATTTGTTGACTGCTAAGGACATCCAGCAAAACCTGGAAGAACCAGCTCCTACCCATGTATCACCCAGTGCTTTCTTTATCCCCTGTTGTAATATTTCTCCCCTGTCCCATGCAGCACATTCAGGGATGTCATAAGGGGGCCAGGTCTGCAATTCCATTTATCATGTCAGACAACATAGAAAATTGCGTTGCAACAGAGCAAACTACTAAATCACACATAATTGCTCTCATAACGACTTAGGGAGGGTGATAACTACCAGGGATCTTTTTCATCTCCCAAGGTTAAACTTCTAGGCAGATGATAGAATTCTCTTCCCTTGAAAATATGTATTTTCTTCCTTTCTGATGAAATCCTAGCTCCTTCTTGCAGAGAGAAACCTCCAGAAAAAGATTTTTAAAAGAGGTTTTACATGTGGTAATATGGAAGAATTGAATGCCCATACGAGAGTGAGATCCACTCCTGTTGTGCTATCCTATAGGAAGGGGCACAGACACACAGAACTGAGGACTGTGCCCAGGATCACAAGAAGACTTTGTCAGATATCTGGTTTAGGTTCGCTGTTTTTAACACAGAGATGCTCTTGCCTCGAATGATGGCTTCCTTTGGTTTTGGTCTCACTGATTTCCAAGTCAGCATTTTTGGTAATTGAAATCCATTTGTCTCCTCATGTGTGGAAAGTTACAAGTGTTTTATCTGTGCAGGACTGGAAGAAAAGGCTATTCAAGCTGTCACCTGCCCTCGCACAGTGCTCCAAAATGGCCTTTTTATTGCCCTGCAATATTTAAACTTCAGCAGCTAAAAGCTGTCAACAAGCTGCTAAGAAAACCAGAAGAATCTCATTTCTTGGGATTTAATGAGTTTTTTTTTTTCCCTAAGGTTCTTGCTCCAGCTTGCAGCAGCCAAAAATAGAGGCAGCAATTCTCAGCACTAGCCGAGTAAGTTGTGCTACTACTGACTCCCATTCCCAGCAGCCCTACTGCAAGTGGAGGTGGGAGGGAGGTGGCTGCAGAGCTGGTGGGCAGCAGCCCATTCCAAGAGCAACATTGCGTGGCGGCAGTGACTTTGCCCTCCCTGGACACCCCTGAATTTCTGTGCGACCGCCAGACGTGCTCACACACAGCTCTTCAGAGCCACTGCATGCCTGGGACAGTGGTGCCTCATTGCTCCCTATGCAGCCTCTGTGCTGGCAGCTGGCTGGGGTCCAGGTCAACCCATTCACCTGGGTGTGTTGGGGTTATTCTGCCATCCACTGAGTCTGCAGTAGTGGAAGCAAAGGCAGCTACAGCCTCGCCTCCTTCTGAAAGGCTGATCCCAAGAGTCAGAGCAGGAGCGACGGAAATCCCACCCCTCCCAGGCCCTTTTCTTTCATTGTCTCTGGTTTTGTGTCCAGAGCAGAGCTAATCTCAGAGGAAGAGGGTGGGGATTTTCCAAGCAGCTCATTCAATTCTGATTTTCTTACCGTTGATAAAATGCCATGTCCCCTTGCAGCCACAAAGAGTAGCTCTGACTCTTACAGAAATGCTCAGGCACTTCCCAATTGCTCATGAGAGAATCTGCAAGCAGCTGAATGGAGAGAGAGCGGAATTTTGTGCCTGTGGTTTTTCCTAGAGAGATGCAGCCCTGCAGTCATCTCTCTGCTACAGAAATGGACCAAGTAAAAGAGAACTCAGATGGCTTAAGGAAGTAAAAAGTCTGTGATAAAGAGATGGGGAAAGCATTTAAAAAAAAAAAAAAAAAAGCTATTGAAAAAGCTATTGTAAACTGAGCGTAGTGTAATGCAATCTGGCTAATTAATCACTTGCATTAATTTGAAAGCCTATCAGATGGGTAAGAGGAGATGAGGGTGGAATTGCAGCCGTGGGGCCTGAACCTACTATGAACTCTGCCCATGCCGCCATGGTGGGGCTGCAGATGGATGAAGGCTGGGGAGCGGGTACCCACAAGGCCCTCAGCCTGGGTTTCTCCACATACCCTCAGTGGAATGGCAATGGTCAACTTGGAGAAAAAAAAAAGCGGGGTGGGGGGGAAGTTGCCTGGATGTCTCTCTGAGAAAGTCACAGCTAGCACAAAGCCTTTGCTTTTCCCTTACTACTACAATCCAAGCCCCTTCTAAGCTCCTCCCGATAGGTTTTTGGGAAGTTTTGTGCTTCAGAGGCTTGGAACTTGGTGAATTCGCTGAGCTGCTGGCAGGCTGAGCGACGTGACAAAGTGTGACTTTCGGAGCCGATTCCCCACCCACGCAGCACCAGCTGGCTTCTTCACTCTTCATCAAGCCCACCATTAGTGCGCTCCAGGCCTCGGGCTGGCCGCCTGCCAACACCCAAACGTGTGACTAAACCTTGAGGCGAGGGGGTTCCGCGTCACACGCTGCTGGGTTTTAGTGCTTTGGAAAGATGCAGTATTAGCAAGGGAGATTCTTCTCTCCCAGTGCAAAGAGCAGGCGAGGCCAGCTCCACTGTGACCTCCTACAGGATGGGCTAAATCCATTCCTGGGCAGGCTTCACATGAAGGAAGGCTGAATTTAATCAGCTGGCGCTGTGCAAAAGACAGGGGGGATGTGTCCTCAGAGCCACGTAAGTCCTTAGGTTGTGGCATTTTACTGGGATGTGGTTTGGTGCAGTGTTTTATTGAGACA
This sequence comes from Nothocercus julius, assembly GCA_013398735.1. Classification (NCBI taxonomy): domain Eukaryota; kingdom Metazoa; phylum Chordata; class Aves; order Tinamiformes; family Tinamidae; genus Nothocercus; species Nothocercus julius. The sequence continues at coordinate 1,686,194 of VZSV01000026.1, read as the reverse complement.
GAAAGTAATCAAGGTAAGAAACTGGAGATGCAGAGCTAAGCAAGAGCTAAGGCAAAAGCACCGTCAGTGGTGCAACGTGGCCCAGTGGGAGCCATCTCCTGTCCCACCGCTGCAGTTTGCTGCGGCTGGAGCATGGCCAGGGGCCATGGAGGAACTATCTCTGTGTCCCTGGTAGTTAAAATGCAGCACAGGTACATCTGGATCACAGTGTGAACCTGCATGCCTCTTCTGTCCTCCACGTGGAAACCTCTTTTCTCCTTCCAGCCCGTTTCCAAGTCCCGAGATGCCCAGCGCATCCTATTTGCGTGATTACAATGTGCTTGCAGCAAATCTGAGATCACATGTGATCATAAAGAATATGAAAGAGTGAAACACGGTGACTACATGGAGTAACAAAAGTTGGCCTCACTTAGAAGGACTTTGCCATGACTCGGTTTTAGGGAATGAAAATGTCAGCCTAAATATGGACTCAGAGTTGATGGGACTGTCAGAGTTGATGAATTCATTTTGGAGCTGTCTCATCCACACGGCTCCTTAGAGGACACCTTCACTTCCCCCAGAGGAGATTCTTATATCGGCATTGCTATAGCATACATCATTATGGCATCTGAACCATCACTTCTTAAAGACTTATAACCAACAGATCCCAGGCAGTTTTGGCTAATGCTAGACTGGATCTATAACTGAAGCTGTGCTGCTGACCCTCAAGGGAGCCTCTCTGGACTCAGTTTCTCCATATATAAAATGGCATTAACAATACTTCTTTCTCAAGATGCTTCCAATCTTCATTTTTGTTTAAAAGTGTTCCAGGAACTGTAAATGAATGTTCACTGTTCTGTTACAATATCCTTCTTTAAGTCATTATGTCATTATGTTATGTGTGATTATGTTATTATGATATATACATTTCCTTGTACAGAAAGATGTTTTCCTGGGGGAGCTTACTGAAAAATAGTGTGTCTATGAAAAAAATAATTTAAGTGATTATTTATCTGACCTCTGAATTTTCATGGTTTTGAGAGAGAAGGGAATTAATTCTCTCCCTTCTTTTCTCACTGGGCTTCAAAGATGGGAAATATTTGGTTTTCAAGGCTTTTTCTGGGAATTAATCACAAGTCCAACTTCAGACCTAGCAGTAGCAGGACTGCCATCTGGAACATTTAATCAATAGTTTACAAAAAGATGGGATAGAGCTGTTTCAAACTCAAACAAAGAATTTCACTACCAGAGCGAAAACGCTCATGAAAGCAATCCGAGGTTCAGAAGACAGGAAAGGATCTTTCAAGTCATCAGCTGAGACGTGATATTTCATAAACCCATTCATCTATTTATCAAATTCCACTTTTATAAAAGTATTGAGAGCGAGTTTTTTTCTTTGATTACTGTTTTTTGTGCACATGAGGTAGGCTTCCTTTGTAACCCTTTGCACTGCTCAGGTTTTGTTTAGGAGGTTTTGCCTGGCAAGGGAGAGTTGAGTCCAAGATCTGATGATTGTTTCCACCTTGACAGCCACCACCACTCTAGTTATGTATCGTGTATTTGCTCAGCAGGGTAGAGAGGTGCTGAACAGGAGAGGTATCTTGTCTTCCTGGGTCTTTCTGGAAAAGCAGCCATAAATACATACTAATAATGGTGGTGTTTTAAATCCTATGCAATTTGCAAAAGTACATTTCCATGGTAACACGTAGGTAGTGAAGTAATCCTCAATTCATCATCTTCCATGAAATTCCAGCAACTATTCCTAAACGTTCATCCTTTTCTAATCCCAGAGCCGTTGCCATGGAAATGATCAGATAAGATACAGGCCTTTCGGCAGATGGGTCTACAAAGGAAGCTAAATCTTGGCCCGTAGAAATCTACAGAACTATTTAGTATTTCTCTTTATTTAAAAGCAATGTTGCTGGCAGAGATTTCTCTTGTGCTTGTTTCAAGATACATTAAATTAACTGCACTTTGCAGAAGGTTTCTTTGTGAGTGTCCCTCAGGAATGGAAAGTGTCTCTGGTGACAGATGCCTCGGTCAGATGTCTCCTGCACTCTCTGCAAGCCCTTGCAAGGTGTCCTGATTTTCTTCCACTTCTCTGCTAACTGCTCTAGCACTTCTGCTCTTCTCTCCAAGCACATCTAACTCAGACTCTCGTGGACATTTCTTAGGGCTTGGGTCTTAGGCCTGCTTTTTCACATCTTTTCTTCTGTAAAGGAGCTTGTTTTATTTTTGAACATTTATCAGAGCAAAGGACAGTATACAGGAGATTACATCCAAAAACTAGAAAATCACTTTTTTTCCCCTGTTCATCAAGTGTTCAATTCCAAAAGCCTTCCAGGATGAGAGGTTTATGGGTGCAGAGGCACTTTCTGAGTACTCCTCCAAGCTGGGCCTGTAGGTGTGTGAGTGTTAAAACTCAGTCAAATGTTCCTAAATCTGAGATGCAATGAAAGCTCTATACTTCGTCCCTTATTGAGGACTTTCTGTGCAGGAGGTACCATTCTTTGCCTCCCCCTAAAATCAAAAGGAGATCTTTTCAAAGACAGAGCACTGTTAGGCACCAAGTTTGCTAACTTCTAATAAGGTCAGGGGATCCAATTCCCATCGGATTGGATTAGGCATTTTTTGCAATGTTTCTTTATCTCACTGCACCAACTTCTTGCAAATTAATCCAAATTCAAAACACTTTAATGCATTTTTCTTTCCATTATCATTTAGGTGCAAGAGTCTGATTGTAAGAGGTACCCCACCTAGACAACTGCCGTGGAAAAAAACAGTGGCTGTTAAAGAGTCCCATTCCTACCAAAGTATTTGTTAGCAGCTCTTGGGTGAAATTAATCGTCTTGTTAAAGGTGATGAGGTTAAATGATGGAATCTGGTGGAAAGTATGAGCAGGTAAAAGAAGTCTTCTGAATGCTCCTCATGTCCTCCAGCATAAAGGCTGCCACTGAAGCTACAGTTGATAAAGATGGTCAAATAAATGTTTCCCGTCCTGACAGACTAAAAAGGAAAGGAGATAGGATGCATATAGACTAAGAAGGGTGAAGGGTGGTGAACATCATGTCAAGGCGGATAGTGTAAACAGAGGATATGAAGGAAGTGGCAATATTAAAAACAGGGCTGGAGATGGAGGCTAGTCCCTCTGGGCCTAGGATGGAGGCAGGAGAGGGAGGAAGGACTGTGCCAATAACAGTTCAGCACAGGAAACTTCAGTCAGAAGGGCAGAAAATACCAATACCATCAGCTCTCTGCACTGTTTGGTCCTGCACACGTCACCCTCTGGCTGCTCTTCCCAGCACGGTGGCAGTTTTCCATCTCATTATGGGGGGAAAATTATAGAATTACTGCCGGGGTCAAAGCCTTGTTCTTCCCAACACTCCTGGCAGTGGGCAGCTAGGGCCATGAGTCTCTGAAAGAGCCTCTGCAAATCAAAACCTTCACTATCTGCATTCTTGCAAAGTGGCATTTTGAAGACTCCCTGTGGATGACCTGGCTCATCCTAGTAATGCCCATTAAAAAGCTCCGTGCAATTCTTCATGGAGCTTGAAAAATCGATACCAGCAGCTCTGCCTGAGTTTTATTCATTCATTGGCACTGTTTATTGCCTAATAATAACATTGCATGGACAGCTGCCCCTGTGCCAACCACTCCACTGACTAGGAGGAAAATAAATTTGGTAAAGTATCTCATGAGAATGGTATGTGTGGCAGCCAAAAAGGGCAGCCAGTGGCCTCCACCACAAAATCTGGCCAGTCCAACTCCTCCTTGAGCAAGAGACTACCAATAATCATGCCCTGCATTTATGTGGCATGCTGAGTATGAGACACAGCCCCTATTTATTTTTTCCAGCTGCAGCTCATAGATGAGGAAGGAGTGACAGCAAGAGGCTAAGAGTCATGAAAGCTCACAAACAGACTGGCAGGAATTGAACTCAGGAGTCCTGGCTTCCAGTCTGCAGCTGTAACTCAGCTTATGATTTTTATCTAGAGCCAACCAAGAGAGTTGGAGAGGGGAAGGATGACAGAGGGAATTTATAGAGCAGGGAGGGAAACAGGGGGGATAAAGGCGATGGTAAGAAGGAAAGAGAAAGGGGAAGGAGAAGCAGACAGAATCAGAGTACAAAATTAGGAAGAAAAATTCTGGTCAAGTTAGTAGGAGTCAGAAAAAGAATGGCATTTGGACCAAGGGTGGAAGAGCAGGCAGACAAAAGAGATGGTGCTTAGCAATGAATCTAGGGAGCAGGTGCATCAGATAAACCCATAGATTGCAAAGAGAAGATTTCATAGCATGCTGGCAAATGGAGAGCTGCAGTCCCTATATCTCCATATCTCTCCCAGAGTTCACTGACATGTGAGCTGGACAAAGGCAGAGCCTCCCACGTTGTTGTAGGAACATTGAATCTCCTGCAGCAAAAGGGAGACAGACATTTCCTGAGAGACAATTTGGCTAAAGCCTCAGACAACTTCTTAGTCTCTTCCATTCTGCTTTAAGTAGCAAATCGCTGTGATTTCAGCAGGACTTAATAGTTGCTTAAAATATCCCCTTCACTAGGCAAGGCCATAATTGCCTTGATTTGCAGATGTGCAAAAAATAGATGAAAAGGCAAGTGCGAAACAGGTGTTCTCATGCAAAGGGAGGGATGGAGAATCAGTGAATTTTTTGTCTGGCCTTTCTCCCACCCTTCTCTTTCAAAGACGTTTATCTGTTTGTAGCAGTCCCGCTCAAGTGCCACTTGGCGATCCACCAGGACTTCCAAAGCGGCTGGGGCTGCAGACCTGCAGATTGAAATCTGCTTTTATCCCTGCAGTGCCTGACCCCTTTTTCTTTTCCAGGATTTGGAGGAAAGGACGGCATTTCTGATTCTCACCTTTCTCTAACTTGCAGGGACCTGAGTTTATCACCAGCTTCCAGAAAGTTTCACAGCTTTGTCTCTAACTGTTTGCTGGAGTGGCTTTGGTGCCCTCTCCCCTCTTCTCTTAGTGTTTCAGTGACGTTTAGGAAGAACTGCTCCCTTAAAGCCTCTTACACAAAGAGACGGAGGCGTCATGCCATGTCGAATCAGGCTTTGAGAGAAGCATCAGTTTTCCCCAAGAGGTGAAAAGCACGTTAGCACTGACCCGCAAGTGCCACAGCTACCCACACACTGACAGGTACTTCTTGTCTCCCACCAGCCACCGGGACGCTCGGCTCATCCACCGCGCACTCAATGTCAAACCTTCTTTCACTCAGAAGTGAGGCTTTTCAGTCAGATGAATATTAATAACCAAGGCTTGATCACTCTCGGTTAAATGCAAGGAGTCCCCCCCAGAGGATTCTCATTTCTCGCTTAGCCCATGTGACGAGTGTTGGTGAGCACAGAAATTCCCAAGTAAAATAAAAGGGGCTCATTGTTAAAGACAGGCTCAGTTTCTGCTGGGAATAAGTTTAAGTAGTTATTATTTTCTTTTTTTTTTTTTTTCCTTTCATCAGAATTCAGTACTGTTGAGAGCAATGTCTCTGGAAATATAGTGCTAATGGTAACAGAAGCATACCTGTCTCGTGGGTACCGCTTGGTTAGCTGTGACGCTGGCTTCACTGCTCAAGCTCCCTCCTACACCAAGGTCTTATCCTCAGGTAGGGTGACTCATATTAGAAGGGAGAGGGAGATTTTACTTCCTAATGTATTACTGCACTGCTAGTTGCAAAGGCCAACAGAACACTGCAGAGAAGCTTCCACTGCCCTCTGTCTTCATAGGCTTGGAAACCTCCTGGACATTTAGCTTTAAGGACAGAGGATCCCTTGCAGGGTCAAAGATGCAAATAGATATTTCTATAGAAGGATTTAGTGAAGTGCTTCCCTGCTATTTTGCTTCTCCTCCTCACGTAATGTTATTGAAAAGCAGAGGGAACACTCAGATGTCTCTAAGGGGCTTTTAGGGACATGAAGACTGGTTGGAAATACAGCTGACGGGAGCGGAGTCGTGCACAGAGACTTCAGCACCATCTTGTTGGTTGGAACCGAGGGAATAGAACCTCATTTAATAGCTGCTGTAAACTGTTATTTTCCAACAAGTGACGATCTCCTCCGACCAATGCATTTGTAAAAACAACAGGGAGTCCCACTTCCTTTAAAAGGAAATGATTTTGACCATTTGATAGTGGAGGTTTAGCATATTAGCTATGTGTTTCAAGGCAGATTCATCCATCGTGCGTGCTCACAAAGTCAAGCATGCACTGAGCTGCCTACGTAAAGTATTTTACAGCTGAAAACTCTGGAACAAGTAGCTTATCATTTAAGCTGATTTGAGGATTGAAGGTGGTTGAAATTGCTTAAAGTGCTCCAGGGACCTGATCCTGGACCTATTGAGACCCCTGGCAATTTGTTGGAGACTTGAAAGACACCAGGATTTGGCGCTGTGGGCTTTGATGGTTGAAGTGGTAAAGACTCTACAGCCCTTTAGAGATGGTTAAACCATTCCAAAGCCTAGACCTCTTTACAAACCACGGGGGCTGGCCGGTGATGGAAACGCCTTAGGAGAGCGCTAAGTGTCTCGCTGCTGTTCACGCCAAGGGCCTCTTTCAGCCCTTGCAATTGCAGCAACTCATCTCTTTTCCCTTTCCCGCTGACAATAGTCCAACCTTGCTCATAGCAGAGCCAGCTGCAGACCTGGACTTTTGAAGACCACGATTCCAAGAGAAAGGAGGTGCACTGTACAGAGTACTTGCAGAATCACTTTCTGGGAATTTTACTCTTGATAACTGCGTAGGAGCAGAGCTGGGCCCAAGCTGGCAATTTTTGGTCTTTGCATAAGGACTCTTTTTCAATCATTTTGATACATTGCATTAAACCACTGTCATTTCCTAAGTTCCTGTCTTCCTTCCACATACCTCTTTGATTATTTAAAACCGTATTTAATATTGATCTTTTCCTTCTCATTTGAGAAGACATCAGCATGAATCCTGACTTTTAAGTTATTAATTAAAGCACTAGACAGTCTTCTGTGAGGTCCCACATACAGAATAAAAATCAGAGATCTTTTTTATTTTTCGTAATACAAAATATAAAGAAAATCAATGAAAAAAGGTATTGATATTTAATTCAAAATTTAGAGGAGAATTGTCTTTCTTAGATCTAACCTTGCATTTGAGTACAGGCCCATTCTGCACCTGTGTAGAACTGGAGAATGATCCTAACATTAATGACAGCAGCAGAGAGTGAAAGGACCTCAGCTTTACTGCGCGTGTTCCAGCAAAATGTTCCTTCACCCTTCCAGGGAGGGAAGGTGTGCATCCTCCTAGGTCACTTATTTCCCTGCTTCCTGCTAGAGACAACTCCCAAATGTCTGACTTCTCTTTCTCCTGTATTTTTCATTCCCCTTTTCTTCACGGGCAACAAAAGAGAGAGAAAAAAATCACAATTGCTACGAGAAATTCAGCCACTAACAATATAAGATACCAGGGTATGCACTCTTGCTACTCTCTCTGCAAGAGCTAAGAGACTCAGCTGTTGTGGATAATAGTGATGAGATAAGAAAGTTCTAATAAACCACCTTGCTCTTCCTGCCCATCACTAACTGAGCTGCTCCTGGTTTTCTAGGCAGTTTTGCTATCTCAGCAGTTTCTCATGACTTGGACTCTCATGTCAAAAAAGGAGAGAAGAGCTGCAGCAAACCAGGCAAGTAGATGGAGAGGATTCTGCTGCTTGGAGACTTAAGCATATTTTCCTCAGCTGTTTCTAGAACTTAAATTATAGCAGAGGAGTAAAAGCTGAAAGGACTAGACAGAAGCACCTCAGAACCATCAGGCCAATAGAGATGCTCTTGTGACATTTAAAAGAAAGCATAGTTTAAACATTTTTTTCCACTCAGCAGGTATCCCTTCACAGAGCATGATACTTCTGGAGAGACTGACTAGAAATGTAAGTAAAAGTCAATAATCTACTTTCATGTATATATGAAACTAGATGTATATATTTCAGATTTATAATGGATAGCTCAACAGTGTCCCCTGAAGGAGAGACTCTAAACAAGAGGGGTAGGGAAGGAAGTAAAGATGGCAAAGATACAGAAAAAGAAACAATAGGGAGAAATCTATGAAAGCTGGAGAGAAAAGGTTCCAGCTACTTTTCTTGCAGTGATGACAATGTTCTGCAGTTTTACAGCAGATCAATTAGGTGCTGCAGTGATGTCCAATTAGCTGTATAACATGCTGAACTTCAGCTTACTGGGCCCAAGAAACCTCTCCTGATTTCCAGACGGCACCACTATAACAGAAAGATGAGTATGATGCGACTCCATCTTCAGCTGCTTGGAAAAACTTTTTTTTTTTTTTTTTCCCCTGGATAATCTCATTAAAAACTACCACCCCACTGTGCACAGGGATTCAGCGCTCTCAGCCACAGCAGCTACCCAGCAGCTGCTGAGATATCAGAAATGTTGCCAGGCTGAAGCTGAAGTCATCCAGACGAACCCAAGCCAGCCAGGCACGGACAACTGCACCGGTCTCCCTAGCAGTGTCCCTCCATGCCACCCAGCACGCCTCGCTCCATGGGCTCTCTAAGGACCAGACATTTCTCCCGAGAGCCTCAAGCAGTGAGATATCTATGTGGGGTTGGGGCTGCTCTCTTGCAGCCGCGCTCAGCCCGAGGCCAGACCCTGCTGCGAGCTCGGCATGAGCTCAGCGAGTTCATTGCTCAAGTGCAGCTATCAATAACAGCCACAGCGGGATTAGGAAGTTCCTTCTATTCATTTAACATCGGGCACGTTGTGGCTTTTTAAGCACCAGCCTCAATGAGATTTTCATTTTTGCAAAGAAGAAACAATTTGACCATGGCGAGTTCAACTCCGGTGGAGTTGTCCGTAGGGAATCCATTAGCTGCACCACTGAGTCCATTGGCGCTTTGCAGTAATACTGCCTCTCAGTAAATATTGGCCAATGTGCCTCTAACTACTATTAATGAAGTTAATTAGCAACAAAAGTTTTCAAATGTGAAAGAGCTACAGGCTGCCCATGGTTCATTAAGCTTTTTTATAAAAATCTTATGTGTGCTTTTTTATAAAAATCTTATGTGTGCTGCATTTTTCAGAGAAAAAAAAAAAAAGTCAAAAGATGCTAACAGCTTTGCTCTATTTTATGAAAACAAAATCTAAGGATATTGGCATCCTCTCTGCAGTCAAACTTCACTGAGGAGAGGAAGAAGAATGAAAACAGGAAAAGAAAACTTGGTCGTCCAGCACTGTGGGATGAACATAAAGCTCATTTCTCTATCCTTCCAAGACTCTGCAGCATCTGAGGGAATCCATAGATGCCTGAGAGAGTTCTGGATAATCTCTGTGGTCCAAAAGCCTTACTCTCTCCAGGCAGCCTTGGGATTTGGATGTTCACCAACCTCCTGGTTGGTCAGGTTGCCTTTTGCTTTGCAAGTCCCACGGATAAAAGGAAGTTTTTTCTCTCTCGTTGCACAGCCTTGAGGATATAGGAGAGCCTGCAGGTTGTCCTGGAGGATTATTCACCTGCAAGTGACCTCAGTGACGTCCCCTTTTTCTTCTACTCAGATGGAGCTGATGAAGCATTTAAGAGATATTTAGGAAGGAAAAGAAAAGAGCACAACCTTTTTAATAAGCAATTTGCCTATGACAGTACTGGTCAGTCCAGCATATTCCTCTCACATAATTAATCAAGACCAGCGCTAGATTTGTGATCGTTCTATTTAATAGCATTATGGCAATCCAAGATTTAAGCCAGAGCTTTAATGTCTCTGCCTTTTTTAATACCATTACTGCATTATAGATTTAAGGTAGCACTTAGGTGGTAAATTTGCAAAGTAATGTCTACGATTTAATGTTGACAGAAGTTCCACTACTAAATCCTCTGCCCTGCTTTGAAAATGTTCCTCTTAACCTCTAGTCTAGTCTGTTGCTTTACACCTGAGTTAAGAGGGGTAGTTTTAGGGTACTCCCTGTGTCAAACCATCCTCTGAAGCTTTCCAGGCCTGAGCTTATCTGTATGAGGACAGAAAGGATCATCTCATACATTAGGTACTCACAAAAGCCAGTCTGTTAGTCAGCACAGGAGTGGAAATATAAATGAAATACTATTCTTTTCCCATGGTGCAGAGCTGAGGTGAAGGTTGTTGAGCAAGTAGCCTACACTGCCTTCTTGAAGCTTCTTTCCCACTTGAACTAAATGCTTATTATCTGGAATGTCAAAGCCAGGGTTTGCGCCAAGCCGTGGGAAGCTGGGGAGACAAAAGTACCAGGCACCTGCACTCTTCTTCTCCATTGGGATCTGTGGGATGGACCCTTGTCCAGAAGCACTGCTATTGCTCCTTCTTCACATCACTGTTCACAGACTTTCTGATTGAGATAGCGCCATCCCACAAACAGTCACAGGACAATGTGTTTGCCTTGCTGTTTACCAATTAAAAACAAAATGAGATTTCCCTTGCTCATGTCCTGTTTTTCTCCATTTTTAAATGTAAGCTGGATGTACCAATAATTCTTTGAAAATCAAGGGTCAATTTACCACTACAGCTCTTTAATTGAAATGTTATCTAAACCCTCAGCTGATAGGCTTATATGACACTATCTAACAAGGAATGAGACTTGATTTCCCAAAGAATATCTCTCCTTAAATAGAAACCTAATCAAATGCATTCAGCATTCTCATTGGTTGTCAGAGCCTATTTGCCAATAATCCATCTTTCTGTGCGAGAGTATTAAGTCCAGTA
>VZSV01000026.1:1569068-1675466 GCA_013398735.1 Nothocercus julius | reverse complement strand
AGTGTAGGAAATTAAACTTAGTTGATTGTAGTGGCCACTACTTTTAGCTTAGCCAGCTGCATCACTCCTAGCCACTGTGAAAATGATTTTGGAAGCAAAATCCTGTTATTATACCCTGATATTTCCCCAACCATTCCCTGAAATATGTGAGAGTACCGAGCTGTGACATGGATGGCAGGGTCAGATGAAAGAGTGCCCAGAAAAAGTTAATATAAGGAGAAGCTATGCCATTTCATGGTCTGTGCCTCTGTAGCGCTACTCGCACATATATCATCACAGCAAGTAGATTTTGACACTGCTGAAAATATTTGCTTCTGAAAGTTAAATATATATACATATATATATATATATATAAATTCTCATCCAATCACAAAACACAGCCAATATTATATTATCTACAAATCTGGTATGTTTCATCTTTGCAGGTGAAATAGAAATAGTTTTCTCACATATAACAAGGAGAACATGAATCCTTCACTCAAATTATTTACCGAATTACCTTTCATGACCAGTCATCAGGGGAGAAAGCAAAGCAGTAATGAATTGAGAAAGAGGTGCTAGGAAGGTAGCGCACTATTCGCACCGGTTTATTCCTTTGGGCTAACTCTTTATCTGACCAAAATCAATGAGAACAGAATAAGATACCTTATGATTTATTGCTACAGTCAGATTTCATTGTGGTGCATTAAAGAGGCTGTGATGATTACAGGGTCTCTCTCAAAACGCTACAAACACAGCAACACATTTAGAAAGCATCAGATGTCAAACACCAAGCTATTTGCAGAGGAACTTTTAAAACGTCACATCACAAAATGAATCAAAATAATGCCTTTCCCATTGTTTACGTTGTTTCCATTTGGCAAGCACTAATTTCTCAGCACACTGCAATCCAAATTTATCCATGCTGTAGAGCTATTGTAGTCAGCTCTGAGGACAATGTAGCTTCACTTGCCTGAATTTGGCAGCCTTTATTGTTTCTAGAGCATACATCAACTTGGCTTTGCTCGTATCCTTCCTTGATCATGCATCAGATAATCAGTGATGACTCAGAATTACTCAAAGAGTAGATATTGCTAGTTCACTTTGTTATCCTGAAAGTTGTCTTGTCTGTGCTTGCGCTAATCATGCTGCAGGGTGGCTGGATTTAATGACGGTGTCATCAGAAAGCAGTAGTGTCTTTTTTGAATTCTTTGTGACAATATAGCCCAGCTGATGTATTGTTCTTGATATTTTTCTGCTTATATCCTTATCATGGATCGTACAAACATGAAAGCAACACTGTCAAGCCTTTTTGACTACAGCTAAAATTTCTATTTGCTATCAGAAGAGATTACGTTAAACTAGCCATGCTTGGTCTGGAGGTACCTTAAAGACATACTGCAATGACAAAAAGCATTACCAACTTGAAGATGCAATTGCCTTTCATGGGAGCTTAGCTCCCAGGTATGACTGATTGTTTTAGCGCAGCCACAGTGACAGGCTAGGTCAGTTTTATCACTTGGAAATTTCCCTTTGTTTGATTTATTTTATTGGAAAACATTCTGAAAATGCTGGTGTTGGGGTTTGTATATTAAGCATTTTTCTTTGCTAGAAGGGATGTGTCAGGACAGTGAAGTCCATCTGATCATAAGGACTAGTCAGTGATTTTCACAGAGAGAGGAAAGGTTGCAACTTTAGGACCCAAATGCTGCTCTCATCAGTTCTGCTTGTCACGGGGAACTAAGTTCACAGGATGCTCATGGTGAGTGGACACCGCAGACTTTCAGCTGCACCCTCTTCAGACTGCTCTGAAAACATCGCTGCTGCTGAGCACCCTGCCCTCTTCAGGCTGGTACCTAAACTCATCCCCCAGACCTGTGTCCAGGGCACTCGTGTTTGCTGCCTCTGGACGCAGCAACAGCAGCAAAAATGGAAACGTATTGGGAGCCGGTGATCAGCAGAAGTGTTGGATGTGGATAGGGAGTGTTGTGCGAGATGTGATATTTTAGTGCATCTGGGAGGGGGGTTTTGAGCACCAGTAGAAATGTGCTTCCTGTTAGATGAGAACTGATGATGCTTGAAAAGATTCTCTGAGGCAAAATAAGTGCATAAACTTGTATAAAGGTTCTAACTGAAATAAATTAATAGACAATTTTATTCTCTTATGTGAATGTTTTGTTTGAAGAGCTGAGTCACCTTTTTTTTTTCCCCCCTAAACTGTTTATTTACAGAGAACTCTCAGTCTTCTCAAGCAACTACCTGGGGGAGAATAGAAGATTTGAGCCTCCACAGTCTAAAGCTTTTCACGCCTTCGCATTGAATTCACAGCATTACTGGGGCTGAGGCTGCTTCTCAGTTCATTCCTGTCCCTCTAAAGTTACTGCAGCATCTGTTCTTAGAATGGAAAGAGGGTTGCTAAATGGTGAGGCACTGGGGTTACATTTTATGACTAGGGACCTGTTTCGGGCCTGTTTCCCTGAGGTTACTGACAAGTGTTCACAAGGGACAAGGGCAAATTCATTTCCCAGGGACCTTGTGACACTGGTTGTCCCGTCAGATCGTACAATTTTGAGGTTTTGACCTGCTTCTGTGTAGTCTCCTGTATCAGGCTGATCATTTCCCATTGCTGTTAGAGTACATCTGACATCGACTTGTATTTTGAGGAAAGACGGCATCTGTGATCTCTGGAAGTGATGAAATATTCAGTTGATTACCCAATACTTCCTGATTCCTCAAGGAAGAAGACAGATACTCCTTGAGCACCACAAAGCAAGGAAAGTTCCAAGATCTGCAGTCACATGAGGAAAGAATTGAGGCTAAGTGAGGAGGATTTTATGCATGCATTTAATTATGTTAGTTAGTCAAACAAAATAAATTGGTCATCCTAGAAGACACCTGGGATACAGGATCACAAACATCTTTAGGGGTCCAACAGCAAACATTTGTCATCTTCCAATTAGCTATGCTCTGCTGCTGTGCAGTCTCTACCTCAGCATGAAAAGGGATCCTCCCTTGAGATCCAGTGAAATATTGGATAGAGGATTATAGATAGTAGAACAAGAGATTTTCTTCTAATATAATAATGATACTGTGTGTCTATGCAGGAATGAGACCTCATATATAGCACTTCACAAATATACCATATCATTTTACCTGGAGAACAGTGATACTCTCCTTACAGCCAGTTTTAGAGGTGATGTTCATAGAGAAGTTGCCAAATGCTTTTCCTCATAAAATCCTTTTCAGATCTCATGGAAAACAAAAGTGTTTTCTAACGATTAAAAGCGTGTTTTTATGAGAGGACTGAATTAACGTGGGTTGGATGAACTTAATTCAGGGCATACTTTGCACTTGGAGCGCTTGACTATATAATCTTATTTCTCTTCTTTTTTTTTCCGAAGTTATTATGTAGATGAAGAATGAGAAGTATGGAGATCTGTGTACACAGAACAGATTGGCACCAGGTAAAAAGCGAAGAAGTCCAGTTTCAGGCTAAAGCCTGCAGTGGCTCAGCAGGAGAGATGCCCCACTATAATCTGTCAAGAGATGACAGACTTTTACAAGAAAAAAAAAAAAAAAAACCTATTTCAAATTTGTACTGCAGTTTGCCTGTTAATACAGTGCCAAGCTGAGTTCAGACTATGGAGAAATGCCCTCTGTTCCTTTAAACCACCTTTGCTTTTCAAAGGCAGATTAATTTTGAGGAGAGAAAGACAGACACTGACATGACATTTTAAGGACAGAGAAGACAGACACAGTTTGCTTTTCCTGAAAACATGATCTTCCCAAATCCTTTCTTTTTCCATTTAGAATAACAATCAAGAAGGTTGATAATTACCTGTGGTTTGTAGCTCTTGATAGAAACACCAGACAGCAAGGAGCTGACTTGCTCCTGGTTTATATTTCCGAGGATTGGTTACATGTCAGTGAATTATAGATTTTATTCTAAATTAAATGAACCATTAAATGTTCGATATTCTGCACTTAGAGAGCTGTAAAATTCTGAAAGAAAATTAACAATAGAAAAAGAGAAATTATCTAATGTATGGAAGTGCAACTGGGGTGCAGAACTCCCTCATCCTTGCTGTTTTCTTTCGTGAGTTACTGCTTTCTTTTTCTTCTGCTGGGCTTATTTATCTTAGGCTCTGATAACAGTGTGGTTGCCACATTGCAGGCTTGAGAAAACCCGTGCTGGATGCTATATAAGAATTTAGATGGGCAGAGCAGGTTGAATTTCCTGCTGCCATCATTATAATGCTGCTTCTGTGCAACACAACTCAACACAGGCTACCAGAGGGTGTTGGCTCAGGCAACCCTTGCAGCTGCCTGTAATGTAGATGTAGAGTCTCTGCAAGGTATTTTATGTTGGCAAGAAGTTCTGGATCAGCATGATGTCAAAATCTTTCTTTGTAATTAGGGATTAAATATAACGTTTTAACTGAAGTTTAACATTGCCTTCACACAGGCCCCTGGATCAAAACTGGTATTTGGCTTATTCATAAGCAGCAGACTAACCAAAAGGAAAGACTTTCCAGTGGTTAACATATCAATCACAGCTTGCAAACTAAGACTCCCTGTGATTCTCTTTTTTTTTTTTTAATGTGAATAGGGGCTTGCCGTTTCATTTCCCTGTATTTTAGGCCTCCATTGCTAGGGAGCAGTTAATATTCTTACCTTTCATACTCTGCCATTCACTTTTATGCTGAGATCTTAAAGGGACCTATATTGTCCTGTTAGAATTACATGTGTGTCCGAAGGAAACATGAAATTCCCATATTCTTTCTTCACTGCTTGCATGCTGTACTCTGTTGGAAAACTTTCGGGAGGGGGAGAAGTGTAATTCAACTTATATTTTTGGCTTTTCAACAGACATTTTCAACAATGGAAAGTTTCAGAAGAAATACACCCACAGTGGAGCAAGAAGGAAGGAGAATGCTCTTGGAAAGTCTACTTTTTCTGGCAATTAAAAAATGAGAATAGAGCAAGTAAGTTTATCTTAAGAAACATGCAATACAAGTTTTCTTCTTGATCACACTGTAAAAATCTTACTGATTTCAATGAGATTACCCAAGTGTAACTTCAAGGAGAATTTGGCTTATGTGGATCAGAGCAGAGGAGCGTGTGGCAGGGCAGGGTGCCAGAGATTTTTCATTCCCTGTGGCTCCTTTTTCTGGGAAGGAGACTGCAGGGGGAAAACCCCAGAGCACATGTACTCAAAATAGTTCATCAAACAGATCAGTCATCCAAGCCATAGTCAAAAAAACTCCAGTATTCTCCAGGTTCTGTGATAAAATATACAGAGTTCTGACCTAACAGAGACTCCCTGCATGGAAAATCTGGGACATCAATTTATATGGTGCAAAAGTAAGCTCAGGAGATAATGACAAGACGTGTCAGTTCAAGGAGTGGGGAAGGTCTGTTTGGACCGAGAGGGTGGTGGTCCCCACACCACTGACAGTAGATGCTGCTCCACAGCTCCAAACATGAAGCATCGCCCAAGCTGTTGAGCTGTGACCGCAATAAAATCCTAATCTCTGCAGTGCACATGAACCATCAGATTAAACATTCACCACGACTTCCTAAACCATAGCTAGAAGCCACGGCTGCTTGGTCACAGGCAGTCAACAAAAGACCTGCAGTGGGTTCATCCGAAACTCTGTCAGATGACAGCAGGATATACTGTGGGATACACACTGGTTCATATCCTTCTTCCCAAGGGGAGAAGATAATAAACCCCATAGGACTGAAGCTGAACAGGTAGCACCTATGGAATGGCTTCAGGGGAAGATTTATGATGGTTTTGTAATTGCAGTCCAACAGTGAAAATAGAGGTTTTAATAGTGCACTGACTAGAACTAATGTTGTATTTCTGCTAGCTGCTGCCGGTGCATTTGCTGATGAGTTTAGTTTCCAGGTTCAGGCCTAGAAGACCTTACTCATCACAGCTCTTAACGCTCCTGTCCTACTGCAAAGTCTGTCGCCTGACTTGATGAATAGTTTCTAGTATTAATCATCAGAGGGATCCAGTCTCTTCTTTGCACATTTGCCTGAAAAATTGCTCTCTTTGTGGAAGCTCTTAATGGATTTCTCAAGCTTTTCTCTTTGGTGACACATAAGGCTTGAAATTCAAAGGCAACAATAAATGAAAGGGATAAAAAAAATGAGATGGAAACATAATTACTCTGTATCAAGTATAATGCTTTGGTAATTGAAACTCACAGGCGATGTAGGAAAAATTTAACGTTTCCAGGAATTGGGTTCTAGGGTCCCTTTCCCTGCCACACACCCATGTTGCCGCCCTGCACTCCCTCTCCCCAAATCAATTGACTTGCAATTAGCAGTTGGGGGAAAAAACAGTAATCACTAGAGATTAATTGCGTCTCTCAAGCACCTGGCTTGAACTGACAGGGAAAATGGTCTCGATGCTTCTGCCCACAACATACCTTAGCAGAGAAAATAAGAAAATGCAAGGTTTTTTGTCTGTTTGTTTTGCTTTGTAAATGCCAGAGGGAAGCTGCCAGGTCCCCACTCAAGCTTGGACAGACTCTGGAGGACCATGAGCACTTTGTTATTTCCATTACAAAGGGACAAAAATCATCTGATTTTCACAGGCAACGAAGAGAAACCATTTCTGTCTCAGCCTCTCTGACCTGCCTTGGACAGACCTGCCGTGACCTCCTTCTGAAATCACAGCCTCCCATTCCTTCCAAAGTCCTGCTCTCTCCCTGTTTCCTTCTTATTTTTCCAATTTCTCAGGATGTCCTTTAGAGCATTTTCCTCTTCACTCATTGGCTTTCTATCTTTGGTATCTTTCTTCTTATACCCGTGCAACTCCTTCATTTATGAAGAGAAACCCAGCCATTGCCTTCATGACGATTACGCACAGATCTACCCTTCTGTTCAGAATCTGCTTTGACCCATACTGAGATTTCTGGTTCTCTGACCTCTCTCCTGAAAGTCTGGCCATCACCATCAGCTCAGTTTGGCAGGAACAAAATTTTGAATCTTTCCTCTTAAAATTTCATAGACAAAACCACTATACTGTATATAATTCAGAAATATGGGGGGCAGACTTTCTTTTGGGTGATTGTACCCAGCTTATTTCTAAGTGCGGGTGGTTCTTTCTGTGTTGCCCAGACCTTTCCTCAGACCTGCTCTTTCATTCAACAGCAGAGACCGACTTGACATCTATGCTGGCCTATGAAAGTGGGGAGGGACTTTTCAGGAGAGCAAAACATGTTACATCTTTGCTGCACTTCCATATCCAATCAATACAAAGCATATTTTCATTTCAAAACTTACAAGCTCTTACATCCTGCTGTATGTGGAGCAGTATCCAAGTATATTATCAGCAAAAAATCAACTAACCACCATTACAAAAATGATGCAGGAAAAATTGTGTGTTTGATTCTGAAATATCCAAATGATTGCACTATGGGAGTTACAGAAATGCAGCCACCACATCAGTGCAGTGCCATAATTTAGAGGGAAATTGTTATTCTGGGGTATGTGTCATAATTTTTAACAAAAACAATTCTAAAATAGAGCTGCTGCCAAATAAAGCATTACCAGGGCTCTCAGAAGGTCTCCTGAGGGAGCCAAGCCAGCAGAAAATGAGGCAGGATTTGAAATGTGACTTGTAAGAAAGGTTTCTTTGGACACCTTACAGATTTCCATGGGAATTCCACCAGACTGGGATGCTTCTTTTACACTGAATCAGCAAATTTCTGATTAAAAAAAAAAAATTAAAAAAAGTTCCTTCTGAAATTCAAGCCTGCACTTTATGCATTACATGGGAGCTGAGAACCTGAATGGGGAGAGTTAAAAAAACTCAGATGTACTCAGATTTACCAGTGAAAAGCAAGAGTTTGCCTTTTCTTTTACCTCTGAAAAGTGAGACTGTGACTATTTGGCCCTTCTGATGCGTGGATCCCTGGAAAACTGTTTTGCTCAAACTGACCACTGCTTGCAGCTTCCACAGCATCTAACAGGACACTACAAGCTCAGCCTGGAGATGTGGCCCATCCAACCCAGCCTGCCAAGTCTGAAGGCCAGGTGCCCAGCACAGAAAATACATAAAAATTTTTAAAGCATTCAAGAAGAGCACTGTAATTTGCTTTGATCCTGCAACCTTTGTCTATGTTGAGCCCTCAAGCAATAGCAACTGGATACCGATTTGACTAAGGCAAAGTCTTGCCAAATACTATCTTTTCTCTGGCTTGCTGGTTATGTTAAACATAAAGTCTCTTCTGGACAAGGTCAAACATAGTTGGTAGCAACAAACCCTGGTATATCTTCCAAGGGGTTTGCAGTCTCTGTAATTGCCCTGTGCACTGGCTTTTTTTATCTTCCCAGAGCACTGCTTATGTTGTGCTGTTACATGATTGATCGAGTCCGAAATACATATGTGATAAACTCCTGGGCCCTTGTTCTATCTCAATTGTTTCAGACGTGGCTTTTCCCCCCTTGGCATCTTGCAAAGCAAGATCAATGTTTGTGGAGGATTCTAATTTGGCTCACATTACAGACTAGGTTTCATTATACACATATTAATCCTCAAGGAACACAGTAATTCTCTGCCTTACATTACTGGAATTTTTTGCATCTTTTCTAGAAACTATGTATTGATCTTTGGAAAATGAACAACAATTAAAATAAAATATAGACAACTGCAATCCCAGGGGTCCCATTAAAGGATGAAATGCTTCATTAACACCTCATAACAACATTCAGAGCACGAACAGAGGGAAAATTCCTTTCTTCATCAGTGGTGAATGGTACCCAGAAAGAAATGCTTTTTAAACTTCCTAGTATTATTCTATATACATATTATGTTCGTACAACTAAACTGGTCAGTCAAGTTGAATTGTTCACTCTTTTTACCATTTCAAAACATATTTTTCACTTTAAAATGTTTTATCGTATTCTAGCTTAAACCCATTACCAAGCAATTTAATCTTAAATGAAGTAAGACAAATTTAAACTATTACAGAGTCCATAATTAGTTTGATAAAACCAGGTCATACAGTAAATTAAACCAACACTACTACGTATATCCATAGGCCTTAAAAATCTTGACTGTGCAGAACCTATATTAATTACACTGTTGGAAATGATACTCCTCAAATCTCAGCTTTCAGGTTTTGACTGAGGCAAATCTTCTCAGTTTAGAAAAGACAATAAATCCCATTTGACATTTGAACATCGCAGAAACACTGAGTCTTTACCCATGACTATACACTTTTCACATATCTATTTAATGTTTAAGAAATGATGGAAAGAGAAAGCTGTGCAATATGTGAAACTCTTGCTGATTCCATGAGGCAGCAGTATCTCTGAAAATCAAGCCCCTAAATGTTATTGAAGTGATAGTTTGTACATTCATTGATGCCTAAAGAAGTGATAGAAAAACACACTAAATTAACATTACTCAGCAAATTACAACTCTTTGTCAGTGAAACACACAGGAGAATAATGCTCCAAAACTGTTAGGTACAAGACAAAGTGTAAGCAAGCCCTGGCTAATCGTATAAGGTGGAGACGGCATCTGGCTAAGCAGGGTCTGTAGCTTTATTCTTTTACCCAGTTGTGTCCCATGACCGTGAGCAGTTGTAGAGGTCATCCTAGCTCCTCCTTTTAGGTGTAAGCGATGCTTGGAGCCTCATGAATGAGAAAATTCCTCCCGTTGGAAATCCTATCTCAGCCCAGTGAGGGAGCAAATAATCCAGTCATGGATCTGACCTCCTAATGCTCAGAATGCTCTTGTTCTGTATTTTCTGCCAAGTTTCCTACTGACCATATTCATCCAGCTGAGAGACCTATGGCACCTGAGACTTCAGTGGTGTTGTGTAAATGTCTATCTTACAGAATCAGTTTTCAGCCTAAGGTTTTATCAGGTTTCTGGTTTACTTCTGAGAAGTCCAGAGTAACCATGACTAATGCTCCTTGTCAGTTGGCTTAAATCTCTCAGCTGGGAAATTCTTAGGGGACCTTCAAATCCAGAAAGGCTGAAAACCGAGGCAGTGGATAGACATATAATGTCAGTCAGTCAGACACTGTTAGTATCTGACAGAAGAAATATCAATACTTGGAATGACTGATGGAGAATGAAAGAAATATCATCCACAGACAAAAAGAGAATAAAAGGATCTGAAAGACGTGTGTTGGATCCATTCATTTTGTGAATTTTTATTTTTCCATTTTTTAAGATGATTTGATTTTGCTCCTCAGTGTAATCCTGTGATCCAGGCACCATTTAAACTAAACAAATGCTACCACCTTTATGGTAGCAGCATTAAGTGTATTATGCAGGTCACTGTGGCCACAGAAGCAGAGCTCCTGTCATCAGCCACTGAGGGGAATGAAGACTGAGAGGAAGAAGATAGAGGATGAAGAAGGAAAGATGTTCCAAACTGGGACACAGAAGGAAACAATGGGCAATTTAATCATTTTTCATAAGAAGAAAAGTCCTTTTTTTGTACACGTTCATCTCCTGGTGTTTGAGATTCTGAAGTATTGTAAGCCACTTGAAATGAGAGATAATGTAATGCTTTTGGCTGGGATCTAGGCCTTTGAGTTCTGCCAGGTTATGAATAAACATACCTTGATTTACATATTCATTAAATCCATTATTACTAGGTTGCAGCCATTTCAGGTCTCTCTCAGATTGTGGTCAAAATGCCAGCAAGGTCATTCTAACAAATACAGAAATTCACAAGAGTGTTTCCCGGTGACAGAAATGCATCAATTTAGGATAAAAGAATAAAATGAGAAAGCAACACTTGGGCCCTACTGTGAATACAGGTGGGGAAGATTAGAAGGAACTTTATGGATGTATGATATCATTAATAGGCATGACATTGATGGATACCTCTCTGTTGCTGCCACTGGAACAATGTGACCTAGATTAGCTCATGAGACAGAAATTCAGATTACAGTGAAGAGAGTGAGTGCCTGTTGCCTCAAGGAAACTTAAAGAGTGTTATGGTGAAGAAGGGAAAAATAAAAGCACGCAAGTCAAAACTTAAACAACTTTTGCTTACAATGTGCATGTTCTAGGCATCCTTGAGAACAGCAAATCTATCTAAACTGTGGCTGGACGTGGGGCATGTGTAAGTATCTGCTACACAAATTTGAGCACTTCTTTTCTACCCAAGGTCGTATTTCCAAAAGTACTAAAAGTACAAAGAAACACCTTGTGACTTCCTCCGAGGCTCTGTCTCTCTCCTCACATGGCATGAAGCGTTATGATACCTCTGAAAATCCAACTAAGAGCCTATTTGCATCTTCAGCTGCCAAGGCAGGATTACAGGGGGGCACGTGCATACCTGTGGGACACATCCATACTATCAGAGTATCTAGTATCATAGTATCTAGGGCCTAAGCTCACATTCGAGCTAGTCTTCAGCATTAACTCCAACAATGCCTCCTTACTGCCTGTTGTCTGGCTCAAGGTTGGAGCGAACAAAATGGTCTGCTGAGCAAAGACACTTGGGTATCACAGGAGGCAAAAAAGACTAGCTTATTATTGGCAGCACAGCTGCGGGCAGATTTTGCCATGCAGCACGACAAACTCAAGTACACACAGGCGTGTTTAACAAGAACAATATAAACAGTGCCAGCACCAGTTATGTTGGGAATGAGTGATGCAACTTTTTGTTGCTACTTTTCTTTCACACCTTCAAGTCTTTTGACCAAGCTGCACCACAGAAATGTGAGAAACATGTCATTTGCTGGAAGGGTGCAGAAATACTGCTATTCTGAGCAGGAGAGAATCAAATCAGTCACAGAGCCAATATGTAGATCATGGAAGGGTTTACTTATCGTCATTGGGTATGGATGCCAGAACTTGATGCCTTTGATGGTATATCAGCAACATAGTGACATGAAGCCATCTAAGAATTAGAATTATTTGTCACACTTTGAAAGGCTGATACTTGACAGATGGTTTAACGGGTTATCAGGCATCATGAAAACACCGTCATAAATGAAAAAATTCAGTTCATCCACCAGAACCTACAAGTGATCTTGTCCAAATTCTGGAGGCTCTGGGATTCTCAGGAACACCTGAGGTCTCTGCCCTTGTAGCAAAAGTGATTTTTCCCAGTCACCCTCCAATGCTGTCCATCATCCTATGACCCTCCAAACTTCATGTCAAGAGACAGAATTTCTTTCTTCTCCACACACACCTCTAAGAAGACTCTGAAGTCAAGAGAACCACAGGCATGAGGAAATAGAGGAGTGTAGATAGAAAATCAAACCTAACTGTACTGTGATTAAATCACCAAACACAATGGTAATGTGTTACTACAGTGGCACGTAAATCAGTCATTCATTAGTATGCCATTCACCGCAGGGCACTTTTAATTATTGACCCCTGTAGAAGCAAATGCCCTTTCAGCACCTGTCCTGATGTGACTCTCAAGAGTTTCACGGCGATGCAGGGACTGAGGCACCGTTTAGTATCTACTGGTACTGAGAAATACAATAACATGCAAAGCAGCAAAGCACTTTAAAAAAGCTGTAAAAGATAAAGCTCTTTGCATAGCAGCCATAACAGAGCAATAAGGTCATGCCAGCACCACTTCATCCTAATTGGATTATCTTTTCTTTTGGAAGAATAAAGTGCTGATGATAATCTCTGGCTTTGGGTGCAGACAGTTTCAAGACACCACAATATACGGAAAGCTCTCTATCTTCGAGGTCTTTGCTGGTGTTGTGCCCAGTGATATTCAGGAGAGTTGTGATGGGGTAAAGACCTCAGAATTTGGCCTCAAATCAATTGCCCTGCAAAGAACTCATTAAACTCACTGTAAACATGTGCACTGGATGAGAGCAAAGATCTGTCTAGTTCTGTATCTTCTCCTTTGCCATGGCCAAAATCAAAAGACATGCTGGGCTCTGCCTGCTCTGACAGCCTTCCTAAAGCAGAGTTAGATTCAAGGAGCTTTGCACTGCACTTGTACATCAACAAACAGATTCTGGAGACTAACAGGGGACATCTAGTAAAAGCTGGGGGCTTTTCAGTGCTAACCCTGTGCACAGATCACACCCACTGAGATCAACAAAGCATGCTGTTTATTTGATATTTTGATAAATTATAGCCCTGAGGTGCAGCGAGGGCCAGATTTTTAAAGCTATTTGGCTGTTTAACTCTCATTGATTTCAGCATAATTGATTTCAGTGGGAGTTAGGTGCCTATATTCCTTCACACTTTGGGCCAGTTTCTTCTGTGTAACTGTACCAATTAAGCAGGAGAGCTATTTATCAGGAGCCCTATTACACTGAATCAGTGGTGCCCAATTACATCTAAATAAGCAGTTCAGTTACCCTGATGGCTGAACAGTCTGCACGCTGTTGCCTTTACACTGGCACCACAAAAGATACACAGAATGCCTTCTATTGTCTCCCATTTACAGTAACACTCATCTAGGAAAAACATCCTGTTTCCTCAATCCAAGTCACCATTTTTTTAGCCGCTTACCAGGTCATTCTGACATTGCACAGACTGATGGTGTAATGGATACTAGCAAGGGAAGCAGGCTGAATCCAAGCCTAAATGAGTGGGGCTTACATAATTAGAGGGTGAGAGAAAGGGAAACTAGAATCACAGACGGAGGCTTTTCAAGGTTTCCAAGGCAGCAAGTGGCTGCTCCTTACACAGCATGTACAAGCTTGTGTTTGATTCTACTGCATTGGTTTCCTCTATGACGATGAGGGGAAAGAAAAAAATCTTTTGAAATGTGCCTTTGAAATAACAGTGAGAAGGTCTTTGCTCCACATGAGTAGTTGTAGTGATATCTTCATTTATTTGATATCATCTTCTGACATTTCATTTTATTTGCAGGCAAGTCATTTGTAATGTTATGTACAAAGATTCTGGTGTCATGATCTTTAACTTTTGTCTGGCATCTAATACTGAAGATCATTCAGCCATGCTGAAACTGGCTGGAGGAAATTACTCTTCTGCAAGACATGGAGGCCAAAGATGGTGTGAATGATGTGGGGCTGCTTTGTCATTTATTGCTCCATATTCCATACGTTTGGCTGATGGGTGTAGGGAAAGGTTCCTTTATTAATACACTAGTTCATATGAATCACAGGCAGCTGAAAGAAAAACTCTCAGCCATGAAGGCAATGCGATGACTGAAATAAACACCCTTTAAGGAACCCTTGGGTTGCTGTTGCAGAGAGACATGAGGAGGATGGGTCTGGAGCGTTCGTCCTTCCCCAGTGCAATGCTTTGGTCATCAGTCTTCCAAGAAATGGGTACCATCAGGGAGAAAAAGTAGAAAAAGAAGATGCATCTCCTATAAAGATTTTTAAATGACACAAAAAGGTAAAGTGGGTGAAGAAACTGACTCTAGGAAGTATAGGAATATTTCCCTAGACAGATGGATCTATTTATATAGGTCAAACTTTTGCTTTCTGCCAGCCTTGTTTCTCACTCCTAGGATGACACCAGCTGCACTATGATGAACTGCTAGTCCTTCGTTCTTGAAAGGAAATTTTTCCCAGGTGCCAAATCCAATCAGGACTATGTAGGTAATTTCCCAATTAGCTCAGGCCTCCTTCCAGAGCCAGCTGCAAACGAAAGCACTCACCTGCCACCTCCCATATAAATTAAGGACAGGCAGTTACTGGCTTCTCCTAAGCAAGCGCATCAGGAATATTAGGTCATGGGGCAACTCATGTGTGCAAAGTCTTGTTTGCTGTGCAGAACTGGACCTTTGAAGGGGATGGAGAAGAAAAGCCAAGGCACTGCAGTGCAGCAGCTGTGCACTAAAGCAGTGGGAGAAGCTGGCTTTAGCTGACCTCTCTGCCTTGGTGAGTGAATCAATTCTTCCATTAAGTGATGTTTAGAATTTTTTTTTTTTTGGATGAAAACTTTCTTCTGTATAGAATCCCTGTAAGGTATGCTCTGAGCATTACTTCTCATGACTCTTAAGCAAGTTACTTGTATGTTTTTTTTCTTAGTTAGAGCTGGCTTTCTCATTATCTGCAAGGACTGCATATCAGTTCCTCACTTGGCTTTTATGCCATGCGTGTGTGGCACTTAACCTCATCTTTTCAGCTGAATTAATGATCATTTATGAGATACCTCCCTATTCTGCTATAAACTAGCCCCACAAAGCCCTGCCTTCAGTGTCTCCAGCTTCCTCCCTTGAGGGAGTTTTGCATAGCTGTGCCAGGCAGGTCAAAAAACACTTTGGGTGGAACTTCTAACCCTGCATGACTGTTTATTATCCAAATAAGTCTTGTTCTTCACAGGACCAAGAACAAGTGCAACCACTATGTGGTTCCCCTCAGAAGGGGTCAGGCGTGTACCTTGTTGCAGCCAAGGCCAGAGAAAATAAGTAGTGTGGCTCGCCCCTCTTAAGGGGAAGACAAAATAAAGTAATTATTATTTTGCTTTCCTCCACTACCCTTCCCCAATCTATTCCTCTTTCTTTCCCCAGCCCTGCTAAATTTGTCATTCCAATGTTGAACCAAACTAACCCCCTTCTTTTTTTAAGTGCCTGTCCTGACAGGTGTGCAAAGTAGGACATGGGGAGTAATTAATGTAAACTCATTACTTGTAGGCTCTTGCACTTAAGCCTCAATGTTACTTTGTCTTGCTGGGGAGGGATAAATAATAGTGCTGCTTGGCCAAAAGCTTAGTGAGTAGGGAAATAGGCTCCAAACTTCCACACCTCAGGGTGAAAGCTGGCTGTCTCCTTTGTGATTAGCTAATGTTTTCACACATTAGGCTGTAAAACTGCTAAGTGGAGTGCAAGGGCTCGTGGCTTTGTGCTGTGAATAACATGTAAGGACACTTCCTTGCAGTGATAACAGGGCAAAAGACATAAAGTTAGAGCTAGAAAATGCATTAAAGTTACAGCAGAAGCAAAGGAGGATAGGCAATAGCTTGCTCATCAGGTGTGCCTCACTGAAGTAGTGGGTAGGTAGCAGGTGAGGGTTGGAGGGGGAGAAAGGACAATCTTGAATATTGCCTCTTCTAATTGACGGGGCAAGTGGCTTAGAGGATCTGCTTCCACTGTTGGAACAGGAGCAGAGTGTGGCTCAGTGTGTGTTTTCTGTTGAGTCCTTTCATTGCAACTCTCTTGCCAAGAATCTTGTGGTCATCTTGCTTCAGGTATTTAAATATGTATTGTCTTTTATATTTGTAAGACCTCGTGTCTACCATCCTTCCTTAATTATTGACTATACCTAGTACCACAGCAATTGTTTCTATCCTGTTTCCTTTCAGGTAACATTTTCTTGAGCCATAAATATCTCTGCTCAGTTATTCTTGAGATAAGACTCCTATAACATTTATGAGCACTTGGCCTAAAACAGGAATGATCTCAGCTCCAGGAGATGTCTGAGCAGGACTTCAGCCCAGGTTAGCACTTTCCTTTTTACTATTAAGGGTGACTAGTCTCTAGTGTGGAGAAGTGAGGGTCCTAGCCAAGAGTTTGAATATTTTTCAAAGGCTTTTTTTGTGGTTGATGCAGCCTGGCTAACAAGCTTATTGCTGGTGCACAAGCTTTTAAGCATCTGCTCCATGTGTGCCATTCTAGCCCTTTGAGTTTGGCCTTACATGTGCTATTTTTGGCTTGTGCTAGTGACTGACGTGATGTCCTGCTGACTATGTTATTTCACATCCTGGAAACACTGTGGGCTCTGACTTACAGGACTCTGTTTGGAATATACACACTTTTCTCTAAATCATCAGAGTTGGAGTGTGTCCTACAAGAGTTACCTAGCAATGAGGGAATAGGGAGAAATGCAAGAGAGGTATTGCAAAGCTTTAACACACAGTAAATGGAAGGGTGATATATTTGAACTTGATCAGCTGGAATCCTGAATATTGGTGTAGAAGAGTATTTATAGATATGGGCTGCTTTAGCCCTGTTTAAAAATGCTGGCAGAAGTCAGAGGGAGAACTCGGATTACTGTGTCGGGTGGAGATGGCCAGTCCGCAGCGTAACACTTCCACTTCTGCAGGAATCTCAGCGGTTTCAAGCAGTCTGAGGCAGAGTACATTTCACACATGATGCCATGTGCTCAGTCCCCCTCCCTCATCAGGAGACCAACTGCCAAGCTTTGTGTACTGTGTGTATGTGTTTAGATAAAATATCATTGGAAAGAGTGCTTGTGCAAACTTATCTTGGCTCATGGCATGTGGAAGTTTTTCCACACAGGTCTTACACTGCAGTTGTTTTATAACTGGGCACTATGTCACTATATAATTTTTACCCTTTGGCTGTTGCATCCTTTCACAAAAAAAGGAAGCTTCTCTTGAACCTTGCTAGCTTCAAATTTATGCTTCAAGTATAAATATATATTGCATATATTTCATATATAATTCAAATTTCTGTGCAAATAAATCCAGCCCAGAGGATACAATGCCTGCAGCAATGGACTATGGATTGTACCCTGATATTTATCACTAAGTAGTTCGCATTTCCTCTGACACATGCAACAATAAAGTGCTCAGAGTACTGGAAGGACAGCTGAGTTTGACACAGGTCTCATTGATTCAGTGGATAATAATCCTTCCTCTGGCAACGTGAATAGTCTTGGCAGTGCCCAAAATGTCTGTGACTGCTGAGGAGGTGCCAGCTGCTGACATGGTGGAGACTGAATTCAGCCTGGGGATGGGGGAGGGAGGATCCTTTTCATTTGTGGCTGCAAAACAGCAAGGGGCAAAAAAAAGTCAGGAATATCTGTTCAATTACATGGGTTTCCCCTGAGAATACCCCTGGGGATATTTATTCTGATTTCACTGAACTTAGCATTTGTTTGCTGTCACTTGGCCTGTTTGTTTCTTGTTGAGCTTCTTAAGGTTCATGAGATCATTCTTTCAGTGTGTCTAAATGTCCGTCTCAACCTCACCCCAAACTGTTGAATCTGTGGGTCATATTCTGCCAGTTTTGGCAGAGTCTTGAAAGCCACAAGGGCATTTCTCAGATTTCTCAGACTGAAGTCCTGCTGTCACCATGGTTGAAGGAAAGGCTGAATCATGATCTCGATCCTTATCAAACCACTGGATGAAGCACTTTTAGTTGGGACCTTCACGATCCTCCTACTCAGGGTCTGCTCAGAAATTAGACTTCCTGGAGCACAAGAAACTCCAACCATGAACACCACTGTAAGAAACCAGGCTTCATCAGTTGTTGTGGTTGTGAAATAGCTTGATTTTATTAAATACGCTAATGACTTCAGCTCCTGCTCCCCTTTCCACTCAAGTCACTGGTGAAGCTGGGTTTAGGCATGTGCAGGCAGAGCAAGACAGGTTGCTGCTGTGATAACCTCTTTAGAAGAAAATTTTCAAAGGAGGTCTGGATATTTAATGTATAAATGAATGCTGACTTTTGCCTTATGCTTAAAGAAAAAGCCACAATTCTGTAAACTCAGAGGGGAGTCCCTCCATTCTTATGTTTGTAGATACTCTCTCCCCAAATGATTAACATAGCAGTAATGGCTCAGTATACTAGCAGAATGCTGTTTGACTTAATATCCAGACACCTTCCTGTTTGGGAAAGGCATTTTATAGCTGTTTGAAAACTGGGCTGGTTAATCATCAAAACTGGAGTCATTTGAGTGAGAGGCACTTCAAAGATGAGCCACTGAAAGGAGAGGAGGTGGGGGGGAAAAAAGGCTGCTACAGTACCTGAAGGTAACAATTTGATCCTGCACCCTCTTCTGGAAGAAAAAGATGCTTCCTTTGGGTTGAGGAAGGATTTTTTCAGGGCTTGCTTGTTGGGGTGTGTTTTTTTTTTTTTTTTTTTTTAGTGTGCAAATATGTAACCATTATTGCATCGATATTGTGTAAAGTTAATTTTACATTTGACAAAAAGCATGCTATTCCTAGACAGAAAAAAAAAGCATATTTAGAAGTATAAACTTGAGTTACAAGACTGACCAATAATTAAGAGAAATGTGCTTAATCACATTTTCTTAATGGTCCTGTTTTGAAGGACACTATGGGGAGTAAGGAACAGTGTGCCATGTCTTTAAATACCAAACACAGTTCTTGCACTGACAGTATGAGATGATGATCTATATCTCTAATTATAACCAGTTTGGATCTTCCACACTTGATTTGGCTTCCTGCTGGTGAGAGTATTGTGCCAACATCTTTTCCTTTCAGGCTTTTGCACTTGAAGCTAAACGAACTTTCCAGCAAGTCAGCCCTCTCTGACATAAACTTAGCAATAGTTAATGTTTGCAAAACACTGAAAAGATGTAAAATACCTCAGAAATGCTGTTTGTTCTAAATGATTACCAGAACAGGTGGGTGATACATATGCAGCATGTCTGTACTGATCGGGGAAGGGCAGAGGAAGGAGGAAGGGTCTATTTGGGTTATACGAGAAGGAGAGCAGCAGTGAAAGTTTTGCAAATAGCAGTGAAAAGCTCAAGGGCAGTGTGGTTAAGCATGTGGGACTGTTGTTTTGCTCTCAGCCCCCACTGCAGATTGGAGTGCATTTACTGCAGCTATGAGACTAACACTTCCTTGTGCTAACTTGGGTTCATTGGAGTTTCTTTGCTCCTTCTGAAGTGTCTGCTGAGGTCACATCTGCCCTCCAGCCTCTGTGATTTGGGGAAGAAAAAGCTTTGCTCCTTACCTGCGCAGCTCCTGCAGCACCCTGGAATGTCTTGGTGACCACCGGGCCTGTGAGAACCTCTTTCCTCCCAAACTGAGGAGGAAGGGACAGAAACTGAGCAGGAGCCAGGAACACTCCATATATGTGGTCTCATAAGCACTTCACTTGAAGTACTTTTCCACTCTTACAGGTTCAAAACTGACAGTTTAGGATTCCTGCCCTACCCTGTTGCCTCTTTTCAGAAGATGATTTTCAGCTATATGTTGAGCAAAGTTTTCCCCAATACCCTCCTTGGTGTCTGTGCTATTTTCTTAGCTGATGTAAATGCCACCGGTGAGTTTGCTGATGGTGGGATTTCCTCCTGCATGCCGTGGTCTGACTTGTGATAGTCTGACACTACCTACTGATCCAGTTGGAAAGTCAGCATAAATTGAATCTTACTCTGAGAGCAAAGATTCAAGAAGGCAAAAATCTCTTAATCAGAAAGCTCTAGCTAGATAAAATCTCAATGAAACTTTTTGGTCCTTTCTTGAAGCTGACTAGCCTGTACAGAATCTTTCCTTTTCCAGCTTAACTCTTAATATGACTGATGCTTTCTCTGCCTGGGGAATTTCTACTAATAAGGGCTGAGCCCACTCTTGCAATTTCCTTTCAAGCTAACTAATGTTAACCTATCCCAAAGGAGTTGCTCTAGCTTCAAGACTCCACCTTAATTACTGCAACTCTACCCGTAATCTGGGCTTGCTTATTACTGGCCTGTCTTCCAGCACGATGCCTTCTTTCTAAATGTAGTCAAGTTCTGGAATCTGGAGAACTGGAAATTGTAGGAAGGTGCCAGGGATGTAGAAAAAGATCAAGAAACAGCCATTAAGTTAGCAAGGTTCTCTGGTCTGGCAGCCTCCAAATTTCCAAAGAATAGAAGATGGAAAAACAAAACACAAATGGAATCCAAGGATTTAGTGGCTCTAGGGAGTGATCCAGCTGAAGCATTTTCCACAGGATTATTTGGGGGAAGAGAGACTATACAGTTGATCTGATATAAGCTAACAATTAAAGTTGGGAAAAGGAGAGTAGTTTTCATGCCCCAAACTTCATGTTTACTTTTTTTAAATGAAATAATTCACTTCAAATGTGCCAGTTGCAGGGGTATGGTTTCAAGCTGAAAGCATTTGCCTCTTCATGCTGAGGCAGGAATTTTTACTTTAAAAAAAAAAAAAAAAAAAATTGACCCAGAATTGATATTTAAGGGAGAAAAGTTTACAAAGGTAAATAATCCACAGCTGAAGAAAGCTATTTTTCTAAAATATCCATTTTTACTTGCTTTAAACTGATTTCCTCTGTCCCTCTATTTTTGATTTCAGCCGTTAAATCCAAAAGTCAGGTTTTTTGTGGCAGTTCAGCCCTCCAGGCCACACTGTTCTGACTCCTCAGCATTCCAAGTGCTTCTGTGGGATTTAAGTGCATCTCACAAAAGGACACATTTCTAGGGTGGAAGTATAATTTGATTTTTGGACTGTGTGATTGTGGGTGGCTGCAAAAGTAAATAAAAACTTCCTCATGCTTCTATATCAGTTCTTCTAATCAGAGCTGTAAGAGTAAATGAGTTGATTCACTCAGTTGTGGGTGGGAAATGAACCAAAGCAATTCTCCATCTACCAAACATCCAGCCAAAATAGTAACTTGGACAGAGCATAATGAAAACAGTGATGCCCTACTGCTATGGGGCAAACATCATTACTGTCCTTAAGCGGGAAGGCAATATGAGGCACTGGGTCTTTTGGGGCCAACTGGGGAGTGAGGTAGCTGAGAAAGCATTTTGCTCTTTGAAGGCACAGATCAGCAGGGTCTCCACAACGCTTGGTTAGAAGAGCTTAACAATAAACACAGAAGTGTTCCTGGGCTGAACAGAAGGGTTGGTCATGGCTTTCTTGTGTAGCATATTTAATTTATAGTCTGTTTGAATGTATACATAGCTGCAAGGAGCGGTTTTGGCAGCTAGGCTATCCGCCAGGCTTTCCTCTTTCTCCAGGGGATCCTTCAAGTCTCCTTCCAAACTGGCCCTGTTTCATCTACCATCTACCTCACAGTTTCTTTTCCTGGGCCACAGGAGCACATTGGCTGGGTGTCTGTTTTGCTGGCAGTGTGCTCTGTGTTCCGTCTTCTTGAGGCTTCTCTTTTACCAGCAGATTATTTTTCTGGCCAAAGTCAACTCGGGTGCCTTGCAGAAGGGAAGGTTTCAGTCCTCTGTGTGATTTCCATTCTTTTTAGCCCCAGGGGTCATGGAGGTGCATGCAGGATCATGGTGATCATTCTGATCATTCTGCAGTCTGACAGCATTTCAAGGTGTAAATGAGCTGTGACTTGTCATGTCCCTCTGAAGCAAGTTAATATTCTTTTTAAAATATAGATGGGTAAACTGAGATGAGATGGTGCCCAGGGGCACATTCGGAGAGCAGTGCCATGCTGTGCTGAGCACATGTCATTGCACAGAGTGCTCTGGAAAGTCAGGGCATGTCAATATGTTCACAGTAGCATGTGGTGGGGGCCTTTGCCCACTTTGGGGACTAGCTCAGAATGAGCTGTGGACATCTCCAATGCTGCACTGCCTGGGGTACCTGTTCCCATAAGGAGTGAGCAGCATAGCTGGCACCATTGCCCAAACCTCATGAAATCTAGTCCCTACTTTAGAGCATATTTGTATCCTGGGAATGCTCCTGTCATGCCTAGCTTCAGCTGATGGGCTACAATTAGAGGGACTCTATATGTGGCCTGTTTAAGTGGCTATTAACCAACCAAAAACTTGGTGCGTCCTATGAAGTTCTCAAGTGTTTGTCCTTGTTTTACTTGCTCTGTGTATTATGCTTTGGAAGAGGCAGCCTGGCCTTCCTCCCTCACCTGGTCCCCCTTTAACAACACTAATAGGATGTTCTGTCCTGTAGAGTGCTAGTGTAAGAAATGCAATGTTTGGAGACTCACCTTAACAATAGTACTCTAAAATCACTGCATCTTCCTGTAGTTTAGTTAGCACTGCCTCTGTAAACTTTCTACTCTCAGCTAGGTTCTTCCATGCCTCTCCCTCAAGGCAGTTCTCTCCTTCCAGCAGATCAAAGTCTGTAGGGCTCTCAGAAGGCTAAAATAACTGAATCCTCACCTTTTGTTTATGTTTCTATTGCTGTGCCAGTGCAGTTTGATTTGCTCTCTTCTGCAGCGTCTGTGCACCAGGTTTCAGTGTTTTCCCATAATAGCCCAATATACTCTTCTGGATTCATGTTCAATTTATACACACGCCCCACTTTATTCCTTCTGTCAAAATCGGTTATTTTATACTTCTCTGCATCAAACTGCATTCACCATCTGTTGGTCCAGTTGCCCTAAATAAGCCAAATACTTAAAAGTATAATTGCAATGTTGTTCATTGTTTGTGTTCTCTTTTTTCCAATATACATAATGACAGCAAAATTAAATAATTTTAATCTAATCTAAATTCCCATCAGGTTTTTAGCCTGCACTGATTAAAATAGTTACTAGGTGCTTCAAAAAGAGAAGTCATCCATCTCGGAAGATACCTGATGTCCCAGATCTTTCAGTTATCTGTGAATACCAGTGAATTTCTGCTCAGCATCAACTGAGCTGAGTGCACATGCTATCAGAGCATCAGAATATTGTTAAACATTGCACAGAAGAATTGCAAGGTGGTTAATCAGAATCTGCTTTTATACTGCCACTTCCATGAAACAAATGTACCCAGACAAGATTTCCTTGTCATATCTGCTCTGATCTCTACTCCAAATGAGGCTTGTTGTTCTAGGACTGTGTACTACACACTGCACTTGGGTGGTTTTCCAAGCATTTATAGGGAAGGCCCAGAAGCACCAACCATCTTCCCCAGGGGTAACTACTCTGCCCTTCAATTTACTTTTCTCTATAGTCAGGAGGCCACCCACAGATCTCAAGTTTTGCTGGACCTACTTCATCCTCACCTCAGCATTAATGAGGCTGGTGAGGAGGGAAGGGTGGTACTCAGTAATACCTGCATGTAGTCCAGGCCTGGGTTTGTTTGCATTTCCCTCTAGGATTTAACTGTGGTGAGGGAACTGTGAAGGAGCTGGGGGGAAGCACTTTTGACAAACATCAGAGGCACACACTTAAATGGGATACTTTCCACCCAGCACACATCTCCCTGAGGAGCAACTTAGGTAGAGATAAATAAGACATGTAATTTCTTGTCAGGATGTTGCATTTCCCACTGCTCGTTTTAACAATTACGTGCTCTGACTTTTTTTATTAAACAACTGAAAAAACAGGTTCTTGTAACTTAGGAAGAAGAATTGCCTGGAGAGATGAAAAATATCCAGACTTAATTTTCTCTTGTGCTTTTTGAAGTGTTTGTAATGAATGTGTTTTCAGTACAGCAGCCAATGAGGAGACCTGTGGTTTTGGCAGCTCTTTGCCATGCTCACCTTCTCTGCAGCCGGTTTCCTGGGAAGCCAGTCCAGAGGGAATACAGGGCCTGATCCTCCCTGTGACTGCCTTAATTGCCGCTGTTAAAAGAGCGAGCACAACTCCCCCTCCTCCCCAATGAGGTCAATGGAAACATTGCCATAGACTATACCAGTCCCGTGATTATTTTGTAAGCAGCTTTTTTTCTGAATCTTATTTTTAAAGCAGTTAATGAAATAAGTGATTGCCCTTTAGTGAGCAGCGTCCCAGTGTGTGTTGTAATCAATGCTCCTTCTGAGTGCTGCTCTTTGCATGGATAGCTATACCAATTAGAGGCTTCTTCTACAGAAAGGTTATGCAAACACAGCTTTATTCCTTATTACTAATTATTTTGCGGGCTGGGCCAAGTTTTAAGAGGGTGTCCAGGCTTATAGCATCCCTGTGGGAGTAGCTGTGCAAAGACGAGGTTGCCTTTAAGACTGGCTGACCTGGAAAATGTATATTCAAGGAATACACTTGCTAAATGCTTCAGCACTTTGCTTTCAAGGCCAGAAGGTTGTACATAAAACACACTCCAGAATTCATGGCTAAAAACTTCAAGGCTTGTTTTACAGTGATGCTTCTGAACTTGATCAACCTCTTGTGAATGGATAATAAGATCAGTCTGAAATCCTAGTTGTTTGCTCTACTGAGTTACCTTTGAAACTAAAAGTCTAAAGAAAAACAAGCTGCCTTTGAAGACCAAATAGAGAAAGATACAACTGAAATAGATACTGAGACAGATCTCAACCTGCCCTGTATAAATATCAGTTTTTAAATGTGATTTAACAAGGTGTAACATGGTCTCATGGTGCCAATTACTATTGAAATTGTAGTGAAGGATTTGCCATATGTTTTGGGGCTGAGCACATGCCACAGAGGGGGTTAGTAGAACCCATCTTTAAATATTGTTTCTGTAAGAGATAGGACACAACTGAGGGAGGTAAAGGTTGGGATGGGGGCAGGAGGGAAAAGGCTATGGTTTCACATGGTGAACATCTGAATGATTAAAAATGCAGCTAGCTATACCCTGGAATATTTTTCTTGCAAGGGGTAGAAATACAATCCTCTCGAAATGGCCAAAGGTTTTACTATGTTGTTGGGCATATTTTTCTTCAGGCAGAAGTGACACAACTCGGCAGCGCTATAGCCAGTTCTGTCCAGACCAGCACTGTTTCCGTACCTGGGAATACACATCTCAGGGGAAGGATGGCACTGGGGTCTGAAGTGAGAGGCTGCCACTTGAAAAATCACCTGCAAAATAAGCATTCCTTTGGGAACATCCCCATCTAGTTGTTTTGCTCCCTCATGCGTTCATACTGAGGGATGGGACAGGAGGAGGACCATGAGACAGGGCTAAGAGCACAGGTATTGGATAGAGGGGGTGAGGAAGGATGGGAAAATCTTCTTCCTACCAAGAAAGAGCAAAACAGCTGTAGACCATTGTGTTTGCCCAAGTGAGTCAAAAGGGAAGGAGCTGGAGGGACAGTACTTGTTTGAGGGGTCAGAGGCAAAAAGGCTATAAAGGAAGAGTGAGCTGCAGGAGTAAAGGTACTGACCACATGTGCTCAGAGTTGCCTCTACTATTGCATTTCAGCAATGATTTTTTCCCCTTTAAGATCATTTGTAGGTTATGAACATGAAAATATGGCACTCCAGACTCAGCCTGCTGAACGTGGCTGTTGGCAAATGTTCATTTCTAACATTTCTCACTAGGGCAAGTATTGATTTCATATCTCTCACTAGACTAGTCACTTCACCAAACTGCAATTGAATGTTTAACAGATTAGTCATACTGGCTTGCAGGAGACTCAAGTTCATCTGTAGTCTATCATATGATGCCCTTTATGACTGGGATAGTCTTTATCTTACTATTACGACAACAGAAAAGACAGACATCAAAGCTGTTTATACTTTTTTTTTGCATTAGCCAAGGGAATATTTGAAGGATCAATAAGGTAAGAAGCCCTCCAAATAGGGTGGCATTTGTTCATTTGTTGTCCCCTCTGGAGAAACATATATATATATTTTTTTTTTTAAAGTACAAGGACAAAAAGTTGGCTGGATAGGCAGCTTAGATGTGGTAATTTTTTTCTCCCCCCTGAGTGTGAAGAAATGCTCAGAACAGATGCATTAGGGCAGGTATTCCTCATGTTAACTCTTCGCACAGATTTTTTCCCCCATGCTGCTTCCCCTAGAAAAGCACAGGGAAAAAAAGCCCCTGCCTCAAAATGAGAGATGAGCCAGTGATATCCTGAAGTTCTTTACAGTTTACATATTAGTAGCCTGAATGTGGAAGATGCTCAAGTGCTGTAGCAACATACAGTCATTAAAAACCACTGGGAGATTCCAGCCCAGAGGGAACTGGCCATCTAAGACACTGAGCTATAAACTGGATGATCTCTATTAGCATGAGGAGCTGTAATAGGACAAATTGCTTTTTTTTATCAAGACTAGTCTTAATGGACAGCCTTTTCCATCTCTTTAAAAAAAAAAAAAAAAATCAATATTTCTTCATTTTAATTTTGTTGTTTGCTAGCTCCCTTTATTTTTTTGCCCTCTTTCCACCTTCCTGACTGTCTCTGCTTTCTGTAAATATACGTGTGTGCAAAGCACACCACTGCAGGGCTGTTATGCCTTACTAATGACTGACCCCCAAATAGCCACATCTCACAGGTCTGATGTTAAGCACCTGGGGCTCAGGTGCAGAAGCTGTTACTGCAGACAAATGGGCTGGTGTCTTTTCACAGGTGACATGTGAGGTGCCAAGAAAGAGGTACAGTCTTGGCTCGAACATCACTCACTATTTTTATAAAGAGATAGCCTGTCAACTTCAATGAGATTTTTGCCTGAGACTTTAGAGAGGGATAACCTATGTGTAAAGGTAAATCATCTGTCAGCTTACTGAGAGGCTGTGATTCATGGTGAAATCGTCACCACCGTGAGGGGTTAATGTGAGCTTATGTGGCCCTCAGTGAAAATTAATAGCTTGTATCTGCTTAATATTCCTTTCCAGTACATTGTCAAATCATTTCATCTGTGTTTAAATGGATCAGGGGTTACATTTTCAGTTTCCTCATTCCTCTTCTGTTTTTTACTGATCCTTTGCTGTTTGCAGTTTTTACAATTATAAAAAAGTCCATTTGTTCATTGCTTTTATCTCTATTTTGTAAGATTCTCAAAGTTGGAGGGAAAAGACATGTGCCGTATTAGTGGGTCTATGTTTTTTTGCTCCAGCTAAAAAAAGGGCCACATCTGTACATTTTATGGGTTACATTAGACATGGCAGTGTCATCATTTGCAGTTAATCAAAACATGCCAGCTAGGCGCAGATTTCCTAAACACATGTATCAGTATTATTTGTCATGCAAGGCATTAATTTAAAACTGATGTATCTGTTACAATCATTGGCGCTTGAAATGGAAAAGATCCATAGGGAGGCTTTCAGCTTTCCATTTAGTGCTAAAGCGGAACTGAACTCTATCAGATGTATTATTATTGTCATTATTATTTAATAGCCCCCTCTGCCTCCCATGTGTGCTGGACACTTAATGGAAAACATATGAGCACAGGGCTTGTCCCAAATAACTTAACAGCTAAGTAGTTGACCATAAACCCAAATGACAATAAAATGTATGACAAAGTGCAGGGTCAGGGTCCTCTTGGCGTGGTGGTAATGCTAATGCTAGTGGACACAGCAGACTTTTCTGCTAGTTTGGTTCTTTAGGTGTAAAATGCACCTCTGCAATCCCGAGTTTTTAAGTATGGCCTGATGTTGGAAGGATTCGAGGAGTGCGTTTAAACACAGACTTGTGAGCAGAAGAAGGGACAGACAGGGCCATGGTAGTATGAAAGAGACACCTTTCCTCTCTTGCAGGTCCCAAGAATGCTGGTTTGCTTGTCTGTCTTGTGGCCTTCTTTATCTGAGAAATCTTTGTAAGGGTCACACTCCTGACTTCCAAAAAGAATGAGTGAGAGCCAAGGCTGGGATCTGTTGATCTTTGGGGCTGTTATTTCTTTGCTGTGCCTGGCAACGTGCAGAGTGCAGGTCACAGACCTGCAGAGATGCTGAGCTCCCAGGCAAGCCTTATACATGTTAACCTTGGGCAACACCAGGGGACACTCTTTGTGCTGCCAGGTGACCCCTGCATCTCAATGGTGGTCACATTCATCACCCATCTGAGCTTTCATCAGGAATTATTATTTTTTTAACTAGTTCAGATCTTAATGAGTCATCTATGAAGCATCAAATATTTCACATTCTGTATGGAGCATCTGAGTGCCCTGAAAGCTGCCATCAGCTGGGGTGGCTGTAAATGTTGTAAATTATCCCCTCAGTTTAATGAGTTACCATATGAGGAAAGGCTCGTCTACCAGGTAATGAGTCACAGCCTCACTATATTGTAGATCAGCCAAGACACTTGATTTACTGTGAGGTCTACCTGTATGAAAACTAATCAGAGACCATCGAGGAAATCCAAACAGACCCAACCCACCACAATTTAATCTCCCCGCAAATAAAGTGTACTCATAAATCAGGGCAAGCATGTAGATGTGTCCCTCTAAAGCTTCGGTTAGGAAAAACGAAACCACAAAAAGCTCTGTTGGATGTGAAAGTCATTACAGTTACTCTGGGTAACATCAGCAGTATTAGACTAATTTATAATACATAAGGAGCAATAATAGAGATTCTGCCCTTACAGCTAGTTTGATTAGTCAAGATAGAGAAAACAATTTGACAAGTATTGTTGTTTCAGTTATTTCCATTCTGAAACCTAAAGTGGATATGCCTTTTTTCATTGAACTTCTCAGAAAAATGGGGAGAAAGAGATAAAAAGTAAATAAAATAATCATAGATTTTTGTTTACTGAAAGGAGAATTTTGATAGAAAAGTCAAGTAAACAAAATGTAATTCTTTTGGCAAAAACTTACATAAAATGCTTTGAGTTTAACAGAAATACATATACTTATGGGAAAAGAGAGCATCTCTTTTAAGCACTGGTAAGGAAAACACGATATAAAAACATTGGTCAAATTTGGTAATGAGCCATTCCGGCAAACTATGGTATTTGTTCATTGATAGGCTTTTCAGCTGGAACAGAAAAAGGCATGGTGATATAACTGAATGATCTCGGTGAAAATCATAGTCCTGAATGATCATTGTTTTACATTGTTTTCTAAGTGGTGAACGGATATCATTGTACAGGAGAGTGGAAAAATCAAGCTTGACATTTGAGGGTGGTACCACAAGAACTTCAGCCCACAACAGGTTGGTCCCATGTTACTGCAGTTTATGTAAAGTCGATTAAAATTAATATTAATCCTGAAATTATTTTAAAGAATGTGATTTTTTCATCCTTTTAGTGAATTTCATTGATGTAAGATGAAAAAATGCAGATCCTTCTACTCATCAGTAGGTTTGATATATATGCCTAAGAGGAAGTTATGCAAGAAAGTTTTGTCTGTTCATATTGTTTGTTGTCATTTCTATTTTGGACGTTGTGCTCCCTTTTGCTTGACTATGATGTGCATGATTGCATTTAGGAAAAAAATTCAAGGTAATAATTTATAACAATCTGCATGCAGAGGTCTCTCTCAGCTTTCACATACTTGTCTTAAATCATTTAAGAGACATTTATGATTGATTTACAAGAAGATTTTTATATTGTCATAGATACAGAAACATAATGGCTGCCTTCTACACAACTGTCCTTCATCCCTAATTATATATCCAAACATATCCCTGGTAATTTGTTAAGATATTTTCAAAAAAGAGACTTTGAAAGTCACAAAGGAAACCAAGATACGGACATGAAGGTTGATGCTTGGTTTTACTTATAAATGGTTGTCATTACTCAAACTCATACTGGGCAGCACAGAAGTGGAAATGATTATTTCATGTTCCAGGACAAGACATGAGCAATTGTTTGCAGTAGGAAGGAGTTCTCATTCTTGTGGCAATTCTGGTAATGGTGGCTGAGTGGCATCAAACCTTTTTGAGCTCTATGGAGTAAGTCTGAAAACAAAGTCTCAGGTCCTTTCTCTGGGAATAACTTTTCTGAGTAACTTCATGTGTCTGCCTTCAGGGGAATAAACATATTTAGTGAGGAGAGTGAGTCCCAAATCTTGATTTTTTTTTTTTTAAATTTTTTTCCCTCCTCCATTTTATGCTACCAACTTCTTATCCTCTAAAGGTGGGATATTTACATGAGCTGTGAGAGGTTGGTTATCCTTCAATCTGTTTCAACTAGCTATGCTATTCTCTAATGAGAGAGGATGATTAACACCCAGTGTGCCACTGTTGTGCACTCAACACTAACAGAATATTCTCCTGGGCTTGTTGGCAATGCCTCATGTTGGCAAATACAGGAAATAGAAATTCTGTCTCTTTGTTAATGGTGACTAAGTGCTGAGTGCTCACCTGTGGGTCATTTAAACAGCAAACATTCATACCAGTACTTTCAGGATATTTTCTGTAACCCAATTATTTTCTTTTTTAAAATAGCAGTGAAAAGTGGATCAGGAATATAACTTTAATAAGAACCTGTCAGACTTTTTACTCTCCTTGCTGCTGCTCTTCATTTTGCTCCATTTTCTTTATACTCATTACGTGTTCTAGAATTAGTCAGATGAGGCTCTGTTTGAGAAGCATCAAGATAACAAGCTTGCAAATATGCTTTAATAACACCCTCTTATCCCACATCTTGCCTTTTCTGTGGGGGTCCAAAGGAGATTTGTTCTGTTAGAGCAGCCAAAAATGTGGGCTCTATTAGCTTTGCAGTAAGTAAATGAATTGAGCTTTTTACTTCTCCTGCCTGTGCTTATTCAAGGTCAACCAGAGGAAGTCTTTGCTGCCTTACTGAGGAGTT
This sequence comes from Nothocercus julius, assembly GCA_013398735.1. NCBI lineage: Eukaryota > Metazoa > Chordata > Aves > Tinamiformes > Tinamidae > Nothocercus > Nothocercus julius. Next base: position 1,644,544 of record VZSV01000026.1, on the reverse strand, counting down.
ATCTAATGGTTGTTTTTGTCCTTTGACCTTTCACTGTGCTGCCCTGTTCTTCTACTGGAGGTCAGTCCAAGAGCAAGTGAATTCTCCTTATCTTCCACTGACTTATCAGAGCGCCAGTGAGGTCAACAGCTTCTGACTCTTGCATTCCTTCACCCTGCATTTTTGCATTACTTAGGAGATATTAGGGATCCTTATAGAATCTGGCATGACAGAGTCTAATAAGAGGAGTTCCTGCCACTAGTAGCTTAAAGAGGGAAGAGATACAGCAAGAATAGTCTATCTTCTTTGCATGTGACTTGCCTAAGATTCCATAAGAATTTGCAGCAGCATCTTCACCCAGTCTACTGCAGTGTCTTCAGGAAGGGTCCTCTCACATCTGATTTAAGGGAAATGGCCCTTGTTTACAACAGAGGACCATTTGCTTTAAATACAAGCCAGCATAGCCAGACCTTATTTAATACAAACTAGTGTCAAAGACATTACAATTTCACACAGGAATGTATGGATTCTGCTCCCTAGGAAAACTGGAGTAAGAATGCATACTGAGGGTTAATTAATGTTCTCCAGAATAAAATTAAACAGCAACAACAAAACTGTCCATGGCTGCTCTTGTGATTCCTCCTTGTTTTGCTTAACTTGTACATGAACGTTTTGAGGACCAGATGCTGTGTAGAATGAAGAGTCAGTTACTTTGGGTTCTTACTGGTCTATAGCAGTGACCAAGACTGAAGAAAAACACTCAGTTTTGGCAAAAATACTCACTACATTCTCATGTTGTTGCCAGTTTTCAAAGGCATATAATTGCTCATTAATATGAACCTGAAAGATTAATGTTCAGCTCAGGGATATGTTCAGTCAAAAACCCTGTGGCCTGCTGACAGCACATGTACACATTGGTATAGCTAAAGTGACAGAAGGGTGTTCTTTTACAACAAGTGAACTCAACTGAAATTACATAAGTATATAAGGTAACATCCAGCAATACCGTTAGCTGCTCCTAAGAAGGTGGTATTGAATGAAACTGGTATCTTGCATCAGTTGAATGCGTGTGAGAATTCAGTTCTGGCCAAAAAACACTGTAAAACAAAGTGATTTATGGGAGCCAATTTCCTTTTGAAAAGCCATCACACAACATCATAACAGCCACAAAGCCGTTCCTCCTTTTTCTGTCTGATGTAATTCCTGCTTTGTGTTTGCTAATTGTTTTCTTTCATTAATGGCAGAGGACTCTCTATTGTAATTCTCCTCGGTTCAGTATTTAGCTTAAAACTGTCCTATGAACACCCTAACTTTAGCTTAACAGAAATAACATCCTCCACAATAGCATAGATCAAGTCTTTTATCTGCAGCTATACCATGTTATAGAACCTCTGGTACTACAAACTCAATGTAAAGTCACTGCAAACTCAGTGTGAAGTCATACAAGAAAGTTGCTTTTGTTGGGAAGATCTAGGCTTGCCCAACAAAGCACTAAAACAGGATGTTACTGGGTGAGGGATATTAATATCTGTTCTGCAATTTTGATACATCAATAAGCTCAGAAGTTACATTGTGAGACAGACACGTGGTACATACACCTCCAGAGAAACAAAATATGACTGTGTTAAAGAAAGGAAGCATGAAAGGCAGATTGAAAGCTTTCACCCAACAGTGCAAGATCCACAGAGATTATGGTTATGGACAATAAGTGAAAGATTTAAAAGGAGGCCTCAGGAAATCAGTCTGTGTACACATGGCTAGAATTCAAGATGCCGTTGACTACCTTGGTAAATTTCTTTATCAAAGAACACATTTGGTTTACAAGTATTGGGTCCTTCAAGTTATCTAGCAGGAAGTGTAAGGAGGCAACTGTTTAGTGTCTGATAGGAACTTCACTCACTGGGTATTTACAGCCCTCGTGGTCCCAAAGCACTTTACCAACTTGGATATAAAAGCTTTGCTACTTTTTATTAGGAAGCCACAAGGTGGAAAGCGGTGGTTATTTGACAAGATCCAGCACACAAAATGATTTGTGTCCAGCTGACACAAAAAAAAAAAACAAAGCCAGGGGCCCAAGTACGATCCTTGGAATGAACTTCGGGCTGAGACACGCAGGCTAATGCTCAGAGTTGGCAAAAGTGCTGTGTGTCACTGACAACTGCAAATGTGTGAGAGTGTGCTTTGACATCCTACACAAAAGATGGCACCGTCTCTTCTTGTACTACCCTACCACCTGGGAGATGCTTTCTTACTGACTCAAGGGAACGCTGCCTTCTGCTGCATCATCGACCACAGACGAAGCTGGCCAAGAACATTTTCCAGAGTGTGACAGCACCAGGAAAACAGAAAATTTGTAATAAGGTGTCTTTGCTACCTCACTGTTTTGCAAATGTGCATTTGTTTTGTAAAATTCAAGCAGGTCCCACTCCCTCTTTGAGAGCTATAAGGTCTCATCTTTACCATAATGAATTAATGAAATTAAGCAAATATTTTTATTGGATATTGACTTATAGTTTGGGCAATCCTTTCTTTATGAGATGCTAATAAACAGTTGGGGAAGTGGTAGTCTATTGTCCGATAATTTGCTTTTGAATTTTGGATTCTGCAAATTAACTCTCCCATTAAATGAGGTGTTAGACTGATGTCAATATTAGCAAGTACTCTACAATTATATTGTGTTTGCTAAATCACATTGTTTTAATTCAAAAGTCATTCTACTTTCCATTTAGACCGTGATCCTGCTGGGTGCTTAGTTCTCCTGCAAAAATGCAGCGTGCCCTCAGGTCTCATGGAGTCAATGGCATTAGAGATTATACAGTTTCCTTCCGATCTGAGCCTCATTTATTTGGAAAAAAACATAATTAGAGGTTAAGAGTTAGGTTTATACAATATAGAATGTAGACAAGTCATCCAATTCTTACATTTATGAATATCCATTTTTAACTGTTTTCTTAGTGGGAGATTTCAAGGTGAACCTGCATTTTCTTGTTAGACTAATAGGTCTTAATTTTCTGCATTTTTTAGCTTCACTGAGATGTTCTCCAGCCTTTCATCATTTGGGGGAAGGAACAGGCTATCTAATCAGCCTGTCTGAAGGAAATGCCTTTTTAATGAGTCCAAGTCTCCAGCAGGACTCAAAATAGCAAGGCAGTAAAGTCAGAAGTGTTTATGGAAAGAAACTGTATTAAAAGTGTTTGTATCATGGTATCTTAGAAATGATGGCTGCTGATTCACCACATGCTATCACAATCTCAGCCTTCCTTAGCCCTTCCTATTGCTGTTTGCACTTGCCTTATGCGCATGCCTTTAACGAAACCCATGACTTGCTCATACTACCAGTATACTATGCTGGTAGACCACTGAAATCCTTTTCTATTACCACCTTCCAGCACCAGTTGACCCAGAGAGTTTTGCACCACAGAAACAGAAAACAGAATTTTCAAAGACCTCCTGAGGAACAACCTTTTGGTCATCCTGGGGCTTCTTATTTATTTATGTGTTCTTCCCTGCTCTTTGAACATATCTGAAGTTATGTCTTATTTCCTGAATATGAAAGCTGTTCCTCGGACAAATGCATCTGCCAGGGATTCTGAGCTGGTGCTGAACAGACAAGATTTATGCTACATGTAAATCCATTTGGCAGCGTGGAAGCTTTCCTTTTCATCCAAATGTCTTAAAGCAGATGAAAATTGGCCTCAGCATGGCTGCATTGTCCTGGAAAGAAACCCAGATGGGTGCAGTCTTAATGAGATCCAAGAGGGCTGTGCCTGGTTTTTAATTTTACTATAATTTTGTATTCAGCCGAATTCAGACCTCTCAGGAGGTTCTTTTCCAGTGCCTAACACAGCACTACATATCCCACCTGCCAGGTGAATGCATCTACTCTGTCAGATGAAAAGGCAGAACAAGTGTCAACATGGTAGAATGCAGCTGGTGTGCCTCCAAGGTGGCTCTCAAGATGACATTCCCCACTCAGTCTTGCAATTATGCCACGTTAATGGTGATCTGCAGTTAGGTTGTGGCCCAGGGCTATGGAGCAGACGAGAAGCCCTAACGTGGCACTGCACAAATACCTGTCAGAAAACCATAGCCACAGGGAAGGTCGAGGATGCAGGCGCTTGCGTGAGTACCAAACTCTAGCGGCTGCTCTTGGTGTACAGCAGTATAATGGAGAGGAACTCAGAAATGCCAGGAGATCTGTGGTGAACGGCTTTGGAAAGTGAAAATAATACTTGTGGTTGCAACACTGCTTTTGTAGTTGTTAATATGTCTCCTGTGAGACCATCATCTTCTCTTAACTCCTATCCTTGCCCTCCGCTGCTGCATGCCTAACAAAAGTAGCTTCAATGAGGTCCATTACTGCTCCAGTGCAGCTATGCTAGATGAAGCACACATTAAATCCCTCAGCTGTAAAATATGTCTGGAGGGCTTTGGCTTGCAATTCCAATGGCAATTGTAGAGAGAAGTGTCTAATGATACATCTCCCCATACACATACAACCTCGCAGCAGAGGTTTCCATCAACAGTCCAACTCTGCGTAAGAAGTCACCCCCTGTACCTGTCTCCTCTTATTGTACTCCTGTTATTGACACCAAAAAATAGTTAAGTTTGGATTTCCTTTTTTAAGTTTGCACTTTTGATACCGAAATACAGAGCTGTCTTTCATTCAAAAAGAGTAACCGCAGAGGGAAAAAAATCTACAACAATGAATTAAAATAAAAAATGTTTAGAAGGACAATAAGTCAAGAAAGCTGCAGCTGCTAAGGTTACCCAGAGGTGAATGCTGATAAAAGCCCATGGGTGCTTAACAAAGAGAAGTCCAGCAGGCAAAATGCAGTTAGACTGTCTTAGGAGAACTGACTTTTTAAAGACTGGAGTGTCCGGCCTTACCTATGACAGCACATTGCCTCCCAGCTATGAATGTTCAAGTGTTTATAAAATCTGACAAGGTGAGTACCTGCCAGAAATTTAAAACAAATTATTGTAGGGTAAAATGTTGCTAATGCTTGATGTGATTGGGGAAGTAGCTGAGCATTGTCTTGGCAAAACCATTAAGCCCTGAGGAAAAGGGACTATTCTAGCTATAAAGTCTTTCTGTGCTGGCAGTGCTAGTCCAAGAACATTAGTATTCATACATTAGCAGCTAGAGCTGGCTCAATTTAGACCAGAAACAATGTTTGGGTAAAACAATAATTAGCTACTAAATCCAGACAGGTCAGTTCTTCATTCCTGAAGCTCTGTCTGCTGAGATTCTCAGGAACATGGCACGCTGAAAGCTGTCAAAAGGCAAACACAGGTCTGCTGATGTACTTGAGTGAAAATACAAAGACCATCCTTCTTTCTTTCAGCCAAGCAAATCTGGGGAAATTTTTTTTAAGGAAGTAAGTGCAAGTTTACAACATAGAGATGAGAAAGAAAAATCCAGGCATCGTGTCTCTTCCGGACAGCAATTTAACTGATAATAGTCTTGTACTGCAATAAACTTAACCAACCAGATGTTTCAGATAATTAGTACTAAAGTTAAATTTTTCTAGCAGCTGTCTTTCTTGTGATAGACATTTCAGTCTATCTCCTTCCTCAGCCTGTACAAACTCCTCCAGCAGGATGTCTAAGACATGATCAAGACATGTGAAGGCACTTGTATATGTATATATATATTTTATACACACATACAGTCAAGAGCTTTGAACTATTTAGTTTGAATATCAATAGCTGCCAAAGTATGTTCAGAGGCTCACATGGGCCTTTAGGTACCTCTGTAGTGAGTTACACATGTGTTTTCAGAACTTTGCTGCATTTTAGCACCTGACTGCCTCTGCAAATCGTCTGAGAAGACTGGCATATGCAAAACCTTTTTTGCATCCTGGGGAATTTTAAAGCATCCCTCACCATAATTCTACATGCTCCAGTCTTTTAAGACACACTGCTCTATTTTCACCTATGAAAAAAGAAATCTCTTAGGTTGTTTATAAAGCACTATAAAATCTCCCTGGATCAAAATATCTGTTTGGATGCATTAATTGAAACAATTTGTTTTTACAGAGCTTTCTAGCTTTCTAACTTCAGAATTTTTAAAGGAGATCTCCCAAAACAAACATGTAATGAAGGAGATGAGCATTTTTTTTTTTCCTGTTTGCACTTTAAAGAGATTTGCAGGAAAATGAGCCTTTTACATTTTTCCTTTGGTGGAAGAACAAGTTTTTCTTGGAGGGAAAACACCTTATGAACTGGCAGAGCCCTGCGAGCAAGAGCCAGTTTTTCATGATTTCATGCAAAAACCTTGGCATTTGAGGTCTCCAGATAGCCTCTAACCTGCATCTTGCGAGACGCGCGACACCCGCAAGACTGACAGGCAGCTCATTGGAGCTGACACCGCTCTGCTCCGAGCCGCCGGCGCCGCTCTCCCTACGAGCGGCTCGGAAACGCCGCGCGGAGGGCACCAAAGGTTGGCACTGGGGGCAGACGGCTCTCTCAGCACCTGTTGATGTGGCCCAGGCCACAGAGAAGCTGGGCGAAGCGAAGTTCATCGCGGCAGGAGCGGTTGGCAGCTGGGGAGCAAAGGGCAGCAGCTGAGCGGGCAGGTCTCTGGCACCGCTGCGCAGCAGCGTCTGCAGCGCTGCTGGGGGCAGTGGGCACCAGCCAGGCTGCAAAGAGATGCATCAGCCCAGGAGGGCCCCTGCTCAACATTCTTTATAAGGAATATATTTATTAAAACTAGTCCCGTGGAAGAAGGAAAAAAAGAAAATAGCCCAAACACACTACTTTGACAAGAAGAACTTGAGAAAGGTGCTGGAAGAAGAAAGAGCTCGTTCAAAATGTCAGTTCTCCTGCTTTCCTCGTCTGATTGGCGACAGCTGGCTTAGCCCTGGAGAAATGAGGAGATCTTTAACGGCCGTTTGTCAAAGGCTGCTTTTTAAGTTTCTAGGAGTTCCCGGGCCTTATGCTAGAAAATGAAAGTTAGGGTCCAAGTCATGCAGTTAGGTTTGAAAATGACATAACCGAGGTTTCCACACCGCACAGGGCTCCTCTCAAGCCAAGGTCTAACTTAATGAACATGTGGCCACAGGCCTGGTGCGTGCCTAGAAACGCCAGGATGCACGTGTGAGGAGCGGGGCAGAGCAGGTGGCACGGTCACACTGAGCAGAGACGCGATGAGTGGTTTTTAAAAAGAGGTGTTTCCTGAAACGAGAAGCGCAGGTGGGCATGATGAGCACTGTGAGTGGCCATGGGCATGAGGTGCAGAGCCTGTCTGAGAGAAGCATCGTTAGCCACCTGCGGGGCCCATGGGTTGTGTTTTTTAGTGCTTATGTGGCTGCTTTCCACCTTTAACAACAAATGCTTTCTTGGGAAGGTAAAATCAGGGCTTCAGAGCTGGAGAGGTTTGACAGAGCCAGGCCTAATTAGGAGACAGGATCCAGCCCGGCCGCAAGAAACTTCCACGCGGAGCTGCCACGTGCAGCCCTCGGCCTTGGGCTCTCCTGCCACGCTCTGCCCCTCGCACCGAGGACACCCCCGCGGCCCAGAGTGTCCCCCTGCCACCGCCGGGGACGGGGCTCTCCCGGGGGCTCCCGCGGCGGGGGCGGTGCCGGGGCACGGAGGTGCCGCCCCCGCTCCGCACCGCGGCTATAAGGGAGCGGCGAGGCCGCCGGGACGGGGCAGCCTCCTTAGCCCGCGGAGCCTCCGCTGCGCCCAGCGCCGCTTCCCTCCGCCGGCGGGGGCGCGCGGATCCGGCCTGCGCGGGGCCGGCCGCGAGGAGCGAGGGGAGGAGGAGGCGGCGCGCTGGCCATGGCAGCAGCTACAGCCCGCGGGCGGAGAGGCAGCAGCCGCCGCGGGCCGCCGCTCTGATTGGCACGGCGAGGAGGAGGAGGAGGAAGGCGCGGGGCAGCCGCCATCCCTGCGCGGCGGCGGCGGCGCCCGGGAGGATGCCGGGCAAGACGGGCTCGGCGGGCGGCGAGCTCGCGGGGGCCGGCGCGCAGCGGCAGAGGAAGAGGAGGAGGAAGGTGTCCTGCTTCTCCAGCATCCAGCTCTTCCTGGTGTCCGAGTGCGCCCTCATGCTGGCCCAGGGCACCGTGGGCGCCTACCTGGTGAGTGCCCGGGCCCCGGCGCGGCGCGGGCAGCGGCCCCGAAGAAGTTTCCCCCCATGCCGGGGCGCCTTGTTGCGGCTTTCGCCGTGTCCCAGCCTGAAATGACTCAGCAGCCGCCGGGGCTGCCCCCCTGCCCCGCCGGGTCCCCCGCGGCCGCGCTCGGTGTCACCGCTGCCCCTTCCCGGCTCGCAGCGAGCGCCGGCGCTTGCGAGTTGCGCCGCGCAAAGGGCAGCGAAGCCCAAGGGGACGTTCGCCTCGGGCTAGTTCTTCGCCCCCCACCTTGTCCTCTTCCAGCGATGCAGCGGCCCCCTAAGCCACCCGCGCGTGGGATTGAGTAGGGAACAGGCGACATGGGACGCTGCACTGAGCACCCGCATCAGCCACCCAACCGGAGCCCAGGAGTTGGGAAGATGAGCGGGAGGCTGGGCTGGTGTCCCTGAGCCTCTGCAGGCAGAGGCAGCCTGCGAAAAGTGCACCGCTTCCAGCACATGTAAGCGGGGAGTTGATCTAAATTTCTCAAAATAGCTTGCTGGATTTTGAGAATTATAGTTTCCATGGAAAAGAACCGTGTTTGTAATCTCTGAGGTTTTTTGAGGCCGTGAATGTAGTGTAGTATATACAGTATCTAAGTGCAAGTTTTCCACATCCTGCACTTGTATTCCATATTTAGCTCTGCTTCTCTCTTACACACATAAATGGTCTATGTAAATTTGTGTTGAATGCAATCTGTAATTTTGCAAGGCACGTAGCTAAAATAGGGCTAATATTCTCTGTGAATATGAAATGCAAATTTGCAGTCATTTTCCCTTTAATGAAACATGCAAGTTTGACTTGGAATGTGCTTATAATTACAAACGGAGCTGCATCATGTCTGTTGGGGGAAATTCAGTAGTTTTCCTGCCTGGCGTGGGCATCAGTGGCTATCACTTAATTCTTAGGCCAGCCCAGGCCATGTTTTTTTCCCATGGGTAACACCTCAGTAAGTAGATACGCTCTTTCAGATGAGCTTCTTCAAACTGAGTTGTCAACGTGAATGAGCGTGGGATAATCCAACATTAAAATAACAGCCAAGGAATAGCCCACTGAGCTGATGTCACCTAGTGGGCACCAGAGTGCTAGGAAGAGAGCGAGCTGGGAGGGGACCGGTGCTGGCACGTCTTGCTACAGGATCTGCATATCGGCCACGCAGGATCGTGAAGTCCATAGCAGAGCGTTTTTGTTAAGCTCCTTTGCTGTCTTGTTACAAAGCTAGAGACTTTCCTCCCACTAGTTTTTCCAGTGCTTTGCGCTGAAGTGAGGTGCTCGCTCCCTCTTGCTCCTTCAGAGCATTTCATGTATCCTGACCGCAGTGGCTGCAAAATGCTGCTGCCATTGCGCTCTAGGAGTCTCGAGCCCCTTCTGCTCATGGGTTAAACTCTCCAAGATGCTCCTGTCCCTTCCCTCTCTGATTCTCCAGGGCGCATGATGTGAGCAGGCCGTATCGCGAGCAACATGACATCATGCCCTAATGGCCAGCCAGCTCCACAGACAGTAACAGCAAATGGTCAATGGGGACACAGAAGGAAAAAAAAAAAAAAAAAAAAAATCAAAACAATCCACAGAATGCATTAGAAGTGGCCCAGCTGCATCGTGCAAGTGTTTCTCTGTTCTCTGTGTAACTTATCTTCCCTTGCTGCAAATGCCACATAGATCTAAATTCCATATTTGCATCTATGCATTGCATTAATCTTTGGAGGATAGGCTTATAGTTAAAGAGGTTCTGCAGCAGATTCTGCTGTGTTTACAGGTGTCTTGGGGAGAGCAAAAGCAGGAGTGGGAAAGATGCTTGATGAAAGTTTTGACCTAATCTTTTTTGCAGACTAAATGTCCTGCGGGGCCAGGCGCTATTTTCGGTTGCTCTCTTGGGAAGCGGGGCCCTGAAATCAGTGGAGACAAGGCAGAGTTGCCCAGGTGTAACTGCACATGGATTTTAATCGACTCAAGTGTCTCCTGTGAATAAGGGCTACTGGTCTCTGTGGTGGGTTGCTGGCCTGGTCCCCGAGGGACAAATTAGCAGGCGAGAGAAAGCAGTGAACAAACAGAACGAAAGGCAAATAGCGAGATGCTGTGGAGGACAAATACAGTGCATGGGTCTGGGCAGTTGAATAAACTACTAATTTTAGTCTGTCGGCAGTGATGGAGTGCTGTATTTCTACTTCTGCTTTGCCTGCCTGCTTGTATGACTTTCCCTCGGTACTTTTAACTCAGGAGAAGGAACATTTTCATTTCTCCTTTTAGGGCAGCAAGTTGATTTTTCTCAGTTTTGTCCATGTTGCTCTGCACAGAGACCAGGAGGGCAAAATCTGAGCTTCTTAAGACAGTAAGGCAGTGGCCTGGCTTGTTAGGAGTGATGGAGGAGCTTGGCTTCAATAAGGCTTGGCTTTCTCATCAGTAAATTTGGAAGTAGATACTCTAATTTCTTATTAGAGATGGTAAGAAACTTTTCCACGTTCTCCGCACAATAGACAAGCAAAGAATGCTCAAATATATGTACCAAGTCTCCATTCATCCACTGTGTGGCTTTGAAGCAAAGATCGTTCACTTTTATGCATGTTTATATGGATAATGCACAGTGCTTGCCAACAGTGCGTCATAAATAACAAATGCTGATAAAAATCTATGAAGTCTAATCCTTCTTCCACAGAACTCGGTGCTCAAAACACCCCAGGATGCCAATAGTGGATGGGTATGTTTAATCGATAGGATGCCTCTCTGGGGCCCTTCCTGTCAAATTTTAGGGAATGTGTGATCAATGTCACATTCCAGCGTGTTTGTCGCTTACTGCTGCCTGCGCAAATGCATCTGTTCCGAAGAGCCTTGGTGCCGCGCGCTCATTACAAGACCATCCTGCATAGCTTATGCAAATGCCAGCCGCTGCTGCCGGCTTAATTTCTGCAGCGACTGAGCCTACCCTCCTGTCTGCATGTTCTCGTAACATTTAGTGTGCACATTTACTTGGCTTTCTCTAATGACTCCCATGTCCTTTTGGAAACTTCAGTTTCCCAGCAGCTGCAGTGGTGCTGGGCAGGCGCTGCCAGCGTCTGCAGACGTTCCTGCTGCAGAAGTTACTCCGGGTTCCAGCAGCAACTTCTAAAAGCCCAGGCAATTTCCCGCTCCGGTTGCTCTCTCAAAGCGTGGGTTAAAAAGCCAACGTTTCCCAATGCTGATGGCACAAGGAGCAAAAGATAAGACCTGTGTTTTCTGGGCAGAGCCTTACACCTTTTGGGCGAATGCAGCAGTGTGAGCAGCGAGGCTGGCGGCTGTGCAGCAGCGGTGATTTAGATGAGGCTGATTCACACACCTTGGCAGCGCTTCCCTCCCTGTCCCCCTCGCCTCCCCATCCTTACGCGCAGCAGAGTTTGGAATATTTTAACTGGTAATAACGCTCCAAGAGCTGCTGAGGGATTTCATCACCCTGCCAGTCAATTTTTTTTTGCCTAGCCAGTGGTGAAATCATTGCTTTAGCAGAAGGCAGAGAGCCCTGGGGTCGGCAGCCACAGTCTGTGGAGCAGGAGCGCAATTTAATTTTCTCTCCTGAGCCTTTAGCCTCAGATAGCTCTGGTTCAAACTGACCTACTTGCGAGCACCCAACATCTGCCAAAGTCGGCAGCTTCTTTAGATGAAGGGCAGGCGTGCGGGGAGCTCACGGAGAGGCGGCTCTCGGGCGCCCGCCGGGGAGCTGCTTCTGCAGGGCTGCGCTGAGGTGCCTTTGCGCTGCAGCTTTGAGTGCAGCTATTCACGTGCTTTACCGAGCCATAGGGGAGGGCTGGCCTGAGCGTGAGGTGGAAGGGAAAAGGATGGGTGCCCCGCAAGGAGGGGCATTGGTGTTGGCGTGGGAATGGATGCAAAATTGTTCTTTGGCTTGCTGAATGCAAAGTTTCGAGAGTCGTGCTGAGCTCCTGGGCTAGGCTTGTTTCTGTGCAGCAGCGTTTGGCTGGTCTGCAAAAGCCCTCGTAATGTGCAGGCAGTAAAACTAGTGCAGTATAGGCCCAGGTGCTTGTGTGTGTGATGTCTGCGACGGGCTCGTTCTGTTTGGTCTCTGTTGTTATATTTGTGAATTGGGATTATTAATATTCTAAATACCAAAAAGCAGTAAATAACAAAGACCAACAGGGGAGCTGCGAGATAGGCAGCAGGGAAGTGAGTTGTTAGGAGCAGAACTTGGATTTCTAAGTTGCTTTTGTGTGCACCCCACCTCCCTGAAGGCCTGGTGTTAAAATGCAGCAAGTCTGACAGTGTTTTTCTGCTCTGCAGGAGATGTTGTAGAGACCTAGTCATGCTCTCCTTGAAGCTGGTGAAGGGGGTTGCATGCAGGATGTCGTTAAAGACAACTTTAATGTAGGCTACAGCGTTATTGCTGTGCTTGGTGCTGTACAGGCATCTGCAAAGAGAGATGCTTCGCCCTGGGGTATCTGCAGCCTGAATAAGCTGGGTGGGAGAAGTTAAGTGTTGGCTGGTGTTGTAGGTGGGGAAAATGAGGCAGGTGGTAAGACCTTGATTCCTTTGCTGAAGCTGCTGATAAAGCTTTCATTTAGTTAATGGTACCAGAGCCCAAGTAGCTCAGCTATGGGTAGGGGAAGAGTCTGTCAGAGCAAGGAATCCAGTTTCAGGGGCTTCAGTCCAACGACTTACCTGCAAGAGCATTTTTTTTTCCACTGACTTTATTATTTTTATTCAAGAATTTATTTTTCCTAGAATAAGAATCTGCTTTAAAATATTGCTCTTCTTTTTTTCTTTCCCTCTGTAGTGGTGCTGAGTAATGAATTAGCCATAATGCTCATAATTTATTTGTCACTGGGGTATTTAGAGGGGAAAAAAAAATGGATTGAAAATAAATGTTTTAGTGGGGATGGAGATTGCCAAGCATTGGCTGGTTATTGCTTACAGTTCATTTTTCCTTAATATATCTTTGCTGGCTATGTTATTTCTGGAAACTTGTTTCTAGTATGCCTTTCCCATTAGAGAATATTGTCTGTTCTGCAGCTGAGTTACACAGAAAGTTATTCTAAACTAGCTCTTTTGACTACATTCACATTTCTTTCTCAGAAGTCTTTTGATGTTTTTAGGGTCTCTAACTGCAAAATGGAGGAGAAACTTGGATCCAGCTCTGGACTCTGATGCCTTTGGGCTCCTGAGGGGTTTAGTTGGCAGTGTGGGGTTGACTCCCTACAAAACTTATGCTACAAATTATTAGGATCTACCTCTGATCCAGACCTAGGGTGGATTTTGAATACTTAGAAGGCTTGTAACTGGCACATGTGCTTTGGTTTGAAGTTTTGTTTTATTTTTTTTTAAACCTAGTGGATGACTCCTAGTAGATGACATGGTATAGAGAACTATGCATTTATCTCTGATTGTGCTGTGTGAGGCTTTTTTAAACCATTTTCTTGGTTAAATGCGTATAAGTGCCAAATCTGTGTGATTCTATAAGGGCATGGACTGATCAGTTTTAACGTTTCACTTTTATTTTTAGCAGAAAGTTTGGCAATTCTTCCTTTTCTCTAACTTGTAAGCCCTGCAAGAAAGAGGAGCCTCTTACAGAGGTGTTACGAGCCATTGTAAAACCAGTGTCTCATTTCTTTTGGCTGGTCTTAGCTTCCAAAATCCCATTGGCAAGTGCTGCGTGCCGATGTGATAACCAGGTCTGAGTTTTAACGGCCTGCGGTATTAATGTAGCTGAGGTTTGAAGGGCTTTTAAATTAGATGACAGAATGCATAGCTTTAAAGGTCAGTTTTGTCCTTGCTTCGTAGCTTTATGCAGTGTGACTCTTTAAACTGCAAGAGAGCTAAAGCCCTGCCCCAGTGAGGGGTTAGCTGGGCTGTGTTCCTGCTTGTTCTCTGCAAGGAAAAGATATTCCCTTTTTCCCAGAAAGGGGCTCTTCTCAGGTTGCATGGACTTTCTATTCCCTTTCAGGCTGTTGTAAAGGTCCAAAAGCCAGCTTCTGTTCTGCTACAACAGTGTAAATTTATTGCTTCAGAAGAGTTATTCTGCAATTCATCAAGAAGAATTTGTCCTTTGTGTATAATAATATAAAATGTTTCCTTACTTGTGCACTCCTTGGTTTCCAGTTGTTTCTTCATGGTAGCAAGATTAAACAATGGAAATATTTAATGGGTGAGGTTGCAGCTTGTATGAGTTAGTGGTGCTTTGTCTTCTGATCAACACCAGATGAAGCTGCAAAGTGGGATTTCTTAAGGATCATCCAAGAAGGTTTAAATAAACACATGATAATACTTTGTTCCAGGTTTATAGGTTCTAGGGCGTTTGGGAAGAATTTATTCTTCTTCCTATTGCATAAGGGAAAAAATGGGCCACTGATCTTGATTTACAAGGTTTCATTATAACTCTGCAGCAAAATCAGGAATAGAAGCCCAAGAGTCCCCTCTCCAGGTCACTTTGGTGAAACCACTGGACTGTCTTTTCAGATGCCTGTGGCAGTGCAGATAGGATTGCCTGCTCTGCTGAGTAAAGACTTCATCCTGCCACACTTCAAACAGTATCAATAAAATCAATAACGATGGTGAACTGTTTGTGGAGTCCCTGGAGTGTCTGGCACGTCCTGTCCAGGTAAGCAGATGGATCAAACCCTGGGGAAAAAAAAAAAGGAAATATTCCTATTGCCCAGCTTTTCAAGTGATGAAGGTGTGTATGTGTTAGTGTATAGGCGTGCATATACATACACACATTATGGAGAGATGAGGGCATAGAGAGCAGAGATACAACTGGAACTGCTCCACCTACCAAGTTTATGGGAGACCTGAGAACAAAAAGCACCGGTCTGAGTGTGCTTATATGTATGTAAATGTGTATATGTTGTGTGAGCTCAATATTTATTACTACTTTTTGGTATCGAGCTCTTCTTACTGAAGTCTAGATTTCAGCCCCTGGTTTTGGTTGTGGCAAGGTAACAACTGTATTGAGGTTGTGTGCCTATAATTAGGGACATACTGCTGTAATGTCTGAAAACACTCAATTTTAAGTGACTCCTTGCAGCATAAAAGCAAAAGTTGCATTTCTGGGTTGCTTGTGGAGCTACCATTATTTATCATCATTTTTATGTTCTATGGTTCAAGAAAGAAAAGCAACTTTGATTAGATATTTTTTTTTTTCCCCTTTCTATTTCCTCTCCCCTCATAGCATCCTTTCTCAGTAAGCAGCCAGGCAGCTTCTCTGGATTTCTGAAAACCTTTATCTTTTTAATACCTCGTGAACAACTTTGGTGCATTTGCAGGCCGGATGACTTTCAGATAAGGGGGCTGCAAGGGTGGATATGGGAGCCCAGAACAAGATTTTTTCATCCTATGATCTGTAATGATCTGTTTTCTAGGCAAGGATTGCTAGAGGGTTTTGCTTCTTTGTTTTTTTTTAAATATTGAGGTGTCCCTTTGAAGCCCTTTCTGTACTGTTCACCCATATAATTCCTAATGTCTGAGTTTACTGAAAGTGGAAAAGAACTTAAAAATTGGTTTTATGATGCTCTAGAAAATGACAGTAAAGTTCTTGAAATAATTTGGGTAATTCACTTCTATTGAGGTCTCTGTGACTCAGCCTGCATTATGGTTTCTGAAGCAGCTATGCCAGATTTGCTTTCAAGTTTTTGGTGCTTTGATGTTTTGCTTCTGATTCTAACATTTTTCTCTAGTTTTTCTTTTCCCTAATAAAATGGCAACTACAAAAACCACAGAGAACCCAGAAGCTTGGCTGGTAGGGAGGAGCTGGGTGGTGTGGGTGTGAAGGAATGTAGAAACACTTCAGTGGAAGTAATTAAAAAAAAAAAAAACCCACAAACAGTATAATGGTGTATTTCCATTTTCCACAAACAGTTGATTTTTTTTTTTTTTCTTCTGAAATAAAATTGATGGGTTTTTTTGGGGTCTCTAAATAAGGAATAGCCTTGAAGTGTGTACTGTGCTTGTACATTTTAAGGTGGTATTTAACGGTTTAATGCTTGTGGTACTTGGTGAAGTGGTGGGGAATTGCTTTAAAGTTTTGGTGCCAAGTAGTAAGTGATGCCCTTTATTCCTAAATCAGATGAATTATACTGTAAATTTATGTTAGAAGTATGTGTTTTCTCTGGAACATACATTAGATCAAGCTTTGCACTTTCTCAGCTGTCAGGAAGCACCTACATTCAAATACAGTTTGGCCAGGGAATAGCAAGGAAAACCAAAACCCCTTCATTTTCTCTCTCCTTCAGGATTTTCTGTGATATTGGTGAATATTTGTTTGTCATTTCAAGACAGAGCTTTAAGTTTTGTGTCTATAGCTGTAGATTGTTTCATTGCTTCTGTTCTACCAGGGAATAATAGGGAGTGAGAAAAATAATACCCTCCTTGAGAGGATTGCAACTCATCGTGTGAAACTATGAATGCTCTTTGTTTTCTCTCATGGAGCTTTAATGGGAAGAGTCCTGCAAAAAGATCTTGCTTTTTATTTAATTTTTTTTTTTCCTGAAAATGAGGCTATGAAGTAGCTGCTGTCTCCTTCCACTTCTCTGCTTGGCTTTGTGTAAGCATGGGTTGGTACATCAGCAAGTAGACCAGAGCATTGCTTGCAGACAGTTTGATGTTGGAGGCCAAATCTTGCACTTTTGGGATCTCTCAAAGGTAGCAGGAGGACCAGCTTGAGATCTGTTTGGTGCTGTGAAAAGAAGTCCCTTGTACCTCTAATAGCAGCTGTGTCTATGGGCTTACACATGTCTACACTGAGAAGTGTGGAGGGAGGAGAGGAATTGAATTTTGAGTGTTCAAAACAGAAGTTATAAATAGTGACTGGAAGAAAATTGCTCTGAAACACACGAAATGCCCCAGTGATACCCTGTTTGTGCCAGGCTAATGACTTGTGCTTGCCAGAAAGGTGCTTGCTTTTCATCCTGATGTTTCTGGTGTTGCATGATTTGTTGACATGCAAGATCATGGGTAGATTGACTTTTTTCCTCCCCCTCTTTAGCAGGGAAATGGAGAAATAACAATATGTAACTGGTCGTCACTTTTCAAGAGGACAAACTCTGGCTAAGTTTTCCACTTTTCCAGCCTTATGGCTTGGTTCTTAGCGTTCCTCTAAGCTGCAGGTGGAGCTGGGGTTGTCACAGCTTAGCGAAAGCGACTTCTTCTGAGGCATTCTTAAAGCTTTAACTTCCTTATTTAAAAAAAAAATCCAACTTGCTTGGTGAGACCTTCACTGCCTTTCCTAAGGCTGTGGGTCCTTTAGCACTTTCTGGTTTGCTCTGCGTGGAGACCCTTCAAACAGAGGGAGAGTGAGAGCTGCGTTCCTCTGACTCTGGTAAGACTGAACCATGAGCCTATTTCCATCGGTGCCCTGACAGCATCCACCTTTGGGTACAAACTAAAGTACAATTTAATTTTGTACTTTAGCATGCTGAGCTGTGTGCAGAAATGGTGGCTATTGGCTTGTGTTGGGGAAATTATTTTCTCCTTGCCCAAATCCTCTCTGTGCTTGGTCATCTCTCTCAAATTGTTTAGATGTGTCACCAACCAGCAAGGAGGTTGAGCTCAGAGCAATATGTGTGTATATATATTTATATATAAAATATAAACATATATGTGTGTGCATATTTCTATTTTTTTCTCTTTCCTGCTGACAGGAGTTTGGTGATTGTGAAAATGAGCTTCACCATAACTTGTGCTAAGAGCTGCTGCTTGTATGACTTGTACAGAAGGCACTGGACATATAAGCCCTTTCCAAGAAATAGTGGGCAGCATTAGTTGGGACTTACCAGCAAAAGAAAACTGTGTTTTTGTTTTTGTCCTGCCTGATGTAGGGGCCAGAGAGCAGTTAGCTACAATGGGCCTTTCAGCCACGACATGAGATCCACACTTTGTTTCCTGCTGCATATTGCTAGTCATAATGCGAGCCCTTATGTCTGAAGTTAGTGCAGCTGTTGGCCAAGTGACAGGGGCTTTAATTGAAGGCACGTTTTGTCCTGGGGCGCTTGTTTGCGGAGGGCAGTGATGTTGGTTTTAGTAAGATCAGCCAGCCCAGGAGACAGAGCAGTCGCTGGGTATGAGGTGTTGGGCAGTCTGAACGCTGGTCTCTTGTGTCCTCCAGCTCCGGGGCACAGAGGAACAATTTGGCCCCAGATTTATACTTTTCTCTTCAAAAGGTGGAATCAAAAACCTTCTAGCTTGCTGGAGCCAGTGGGTCACAGTGCCACGATGTGGGCTGAGTTTTGCTTTCTGTTCCTTCTCTTGCTCTACTCTTTGATGCTTAATAAAGAAATTGGATATCAAGGGAGCTGGCATGGGGTTAGTAAAAAGCCTTCCTATAGGATTTGGGATTCAAATCTGCCAACTTTAAAGAACTTGAGGGCAAAGGCTGAGAAAAGGAAGACTCTGAGTTTTCCATGGAGCTAGAGCAACTCTCTGCTTCCCAGAGCTTGTTTGCTCTATTGAGGCTGCTTTGGCGTTGACAGATCCCTCAGTGAACGGATTCCCAAAACAACTTGGGAATTATTTGGCTATTGAAGTCAAGCCACACTAGTAAACCATATGCTAGAAGCACAGCTTTGTGGCTTCCTACTTGTAGTCTGTTGTGTACTCTCTCCTGGCTGCTGGTCCTGTACAGAAATTCAGTGCCGAGATGCATCAGCGCTGGTGCTCTGCTTCTGCTCTTAAACTCTGTGCTAGGTCCTTTGAGGAGGCAAAATTTCTAAGCCTCTACTCAGTGTGTCTTGGGTTTATGGTTTAGCCTTTTACAGTTGAGATGGTATTTATTGATGTGAATCATTCAACTTAATTCAAGCTTGATGAGCTTTTTGCCAGACTTTATTATTTAAATAAATCCCTACTGAATTATTGTAGTTGTACTTAACAGCTCATGGGGGATACTGGAAGCAGTCTCTAGAATCTGTGTTCTACTTCCAGATGCAGCTTGTAAATGCTGGGTGCGCATGTGTGGATGATGCCTGGAGTCCCTTGTCACTGTCTGGGTTTTTGAGGTGCTCCCACACTTGTATTCGTGGCATTTTTGGTATTCTGTGGGCAAAAGAGCAGCTCAGAGGTGCATCTGGGTGCAAAGATCTGTTTCACTGTGGTGTTGGGACAGTGGTCTTGCTGGCAGCAGAAGCCAGCCCGTTTGCATCCAGGATGCAGTATCCCCTTTCATTTCCTTAGGGTTAGAACTTCAAAACAGTTAAGGCACCTGCGTAGCTGGGACAGTGGGTCAAGGGAGGAAGAGACTAGGAAGGAGATGCATAGAATTTAACATCTGGGAAGCTCCTTTTACATGTGAAGAATGTTCTTCAAGTTGTGTTGTGGTACGTAGTCATTATTTGGCTTTATGGTATTGGTGGGTGGGTGTTTTAAGCGCCCTCTGTGGAAACCACAGTGGGTCAAGGAATCACTATGAGGCTGTGTGACCTCGTGAGTGGTTTTGTGTTTCGTTTTGTTTTTCCGGGCTATCTCGTCTCCCAGCTCAATGCTTGTGTGTTCCCTCCTTCACACTGACCTGCTGTGAGACAGCATTCCTACTCAATGACCAATATGAACAAAAATATGCAGCGAAAGGCTTGTGGGAAAGTGGGGTCTTCTGGTCGAGTTAGAACAGCACCTTCAGATTCTGGCCAAAACATAATGGATTTTGGTCAGCTATTGTTCTGTGTGGCTTCAAGGCATGGAATTTCTCTTTTTAAGAGGTAAATGGAATTCTCCTGCACTGGAAATGCAAGTTTAAAGTAAAATGACTTTTTTCTCCTTTATTTCTCCTTGATGGTGGTGGTGGTGGTGGGGGGGTAGTGTATAGATTTGGATACTTTCTATTTGATTCTCAGTGCTAGTTGCACTCAGATCTCCTGGTATCCAGATAGCACTGCAAAAAATTAATTTCCTGGCTTGTTTCCAGGAGCCAGTGTCACTCTGTGTTTCCCTGCCCTCTCCCTTGCCTCTGCCGCTCGCACACGAGCGCAAAGCTAAACAACGGGAGCCGCGACTTGTCGTCCCTGAGGCAGCGCTAGGTAGGGAGAAGCTGTTGATGGTGACTTCTTGGTGGGGATGAGTGACTGTTCCTGCCACGCGTGGGTAATGTTTTCAAACTGGATCCTTCCCGTGCACTCTGCTCTCTGGAGCCATCGTGTCTGAGCTGACGCTCTTCCTCAGCCAAGACTGTTGTTGGTGCCCAGAGAATTTGCCTTTTGTTTGCATTTGAGCAGTGTTACCCAGGGCACACTAAGGGAGGAGAGGGCAATTTGCCCAGGCTAAGCAACAGCCAACACCTGTAGGTTCTGGTGAAGACGTAGACCAAGGATTTGGATCCTTTACCTGGCTTTTCTATCAACTTCCCCAAACCCTCTTTGGGCTTTAGCTCTCTGTCAGTAACGTAGTGACAACACTGGCTGTCTTGATGGGACTTTCATGGGCTGGGATTATGGCCATTCAGCCTATAAGATGACAGCAGCTTGAGCGGAAGAGTTTTCATGGCCAGGGCCCCAAGTCGGATCCCTATGTGCTACTGTAATAATGTCAGTCGTATTAAATGAACTCATTTTGTACTGACACACCTGTGGCTGGTTTGGGGGCTTCTTTCTTCACCCTGGGCTATGATGCAGCCCCTTGCTGTCCCTTCTTCCTTCTCACAATGCCTGAAGCTGTGGGGTTGTGGCTTTAGCCCTTTACTTTCTGAGGCTTTGCAGGAAGAGACTATTTGGAGCTGCTTTACGTGCTCTGACAGTGATGGATTTTAAAGGAGCCTGAGGGTATTATTTTTCAGACTTTGAGCCAGTCTCTTTGACGAAAGTGACTTATTCTAAGTGTCTCTTCAAAAATGGGACTTTTGTTCCAAAGCTGCTTACGTGCTTTCAAAAAAAAAAAAAAAAAAACTCCTTTCCTATTACTGATTGCAGTGGTCTGCTTTAGTGCTGTCTAGCCATGTTAAAGCAGACCACATTTAGAGCCTAAGTGCTATGTACCTGGTTAATAAACAATATTGCAACTAGCACCTTTGGATCTAACAACAATGGAAAAGTCCAGTGTAAGGAGAATGAACTTCATGTAATAGCTCCCTGCTAAAGATGAGTGAAGAACGAACCAAGGAAGGGGAAAATGAAGTTTTTTTTTTTTTTTTTTTTTTAAAGGCTGCAGGCAGTGTGTGAGTATGTATGGAGGCAAAAAGAGAGCTTTAGTAGGCCCGTGCTGGACAAGAAAAGATGCAGAATAACTGGTAATGACATGGGATGAAGAAGACTCCTTCTGCCAGTCAAACTGTCCAAGTTGATTTAACCTGAAGACAAGCTGGTATCTGAGGCTTGCCTGGTTTCCAGCTCCTCCCAGGCAACTTGAAGGACTGGGAGCCTTGCTGGGGTTCTTGGTGGCCAATTTCCTGGGATAATTCCTCCAGTATAAGCCACCTGTGCTCAGGGGCTGTGGGACCACTTCACTGAGACACTGGCAGTTCTTTCTCACTTGGCTGAAACGCATGTGTCTTTGTATTTTCTTTTGCTTGCTGCGTATCTCTGAGCAAACTTCATGCCTTGCTGGGAGCAGTGAACACTGAATTCTGTTTTCTTCCCGGAATTTGCGATGCTTGTGCTGTAGGAGCAGTTCTATATGGGGGCTTCTCTACTACTGTGCTTTTACCCACCTCACACCTTGATAGGTGGGAGGAAGAGATGGTGGTTTCTGTTTTCCTTGCATGCGCTTTTTGAGTTTTTGCAGGATTTAGTGTCCCTGCTGCAGTGAGGGGATCCCATCGGTTGCAGTTAGGTGGATCTCCCATGGCAAGGGCTGTCATTAATCCTGCAGACACAGGGGTGAGATTCAGCCATCTGCGTGCACAGCCTCGGCGGATGCCTCTGCCTACGGAGTCTTTGATAGCTCTCCTCGCAGTGCGCCCCAAGGAACAGATCTCATCATCTGGTGAGACATCTCATTCTCTGCATCTCTCTTGCAGAAAATACATCGAGTCCAAGTGGGGTTGTGACAAGTTTGCAAGCTGAATCTAGATCTCCCAATTAACTGTTCTTAACGGGTCTATTTTTTTTTAATTCCCTGCATGCATGAGTATGTATGTTATTTAAAAGATGTTTTTAAGTCACTTTCTATTTGGGAGAAAAGGCATTTTCTATCTTTGTTAGGAGTGGTAAAAGAGAGCATAGAACAGTATGGGATATGGAGTTCACTGGCCTGTGCTGAGGTAAGGGTTGCCAGACGTAAGCACAAGGATGCCCTGAGTCTGCCCCTCACAGCTCCCACTCTGTTTTTCACCCAGAAAATGTTCAGGTAACATCTAGGTTCAACAAGAATGGATTTAAGATCATCCCCAAGGCCTGACCTGCTGTCTGTTTACCTCCACTTGTGCCCTGCTCTTCAGCAGGATGTCTGACAGCAGCAGGCCCCGTTTGTACTTTTTGCCTTTGCACCGAGACAACTTGGAAAGAGAAATGAGTAGTTTGCAAACAGCTTTGTGGGAGGGTGTTACCTAGCAAACAGGCAGGATGACATGGACAGCATTTGTGGGGGCTGCAAGGTGTGAGATGAGGGTAAGCAGCTCACATGGCAATGGGACACGCTCAGGGTGTTACTTGGGTGTGAGAGGGACCCTAACTGCCACGGCAGATGCTTAGGACAACTTAGAGATACTAAGTTATGAAGTGCAGTAGATTGACAAGAGAACATGGCCATTTTGTTACTTCCCTTTTAAATAGCTTCCTTCCTCCTATCGCTGACTAATTTTTGAAGTATTTCATGTGCTGCTTGCAGAGAAATGTCTCTGACTTCTCCTTAGGGCGAGTTCCCGTCTGCTGCGGCCGGGTGGGGAGCGCAGCCCCGGAGATGCCGGCAGAGCCCCAGCAGATGAGGAGCGAAGTGGTAGGACTTGCCAGAAAACCTCCTCTCTCAGTACACAGCCTTTATATAATCACCGTTGTCCTCCAACCATGAAAACTGAATTCAGTTTCCATCAAAGCCTTTATGAGAGCTGCTTTAGTGTGTCTTGCATGTGTCACTTCTGCCCTGGCTCTTGGCTGGCGACCGAGAATATTTCAGCTCCGCAGGCTCCCTGTCTTTATCTGCCTTTGGCATAACTCGGATGCAACCCTTAGCCCTGAATTCGGCTCTTGATCGTAAATGAAGATAATGTGAAACCCTTTGCATGACAGGCTTTCTCGTCAGCCTTGTGGTACGGTTTCTGCTGTGGTTAGGAGTTGTGCTTATGACACTGTCTTCCGTGCGAGCGTATAACAAAGTGCACTGCGTTAGAAAGTATTTTATTAGAAAAATAAACGGTGCTGTGCTGCAGAGACCTGAGCCTGCCTGTAAATCTTACTGCTGGTCCTATCTGTGGTTTTGTGGCTAAGTTCCCTTGATGTTATAGGAGCCTCCTTTCATACATTTTAGGTTGTTCTTTGAGACTTTGCACAGTGGCCCACTGGCAGGGAAGTGGGGTAGCAGGATGCCAGTGTTGCTCGGTCTGCATGCCTGTGGCTGTTTACTTTCACATAGTTAAGTGGAGGCCCTGTTTTTTTGCAAGCCCCTGCTGTAGACCACGTATTCCACAAGGGATTCCTCATCCCCGTGGTTTGAGGCACGCCAACAGCTCTGTTTTGGTTTTCAGAGCAGGCAGAATTGCAGTATAGGGCTGAGTTTTGCTCCTTTGCACACTTATGATGATATGCATTTTGCTATCATTGAGAATGACATAACATTTAAAAATAAATAAGGATTCAAATATCCACTGGGTTCATTGTGTTTATGCTGCTAAAGAGCAGTGCATGGTACAAATGGGTTCTGACACTCAATGTATTTATGTAGGTATCTTGTCAGAGACTAAAATATCACATGAATTTGTACATGGTGAGATGAATCTTGAACAGCTGGTTTGGAGGCAGAAAGGTTGCAAGGACGTTCAGGCTGCAGGTAAAACAGCATCTCCTATGCATTGGGACATAGAAGGCTACAAAAGGCCAATCTTCACCATATTGCACATCTGTTTCAGGACAGCTGAAACTTGAAGGCTTTTTGTGGTAGAAAAGTTCAGTGTGGTCTGATGCTCTGTACCTGTGTCTACTTTTGAGCTGTTAGTGACTCACTCTAACTTTTCTTGATGGAAGTGAGGGGTTAGGCTGCAAACAACCACCCTTACCATCTTTTTGTTACCACCTCTCCATAAAATGAGGCAATACTGCTTCCCTTTTCATGAGAGACAGGGAAAAGGTTGGTTCCTGGTGCCCCATGCAGGATCCTTAGGTAGCAAATGTTAAAGATGATGGTGCTATAGCCTTTGCTGCAATAATTGCCCAGATCACAGAAGTTAAGTTTTATGTTGCATGTGATCTGCATGAGTTGCAGTCTTGCTACACTAGAAGAAATTATGTTCATTCAATTTTGAGATGCACCTGATTTTCTAGGGTCTCTAGCTAGCCTAGCTGTCTCATGAGTTTCGCTAAGATGCTCCTCCTCTCTGCTGGCAGGTAGAAGCTATGTCGAAATGAAGCGTGGGTTGCCCCTTGTCTATCGACTCCTGACCAACAGTCTGCATGTGCTCGCTGCTCTTTACTCTTTTCACAACATATAGTTATTGCTCTGAGTGTGCCTGATGGCATGGGCTGTGAGCAGACAGAAGTTAGAGATGTGTTGCTTGGTGTCCCGCCTCAGCTGAAGGCGGGTGGCGCAGGATGCTGAGACTGCTGTGATATGGCAGGAAAGAAGTCACCTGATAAGCAGCGAGACACAAGAGATGGCCCAGTTGTTCTCAGCATGGTGCCAGAGAGGAAGGAGGAGAAGATGGGTTGTCCAACACACGCATCTCGCCTTGGCAGCAAGGGCTGTGCTACATCCCTTGCTGCCTGGCATAACATCCCTTTTCGGGTCACAGGCTTTGAGCAGAGCCAGCCTGGGTGTGTTGGTATCGCCACCCTTCTCACTTTCCCTGAGGTTAGTGTACCCAAAGCCAGCGTGGTGTCTGCATCAGCAGTGAGGACCTCTCTTAACTTCCCACTGACTTTACTGTACAGGGATGATGTTGAGACAAGGGCCTGCAGGATGCCCTCGTGCCTCCGCAGGAAGGATGCAGTGGGGTGGGCACTAGCAAAGAGGGTGCTGGTACCCCCGATAGGCTCTGGACATGAGGTGGATCTCCTCCTCACCCAGCAAAGCCAGTGCCCTATGCTGGGAATTCAGTGCCTTATGCTGGGAATTGCAGCTGGTGGTCAGCTGCTGTCCCCCGCAGCCTTCCCGGGTGGAAAGCGTGGGCAAGAGATGACAACCGTCTGCATTAAAAGTAGGCTCAGCCACAGATTGTCAGTTAATGCCGAAATTGTGGAGCAAAAAGATGTTAGTGGGGGATCAGCATCATTCCCTTCGGTTTTAAGTCCAAGTGTGGTAGAGGTGCTGTCAGTGGGGAGGGTGGGTGGCAAGAGGGGCAGAGCGTGTGGGAATGCAGCCATATGGGGAGGTGGGTTGTCTTAACTGGGGGTTCCTGGGGTGCCCTTCAGCCACCCTGCGTCATTGCTGGACAAGAGGACAACCTGCCATCTGAAGTGGGCACCTATTACAATGGGCGCTTGGTTCCTGCGCTGGTTGCTTTGGCTTTTTGAGGAATCCTGTTTCCTGGGTCTGTAATGGAGCCTGTGGGAGACGGTTCTCATTTGTTTTCCTTTGGGAATATAGTTGCCAGGCAATTATTTTACACCCTGTAGCACTGCAGACATGTCTCTTCAAGTCCAGTCTCTTACCACATAACTGAGAAAATGTGTTTTACATTAAAAAGAAGCCTTTAAAAAAGGCCCTTCAGGCATGAAGTCAATGTGTTTTCTATATATAACCCTGTATTATTAATACAATGAACTTATCTCTGCACTCTGTGGGTGAATAGGACTTGATCACTGGAGATACGAACAATATGATATTCATTTCCAATATACCATGTATCTGAGTGAATAACGAATCCCCCAGCCTTAGATTCATTTCTTGATGCTGGAGTGGGGCAATAGTGTGAGACAGGCTTGTGGGCTGCATTTTTGCTGAGCATTAATTTAAACAGGCCATGGAGAGAACAAATTTACCTTGGTTCAGAAATGCCAACATCTATAGATCTAGGGCAGACAAGAATGATGAATGTGAGCATGTGTTATTGAAATGGGTCCAGAACGGCATGACAAAAGCTTCCCTTGGTTTAGTTTTAGGCATTGCAATAAAGTTGCTTGACTTCAAAATTTCAAGGTGGTGATTGATGTGTGTGTGTGTAGGTCGTTTGTCACTGCATGCATTATGTGGGATGATTTTCCTTTTTCAATTATTGAAGAACACTTTAGAGTGGACTTCAGAGGCTCCTTTAGCCCAGTCCTTGTGAATTGGAGTTTTTGAAATCCATGGAGACGGGCGCACACGTGCTGTGTTCAGTAGCTCTGCACTGGGCAGGTACATGAGTGTGCACATGGCTCAAACATGGTGCAGGGTTTAATTACTGCTGGTTGCTGCGTGTTAGATGTGCTGCTCACTACAAGGCAGAAAGATGGATTACCTGATTTGGTTTTACACCGATGCTGTTGACCAATTCTGATTTGAAATTACTTCTGAGGAGCATGAGCTTGCAAAGTGCTGGTGGCTGCTGAATCTCAGCAGTGCCACAGCTAAACCTTATGGAGCTGCTCTTTAAGACTGGGCAGGAGGTGCCTGACGTGGATGAAATGAAAAGCCTGCTGAAGATGGAGGACATTCTTATAAACAGAAAGGCAGCTCCAAGATAAGGAGGGGGGGGCATGGATGAAGGCCTTGAGACACAGAAAAGCAACTGGGCTGGCAGCTTTTGGGGGCTTTGTACGGTGCTATTGCTCAAGGGCTTTGCAGTCTGCAGCCCCACTGGCCCATGAAGCACCGTCTCTGGGACAGACATGAGGGCGATGAGAGTCGCAGGGATATAGAGGTGACTTCAGCGCTGCTGCAGAGCCCTGTGAGGCTGCAGCTTTAGTGCTGCTGCCAGCTTGCTGTGGCCTGGCGTTTGCCGTGGTTGTGGGCCTTGCTTTGCTTCCATGTCCTCATGCACTCCCTGGTCCATCCTGAGACTTCCTGCTGCTCCTTTCCGAGGTAGAAGACTATCACTCCTAGGCACTTGGCCAGCGTGTGTTGTCTGTGTGCCTTTTACTGGTTTGTCTGAATAGCTTCCTGGTACCTATTTTCATCTTGGCGTGGAAGCTTTTTAGCTGCACGTCATCTTAATCTATTCTTTCCAGCCCCAGCAAGACGTCCCTGTCCATTGAGAGGAACAAGGAAATAGCAGCTTCACAGCTATAACCTGGGCTCCTAGGGCTTGGTGCTGTGCCTCGGTGGGAGGTTGCGCATCCCAAGCCGTTTGCCTCTGTGCCCCTGCATTCCCCATGTCCCCCTGTTATCCCAGAAGGCACGTCCAGCCGAACCCCTGGGTGTTGGCCTGGGCTGGCTGTTGGCTGACGGGGCCTCTCCGTACCATCCTCCCAGATCCTCCCCGGCTTTTCATGGGATGTCAGTATTTTACAGGGAACTGTCATGTCTCTTGCAACATTTACATCACTCGAAGAGCGGCCATTGCGATGGGAAATAGGGACAGCACCAGCGGGCTCAGCTCTCTGCCAGCTACAAGGGCACGGGGAGGGTCCTGTGCACAAACTGGGGCCGTCTTGTCAGGTTATAATTGGGAACCTAATGAGTTGGGAGACGTGTTGGTATGTAGGAAGCCCCCCAAAATGAATGGGGTAGAGGATGGAAGAAGCAGGAGCAGGTAGTGTCTTTGCTGTGCTAATACCCGTGCTGGAGAAGGCCTGTTTATAGCCAATGTCAAAGCAAGAGTTTGCACTGTGCCCTTTCTACTGATGCTGCCCTGGGTGTAGCAGAGTTATTCCTAGAGCTTTCTAGTTAAAGAGCAGCATGTTGACAGCTTCTTTCCCAGACCTCCTATTTTGGCAATTCTTTTTTTCCTTTTTTTTTTTTTTTTTTTTTTTTTTTTTTTTTTTTTTTTTTTTTTTTTTTTCCCTCCTCTGACCGTGTTAACATTTCGGAGGCTGCTCTGCTGGTGTCAGCACTTCCTACTGTTCCCTTCCGGGTGCTCGAGGCCTGTGTGATGGTTTTGCTCTTTCGGGGTGTGTGGCACCTTGCAGGGGTGGTACCAGGGGCGGCAGAGGCAGAAGGACTGGCCGGGCAGGTCAGGCCTGCTGGAGTACCGAGAAGGCTGCCCACTTGGAGCAGACACATGGGTGGCTGCTTTGGGTCACTCTCCTCTCCCTTTGCTTCCTTCCCTTAGCCGAAGCAAAGTAGGAAAAATTTGGAGATGAGGGGTGAGGCAGAGTTGTAGTTTATTGGAGATTGTCTCAGTTTCCCTAATTATGAGCACTCTAAGTGCATTACAAATGGAAAACAACTGAAATTCTGCAGAGTAAGAATGAGGACCTTAGGGTTTTATTCCTGGGTTTATCACCAACTTGCTGTCACCAGTCACTGCTAATTGCACATCGAAGCTGTGTAATTTCTCTGTCTGAAATGCAGCTGTCTGAAACCTGACCTGTGCAAAATGTGGAGCCAAGATGTGTTGCTAAACACCAGCGTGCTTTTTAGCTGCCTGCAAACATGCATGGTTAAAGCCTAAAACCAGGCAGCCGAGCTGAAATGTGGGAACGACTTCCAAAGCTAGTTGGTAGCTGTTGCCCTTGAGAAATCGCTTTTCCTGGCTCCATCTTTCAACCTAAACTATTCCATCATAAGTTAATTCTGTTGTCTGTACTTGTCTCATTACTGTGTGTCTCTCTGTGCCACAGTTTACACAACTTTATTGAGTAATTATGAGTTTCCTGTCTAGATGCTGCTCAGGAATGGGCCCATAATTGTGATTTTATTTATTAATTTGCATGCTCAGTTAGTCTTGGAGAGGTACCCCTTTGTGCCTAACTTGGGGCTGTGGGGTCTCTTACAACCATGTCCCATGAGGACCTGCAGGAGGCTGTAGCTGCGTGTCAGGAGGGCAGAAGGAAGGCTGTATTTAGGTATTTACAATGTAATCCTCAACTACCTTCATTTCATGTGGGTACAGTGTCACCAGCTCTGAACACAGGTCTTTGAGCTCAAGTCCTGCTTGCAAGAGGTCTTCAGTTGCCAGGACCAGCAAGAAGGAACTCAGAAGTATTTCTGATATTTCTTGCATCTTATAAACCAAGAGGGTTCTCCCTGGTGTGAGCAGGGAGCAAAGCAGCAGCAGGAGTTTCTCCAGCCCACCAGCAGGGATGGGAATCGCTTGCTAGCCAAGGGAGGTCCCAAGAAGTTTGTTCCTGCTTTTTCCTGCCTTTGAAGCTCCAGGCACCTTCCCATTGCGTGAGGAACGAGCCTGATGGAGCCCGCTCTGCAGGCCGAGCGCCTGGCGCGGGAAGCAGCAGCGACAGGAGCGTGGGACCACGGCATTGGGCAGCGTGACCTTGGGCAGGTCCTTCCATCTTCTCATGCCTCCTTCTGAAAATATTAATGAAACCTTTTAAAGCAACATCTCTGCACCTGCCCGGCTCTGGATCCCACCAAGGCTTAGGGCCAACGTCATCTCCATGGGATGCCCGTGCGAGTGCTGATACTGCCGAGCGGGGAGCAGCACGGCCGAGCGCGCTGCAGCAGGGATGGGGTGTCCCGTCCTGCACAAGGGCAGAGCTTCCCCCGGGAATCGCAGTGCTGTCTTGTCTGGACAGGTGCCTTGTGCTTCGGAGAGCAGCAGCCTCCTGCCGCACACATGATGCTGCTGGGGGACTAGTTATTGCTGCAGCTCTGGCTTTACTCAAACTTGCTTTTGTTTTCCTTTTTTTTTTTTTTTTTTTTTTTTTTTTTTTTTTTTTTTTTTCTTTTTTTTTTTCTTTTTTCTCCTGTGCAGGTCACTTCCTTGTTCAGTTTTGGCACTTAGTGTGGGAGGATGGCAGCAGCAGCTTAATTTTCAAAAGTGATGGAAACCGTCTGTTTTTGTCCATCTGACTTAGGAGCTTTGCACGGGGTGTTTTTTACTCATGCAAAGCAGAAATTTGCTGCCGCGTTGCCACTAAGGCTGCCTTTGCCCGAACGGTGCCAGGGTGCAGGCGGGGAGAGGCCGGCTGCCCTGGAGAAGAGCTGCTGTCAGAATCCCTTAAAGTCGGTCAGGCTGCTCCTGCTTGTTGAGGTGCAGCAGCAAAGATTGCGCCAGTGCCTCCGGTGGGAGGCTATTTTTGTGCTCTCCAGGGGCTGCCCTCTCTTATGAGGTCCTTATATCATTGGTGTGTGTGTGTGTGTATTTGTTCTTTAATAGAAGAATATGCTTGTTTTAGGGCAGCCTTAAATATATTCATCTTTTGCAATCTGAAATTAAAAAGAAGACACTCATTTACCCAAGGTAAAAGTTTGGGGTATTTTTGTGGCATTTTCAAGATGATATATACATATATATTTATAAAGGGGACATGACTTTAGGCATGAAAATACACTGAGCTTTCTCCCCTGAGTAGAGATGACAGCAACTGAGGTACCTAACATTTCATTTTCTTGTTGTGATCAGTGTTTTGACTGTTGCATAAAACTCACGCCTGTGTTTCATTGCACCATAAAATCAAAGATGGAAGAGATCTCGGGAGATGATTTGATCCATCTTCCTGCCCTGTGGCAAGGTCAGTCACACCTGTGTCGTTGCGGGCTTGTCTGTGCTCTTTTAGGCCTCCAGCGACAGAATGCAGCATCTCCAGGCAGCAGGTTTCAGGGCTTTGCAGTCCTTGCTATTAGAAGGCTGGTTTGCCCCTGCCAACACACCTTGTATTTAACCTGAAGCATCTTTGCAGAAGTTTAAGCTTGTCCTTTCTTGTCCTACCCCTTTTGGATGCATGGAAAAGGTCATTCCTCTTTGCAGTGATCTATTAAATAACTGAAGACTGTGTCCCTTTCTCTCATCTTCATATTAAGTAATGCCAATTTATTTCTTTCCTTCATTGTAGTTTTAAATCTTCAATGTGAATTTAATTGTCCTGTCTTCTCAAAATTATTGTGGAAGTGGGGATCCAGATATTAAGCAATCTGCAAATAGTTAAAGCCATTTGATCTACCTTTTTTATATATTTTAACAGAAGCCGTCTATTATCTATTTGTACATCACTGTATCAAACTGATTTCATGGGCTGGTGCTGATGTGGGAGGCAAATACCCACAAGCTTTTCTGCTGCTTGGTTGCTGCAGTTAATTTGTAGAGAAAGTGCAGGTGCCTGCCACGATGCAGTTCTTGGTGTGGTTTGTGCACTGGTTCTGCCGGCAAGGACTTGCCAGGCCAAGGCTGTGCATTCAAATTGAAAGGGAGTCCAAATGGAGCCAAATCAACTATGGAGTCCCAGGTCTCTAAGTATCCAAAAATACATTGATGGATTTGGGAAACTTGGAAGCTAGCGTGTGCTCAAACAGGTGGTGGGCCATCGGGGGTCACTGGCTGCTGGGACTTTCTTATTTGGCTGCATTTGAATGGGCAGATCATGACTTGGCATTGAGTACTGCATGGTGGTTTAGATGCCCCGGGGATCTAAAGTTAAAGGAATGTGTGCTTTTAATGCAAAATTTAGAAGCTTTCAGAAGCAGTATACAGAGAGTCTTGCTGATCCTGTGGCTTTGAAACTTTAGGATGATTTTTTTCATCTTGGTCCTACCAGTTTTATCCCTGTTCTGCAGCACTTGTTTCAGAAGCCTCCCCAGACTGAGCCAATAAATTCTTTCTTCCTTATTGCAGGTTTTTACTTGGGCCCCTTCATCTCCAGCTGTGCAGAAACGAAGGGATCAGTCCATCACCTCAGCAAATTATATGGAGAATATGGGAGTATTTCTTTAAAGTAATTGTCTGTGAATTTCTCTGTTGTAGGTGAGTGTTTTAACCACATTAGAGCGACGATTCAACCTTCAGAGTGCAGACGTGGGAGTCATTGCCAGCAGCTTCGAGATTGGGAACCTGGCCCTCATCCTCTTCGTGAGCTACTTTGGAGCCCGAGGACACAGGCCGCGCTTGATAGGATGCGGAGGGATAGTCATGGCCTTGGGTGCCCTCCTTTCTGCGCTGCCTGAATTTCTGACTCACCAGTACGAGTACGAATCGGGGGAGATTCGCTGGGGGGCTGAAGGGAGGGATGTGTGCGCTGCCAACGGGTCCACCAGTGACGAGGGACCAGACCCGGACCTTATCTGCAGGAATAGGACTGCTACGAACATGATGTACTTGCTGCTCATTGGAGCACAGGTCCTCCTTGGCATTGGTGCTACCCCTGTCCAGCCCCTAGGAGTTTCCTACATCGATGACCACGTGAGGCGGAAAGATTCCTCCCTGTATATAGGTAAGACTCTCGCCTTCTCTGCTCCTGGGGGTCTCCTTGCCCTCTGGCACCTTGCTGTTGTCTTATTTGTTTGCCAATAGATGTGATGCCTTAAGGGTTCTTCTGTTTGCTTATGAAGACCACTGGCCTTTGGTCTCTCTGTACCTAACTGTGTCAAGCAACACATCTTGCAGTTTGAAATGCATCAGTATCTTCCTTTTATTGTAGCATTGGCCAAGGTTGACAGTCACAGTGATTGGTGGACAATTAGAAAGATGCTTGCTTACTGCCTCCTTTTATTGTATTTGCCTTAATTGCTTTAAATTTTGCTGGTACTGGCCCTTACAGCTGAGATCTAGTTGCAGAATTTTCAAGTAGCTTGAGATATCATTCTCTTCCATCCAAGCTTCCCTAGTGGCCTCCCTCTCCTGGAGATTTTACCAGCATCTGGGTGGCGATTGCTGTATAAGAAGACCAAGAGGAGGTGCTTGTCTTGTCGTTACTGCCTTCGTATTTTATTTACTTTATTAGCAAGCACATTCCTACTATTGAGTAAGTGCTGCAAGCTAGCATGTTGTGGTCAGACTCCAGATAATGTGATCCCTGTAACAGAATGGGATGCGGAAACTGATGAGGTTTATTTTGAGACACAGTGAGCCTGAAGTTGACCTCATGATTCTGGTGATCATATTGCAAAGTTACTCCACATGGTTAAGATAAGTGACTTCTATCACTGGGGCAAAGTGTTTACAGGATATGGGTGGAGGCCGCTTTGCAAAAGGCTTAAAGAGGATGCTGTAGGCAAAATCATTCTTTCTAAAAACAAAAAACACTTGCTAGTATGGTTTATTCTTATTTTTTCAGGACTTTTGACTAGATAGATGTCTCCAATGCAATAAATCAGTGAAGCATGTGCTGCCGTTCACGTGTTCCTTCTGCACTTGTTAGTATAGCTGCTCTGCTAGTAACTATAACCATTTACTTGTCTCTTCATCGCTTGGTCTTGGCTTTTGACTGTCAACAGACAGTCCCATCAGCACAGGCAGTATGAGTATGTGTGTGTGAAGACATTTTTTCTCACCCTTTTTCTCAAGCACAGCTGTGGTAGGGCCATAGCCAACGGAGCTGAAAGACTTCTGCCTATTAGACTCTTACGGTATTCTTAGATATATTTCTTCTCTATTTCAAGTTCTTTGACATATGCAAAGTGTGTTCATGTCTTCTCCTAATGAGCATAAAAACATAGTTTTTCAGCATTTAGCTTTGTCTGTAGACCCGTTTTTAGCTACACTTCAGTCTGTAAGTACTTGCAAGGGATCCCCTGGATAGAACAGGAGGATGTATAAAATACAGGATACTGTACAACCCAAAGGTGAATAATTGAATAATGAGACTTAATTCATTGGGGCTATTTTGTAAAAGCTGTAAGCCATGAGCTGGATTTAACAATGATTTTAAGATTATTTATGGTAAAACAGCTGTATAGAAAATGAGTAACTTTATATCAATTCTATAGGTGTCTCTTAAAACAGCACTTGTTTTCTGAGAACAGGATAGAGGAGGATACATGCAAGAAGCATAAAGACGGATGAATCTTTTTATTTCTTAGATACGTTTGCTCTGTATGCTAAAGCAGCTGCTTTGAAGTTGATAGTCTGTCAGTATTTTCCCAGCTACAATCAAAAACTGTTTCTGCCTCCTCAGGATTTCTTCAAGTTTTTGTTTTTCCCCTTCCTGTTATATTTACTTCTATATAGGCTTTCTGTCTGCAGGCAGACTAAGAAAAACATTTTGGGGCAGTTTGGTTTACTGGCTTTGGCTGTAGAAATTGTAATTCGAATTTCTAGGTATGAGTTATGGGTTGAAGAAGACTCTGTGTGAATGCACAGGCAATAGCAATAATGAAGCTTAATATCTGTCCTGTCCCAGCCTATCTATCACAAGCAGCTTTTTAGACGCTGAAGGATTAATCCTTATATCAAACTGCAATCAATTTGGTTAGTAAAAATAAAAGCTAACATGAAAAAATGAACAGGAAAAAATCTATTTTATGAATGAATATAAATGGTGAAGAAGCTGGTGGGAATTTCTTCACAAACCTAAGAGGAGAGATATTTGAGAGGTCAGACTCCTCAGTTTAAAATGTGGCTGAAAATTATTTGCTCAGGCTTGTATTTTACTGATTGTTTTTGTTGATGTTGTTGATGTCATTTTCAGCAGAAAGCTGGCAGAGCAGCTCACCCAGCTTGTTCTCCTCCTATTCACAGAGAAAATAAATGCAGAGCGTATTTTGTCACTGCTACACTCCTATCTGTTGGCTTTCTCCTGGTAGAGCGCTCACTCAGCAGCATCTGCTCCTAAGACAACTAAATAAAACCTTTGGGGTAAATACCTTCATTTTAAATTAGGAGTAAATTTGACATAGGTTGCTCCCTCAGGATATGACCTTGTTATTAACAGTGGTGGTAGCCTGGCCAGGCTTTCCATCCTGTCTAGCTGCTTCTGAGCAGTGATCAGATTGACCAGTCGATGCCATCATTGGTGTATTGCTGCGTTCAAGTACACACGTGCTGCATTTGGGCTGTGTTGTAGCTGGGAGGAAGAACTCATCTCTTACCTGACAGTTAAGTACTAGTAATTGTTTGCCTGCAATAAAAACATTTTTGTGCCCCAAGGCAGTAAGTTAGAAATAACTTTATGCACTGAGAGTTTTTATTTTCTTCCCTTTGAGTTGTACAAGAGCTGAGTAGAAAAAGTTCATATAATACCTAATAGAGTCTTCCTGCTGAGGAATTGCTATATGGGATTACTCCTTTAAAAAAAAAAAAAAAAAAAAAAACTCTTTGTATAAGTGTAAATGTATATCTGCAAAAGAATGCAGATATGCATAGCACATAAATTTAAAACTTGTAGCGAGTGACAGTGTAGTGAAAGCAGATAGCATCTGTGGAGTACAGTACATTTCTGACAGTGGAGTCAATCAAATTCTGCGTGTTGTGGCTTCTTTGCAATGACAGACACACGGGAGATGAAGGGCAGTTGGCCTTATTCGTGCATCCTTTGAAGTCAGAGGCTGTTCAGGTTTGTGCTCTGCCAAGAAGGTGGGGATTCATGGGGTTTTATAATTAGAGAGACTGTGAGAAATATTATAAAAAGATATCTCTGTGGCATGGGCTGCCAACATGTGGTTTCATGTTTCTTGAGCTAATAGCAGATGCATTAGGTTATTTTTTTTTTTTATGCCTGCAAGATGTTGCTACCAAATGCAAACAGATTCTGTTGCTGTAGTAACCAGCCCTAGGAAAAGGGCTGTGTTGTGGTAACTGAGGGCAAATCAAATAATAAAAGATGCATTCACCAAAGGATGTTGAAAAGAAAACATGTTTGTGCCATAACATAGCTATAGAGATTATGGGTCACAATTTTGGCAGTAGCGGCCAAAGATGGAAAAAGTGTGGCAGTTTCAGAACTGGGTCTATTTGCTTGCTTGCTTATCTCAGTATCAAAGAAGATCTGAAGATCTGAATTCCTATTAAAAGGTTTCAGAACAAGCAAGCTTTTTTTTTTTTTTTTTTTTTTTTAAATCGTTCATCATTCTATCATTGAGTGTTGCAGTAATGTCAAAAGATGCCCTCTCTTTGTGGCATCATTTAGAGGAGGAAAAGCGCTTTGAGGGCTGCTTACTACACAGTCACTTTCTTTACCTGCTAATGACCCGCTTCATAGTTTCCTTTAGTTTATTTTCTGATGAGTTTTTCTGAGTTCTCTCCCACCAGGAGGCGGATCAGAGGCCCTGTGGAGCTCATCCAAGGCAGGGAAAAGTCCAGCTCTGACAGTGGGTGTCTGGATTTGGTGCTTCTCAGATGCACAAGATCTAGCGAGTGTTTTCTGGTCCCTGGAGTGCCCCCATCGTGCTTGGCAGTGGTTGGTGTGCTTGCTTATAGCCAATGCAGTAATGTGGTATATTAATGTGATAAAGTGCCTCCTGGACTTCCTGCAGCATATAACACTTACTGTTAAAGGTTGTGTCTCTTCTAGGATGTGGTTACCTACAGAGCAGAACAAATAGCCTCCGGGAGCCAGAATATGGTCTGGGACAATTAAGGGCTCTATTCTATAGAGGAAGCTGCTATTGTTCTCTCCCATTGATGCAGGAAATGGATATTGATATCAGAGGGGGTGCAGCCAGGCTGTGGCACTCGCTGCTCATTTGAAAGGATGCTGCAGTCCTCTTTAATGGGTTGGAGATTCTCTGAAGTTGCTGAAACTCTCTCCAAGTGTCTCCCTTTTCTAACTTCATGGGTTTTAACTTTGTGTCCCCCTGAATTTTAACTTCATGGCTGGGTACCCTGTGAGTTTAGGACTTGTTGCCACTGGGTCCAGAAACGCTTTTTTGCATGTGACGCTGCCAGAAAAGTGCTGAAGCTCACTTCTGGTGAGCTCTTGCTTGCTTTAAGCACCGGCTTAAAGATTTGCTGCAGAGGAAGACAAATATGCTCTAGCTGGAATCTCGCTGTCTCCGGGGATAAATTTGTCTGTTTGAAAAATCACTTATGGGGGCTT
Source organism: Nothocercus julius (assembly GCA_013398735.1). Lineage (NCBI taxonomy): Eukaryota > Metazoa > Chordata > Aves > Tinamiformes > Tinamidae > Nothocercus > Nothocercus julius. Next base: position 1,607,622 of record VZSV01000026.1, on the reverse strand, counting down.
AAGTCAGTCAAAGTGACAGCAATGCCTGTGTTTGGGAGAAGCAGAAGCGTTTTCTGTACTGGTGAGAATTAAATCAAAGTTAGTATCTATAGCAGTGGGTTAATAGCAAGTCACAAGCATAAAGCGCTGAAATAATCAGTCTCAGTCAACACTGTGTGTGTGGCAATACAATTGCATTCAGAGTTATACTATGAAGCTCATCTTGGCAAGCTAAGTAATTGCTGTGAACCTTCAAGCTATTCATCTTAGACTTATTTGGTGTTATGTACATTAGGGTTCATCAATAATTGCTTTAAAAAAAAAAACTTTAGGGAATAGGACTTCTGATTTACAGAAAGCAGAAGTTGGAAACACATGCTGTCACGTTAAGGAGAAAGCCAAAAAGAATGAAACACTCCAAGCATCTACAAGGTAAACTCCATTTTTCTAACCACTTTTCTTGTGCATAACTTCTATTTGAAAGACTGTAGGAGAGCCATCAGAGCACCTTTCAGAATAACAAATGTATCCCATCATTTCCAAATTTGCAAAATTCTATTTCCTGGGGGACACGCCATGTAATTCTGAGAAATATGGTCCTAATTTTGGATCTGAAAGAGTAGGGTTATTGAGGTGTTTGGCTCTTATGCTTGAAATCTGTTTTCTTGTTCTTTGTAAAGCCTGATATCTGAAGCATGGTTGGATCTGTGTAAAGATGGTGAGCACTCCCTGAATACTCAGAAAAATCATGGTGAAATGTGGCACTTTTTTTCTGTCCCTTCTCGGTACTGAAGGTTTTATTTTTACTTTCCTGCAAGGAAGTTCTTTGAGTTTTTTTCAGGAGTTCCCTGCTAATTTGCTTTGTCTCTGGCTGCTGAAAAATCTCTTGCAGGAAAGGCGAGTGCATTTGGCTCAGTCTTGCCCTTCCTGAATTCCTCTAGAATTTCCTGAAATATATATGTAGCAACTTCTAAACTGTAGTGAATGGAAACACTTTTTATTTGCAGTATATTCATCACCTACTGGGCCATTTTTGAGGCCCTCAGCTGTATTGCGCCTGTGTTGGTTGGAAGGTCTTGGAGAAGCTCTCGAGAGCCCTGTAGGACTCAGCTGTGAGAGGCCTGTCCGTCCTGGCTGCTTATCCCTTGGACTCCTTGCAGTCTTTCCAACTCGGCAGCCTTGTCACTGCTCTGCATGTGTGCCCATTTGGCAAATGTCACCTGCTTTGCTGCAGTTTTTCTTGCTGGATGTTGCTTCCCCTGAGCTCATCAGCTTCAGATCCAGCCAGCCCTGTGTTTGCTTTAGCTCCTTTCCCTGTAAAGCCCATTTCTTTTGCACAGGATCTTCAGGATCACTTCAAGTCCCTCACCTGTTGCATCTCCCTCATGCCCTCTGCATACCCAGCAGGTTTGTCCCCCGTCCACGTGGACATGGGCACGTGCTGAGCATGAACTCGCTCTCCAAATACTTTTGTCCTTACTGGTGTATGTGGGTTTACAAGTATGTAATATTTTTAGCCTGAAGACTTGACAATGCTTTAATCATTTTTCTCGGTTAAATGCATCCTCTGGGCGATTTGAAGAGCCTTTGCTTTGTGCCACAAAATCTCTGAGAAAGACACAGTATTAACACGAAAGTAAAAGGGCTGCCATCACCAACGTGAGTGCGGCGGTGCCTCCTCATTACTGCAAGGTGTCTGTGTCAGATTTGCTTCCCATTTTTGTTTTCCAAATGGACTAACAGATAAGGTTAAATTGCTTGGCGTCATGTGGCTATCAGTATTGACTACCCTGGCTTAACCCACTGATCCATTGATGCCTGTAGCCTTTTTTAAAATAAATCATCCCTCTTTGGGGAGAGATTCACATTCTCACTTACCGTGTGTCAGCAGGGCTGGCTTGGTTACACGTGCTTTTTTACTGTGTCACTCATGCTGTCCTGGAAAATGAAATGGGAACATAAACAAGTGTGTAGGGTGTTTTAGAGCAGTAACAATAATCAATTAATAGAAATAACCTTTTACACTGGAGACAGGCTGAATTATGAAAGGAGGCAGCTGAATGGATGTATTTATTCAATTAAATGTATATATGTGCAAAGTCATAACGACTGTGAGTACCGTGATTTTACAGCAATTGTTCCAGTTACCATAACCTTCTGCTAATAGCTTTTTTGTTGTTGTTGTGAGCTGAGTGAATAAAGATGGGGTCTAACACAAATGACTGTTTGTATGAGAGCATATTGAGGGTAGGATTTGTTTCCATGTTGCTCTGTTCTTTGTGTACTTTGCGGTTGATTTCTCATTTACCAGGCATTTGCTGACTCTTTCCCAAAAAAAAAAAAAAAAAAAAAATTCATTTGTTGAATGTAGAGCTCTTTGTTGGGAGCTGGGAGATCCTTATGCAGGCATCGTTCTTCAGCTTCTTTAGAGCTGTGCCCTGGGAGAGAGCTGTTCCTTATTCACATGGTAAGTGTGTGAAGGGCAGTATAGATCACATGCCCCTTAGTCCTACGGGTCCTGAAAGTAATTAGACTGGAAGGTGCTGCGTGGATTATGTCAGGGACTAAAGGCTGTATTGTACTCACTGAACAGTGCTTTTTTTTATGTGGGCAGCATGGAGGACACCAGGAGAGTTATGGGCTCCGGGAAAAGAAGATATGTTGATTTTTGCACCAGTGGTGGTTGTCCTCCAAAGTGCAGCCTAGGTGGACGTGGGAGGGGACCGATTTTGGAGTCAAGTCAGGGGATGCTGATGGCTGCGGTCCCCAGTGTTATGGGCACTGGGGAAAGGAGGCTCGATGTGCCGAAGTCGCCCAAGGAAGGGCCTGGCAGCTGTGAATACTTGTGCTTGGGTGGTCTGGGGTTGTTCGGCTAGAAGTTTTCCTCTTGGCTTTGAGTTTAGGCCTTGCTCTCAATGTTTTGGACCTGGCTCCTAAATTTATTCCTTCGGTGTTACTATTTTAAAAACACTTAGAAATTCTGTTGCCGGTTTCCCTTTGCCAAGGTACAGCCAGTCCATTAACTGTGCTGCTAATGAGGTTTTTGGCTTTTCTGTAGAGAAAGCCAGTTCTCACTAAGCCCTTTTTTGATTTAAATTATGGGGTTTTCTGCATGGAGGAGCTATCCACATTTGACCCTTTATTAACCAAGTAAAACATGAGGATTTCAATAGTCTCTTGGATATTTGTTAGCAACAGGTCACGTTGCTCTTTGGCCTAAGCATCGAAGCACTTCACTGCACGAGACTGACCCTGTTCAAGGCAAAGGATGTTGGCTAGAGGCAGTAGATCAAAACAACAGGGAGAATTCAGGTCTTTAGATAAACAGCAAGGCAAGATGTATACCAGTTCCTGCCTGGCTTGTCTCCCTCTGCTAATCTCACTTTTTCATGCAGTTTGCTTTACATTCCTATCCTCAGTGTTGGCCAAACCGTTCCTGCTGTAACTGTTATTACATGACAGCAATGTTGCCGATTAGAGTTGAAAAGAAATAGTACTAGGAAGAAAGGCAACTGGGACAACTTTGCTGCATTAGTCATCACTACAGTCATCACTACAGAGACCAATTACCCTCATGATGAAAGACCACCTGTATCTTGTTAGCCATCAGCTAACAACAGATGGACATCCTAATTCAATCAGGCAAATCATCAAAAGAATAATAGTTGCTAGAGAAATCTTTCTATCTGCAGGGTTGTAAAGTGTGCAGAGTGGGAACTGAAAGGGGGAGGTGAACTGGCTGTTCCCAGACCACTGCTACCAAGAAGAGTTTTGAGCATTGGTTAGTGCCTTGCTGTCTTACCTACAGTTGCCTGCTGACTTTCTGTTTATTTGCAGCTCTATGACATTTTTTAGATGCATTTCCCCTTTGTGGGGAAAATAAGGGGAAGAGAATTCGCCCCTCCTGTATATTTTCTTTAACACAAAAGCTCCTGCCCTTGCAATGTAAATGTAAAGGTGCTGTATTGCATTGCTTATAGCAACGTGATCTGTTTGTCCTCTGTAAAAGTGGAGTGTTCTTGTGTTTGTTGGAGGCAAGCATATTGGTTTATAGAGTAACTAAAGGGCAGCCTTGCAGATAACTAAACTAAGGGGCAATGTTGTGGTCAGCTAAACTGAAACACTTGTAGGAGTTCTGCTGAAGTTGAGAAGAAATTCCCACAGATGCCATCATGTAAAAGGCTGATAGGGAGGGCTAATATCTCTTATTTCATCATCAAAAACAGCTTGGAAAACTTTGCACAAGCTCTCATGCTTGGTGGATCTTGTTCTGACCAGTATGACTTCTCACATTTACAAGCATATTTCTTTTTTTTTTTTCTCAGCTGTCATCTGATCTAGTAAAACATACTTCTTGTCTCTCCAAACTGCCGACCCTTCTGTGCTCATGAGAATGGTGTAGCAGATGGAAACCACATCTTTGTAACTTGATACAGCATCTCCGTAGGTTCCTAGCGTCGTGGAGGTGCTTGACTTGCAAGAAGTAGCAAAGCCAAAGCTGAGCATGGGTTAGACAAATACTCTTCCTTCAGCAAGGTCTCCAGGGTTATAAAGCACATTAAGCAGGAGGATCAAAATAGACCCATGAATTCTGAATTGCAGTGCTCTGCTCCTGCTGTGAAACCTTAATTTCACTGCCTTCCTGTTAAGCAGTGCAGCCTATGTGGGTGCCCACAGCTCTTCCCGCCGCTGGAGCGGTTAACGTGCGGCTTTCTTGTCTGCTAACACTACACTGCCCCACCTCTGCAAGCTGGTTTCATTTCATCCCCAAGGGTGATTAAGCCAAGATCAGCCCTGTGCACAGCGGTAAGAGAGGTGCAAGAAATGGGCTGAGGGCATCATACCTTGCACAGCTCCGTAGCCAGCTCCTGGGAGCACAGGGATGATGCTGAGGACACGAAACTGCAGGTACTCCTGCAGCAAAGATGTTGTAGAAGTGGCATCTGTCAGTCAGAGATATCGCTGCTGCTCAAGGTGGTTGTCGTGTCGGTCACTCTGCAGACCCATGGGAAGGTGCCCCAGGGGAAGGGAGATGAAGCACAAGCTGAGAGAGCAAGTGAAGATTAGGGCAGGCTGCCTCATTACATGACAAATGTGGACTTAAATGGCTCTTTGTTTGTGCATAAAAGCTCCTAAGTGAGAATTTCAGGTAAACAGAAGTGAAAATGGAGCTGCGGTGCAGTATTTATAAAAATACTCCCACGTGTAGCTCTGAGCTCACGTCCCGTGCTCAGCACACCCCAAAATCTGCAGCAGCGTGCAGACCACGGCAGCGCGAGCAAAGCTTTCTGGATAGATTAGCCTCGCTGTCTTGCAGTATTCCTGAGTCTGAGTAAACAGATGAGACATCTTCCGTGCCTTAAAATCAACAAATTTGGGCTTTATTAGCCCTGGAAGGGCAATAAATTGCATAGCTGAGCTGGAGGAGCAGAGTGAGTAGGAAGGGAGTGAGGAGACAGATAAAGATATGCTAGAGAAAGCCCATGGCGCACACAGAAATGTTGGAAGGCAAATGGAGATTGGAGCTACAGGGTACTGGGGAGCCCTTGCAGGTGGCTGAAGATGGGGCAGGTGGGGATTGGGGAAATCCTGCGTGAGCGAAGGCTGCGTTGAGCAAGAGCAAGGATTGCGGCAAAGGCGAAATGAGCTGGGAAGGTGAAGTGCAGGGGTGAGGAGCAACGTGTGACTAGCTGGCAGGGTGGAAGGCAACCAAAGCTGTGTGGGAGCTAAGCAGAAACCCTGGTGGGGACCATCTCCACTAAGTCTGCAGAAGACTGGCTCCTCACAATTTATCCTGAATTTGTGTTGACATTCAGGCTCCTCATTGCAATCGTAACTGAGAAGTAGTGTCTAGGTAGAATCTGAGTTAAATGCTGCTTTTCTGGATCCCAGAAGCAGTAGGTGATTCTCAGAGGCTTTGCTGTGTGCCGCCACCTAGACCACAGGGCGCACGTGACCTCAGGTTTCTTGCAAGCCAGGCTTGTCTTGTGCACAAGCAGCACTTCTGGATAGCGGGTAGGGAGTGTCAGGAGAGGTGGGGAACATGCTAGGATCCTCTAGAGAGACCCCAGTATTTACTGAGGACACTAATTACTGCCTCCAGCCCTCTGGTGCTTGGCTTCTGCCCATAGTGCACTAGTCACAGGTGCTGACAACAGCGCACTGAGGAGAAGCTCCTAAGAAAAACAGTTTCTTTATTTTCAAGACTATTAGTGACTCCTATTTTAGTCCTTGATATTTTATTATTATTATGTTTTTTTTACCTTGAGTTTGGAAGTGTCAGAGGCAGGAAATGCTGTTTTTTGTTTTGTGTGCCCTCCTCTCTCTCTCTTCCCCCCCCCCAATTTATTATTTTTAACGTCCCATATGGCCATTGTATGAACTGGAAAACTTCCAACTGTGAATTGGATGACATTATGCATCCACAGAACAGAAATCCTTCCAGACCACATGGCTGGGAGTACTTCTGCCTTTCTGTGAGGGCCAGTTATGTCTCCTTTTTCTAGGATTAAGGTGAAAAAAACTATTTGCCCTGTTTTGCTGATCCAAAGAAATCATTGCTGCTTTTGATTCTGGGGATGTTGAGCTTTCGGAAGGATATGCAAATATTGAATAAATTAACTGTCAGGAGCTCATTAAAAAGCACCCCTGCCAGAACTGAGGTTCTGGAAATGACAGGTAGAGCACAAACACACGCGTGTTGGTGTTTTTAGCAAGCTGCATTGAGATTATCCACCACAAAGTAGGTATTAGAGATGGATGGACTTGCTTGCTTGTACAAATGTGGATTTCTAGCTTGCTGCAAAATGGCAGATTGCAAACCGTGCTTCTGTAGAAGCAATCTGAGCTTTGTTATTCTGGTGCTTCCTCTGATTCCTCCAGGCTCACTGACTCCGATTCCTGCCTCTCCTGCATGAGGAGCCCTTCTTTGCTTTGTCTGCCAGATTTCTGCCCTATCTCCCATGCTGAGGCAGAAATGAGCTGTCCCACTGACCGTTCTGGTTGCCTGGTGAGACTGAGAGTTTAGGCATGGTCCCTGGTCATGTTTCTACTGCCTTTGGCATGCAAGTAGATGCATGAGTTACTACCTCAGTTTTCTGACCAGGACATTTAGCAGTGGAACATTTCCCAGACTTGCCTTTTCAAAGGTGGTTTTCTATTGCCCTGAGGTGGCAAAAGAAGTGTTGTTGGGGTCTCATCCTTGGTTATGACAGCATTTTGAACTTGCCGATTCCTCCACAGTATCTTGAAGACTTTTTTCTGTCTGAGAAAGATGTGAGGAGCAATGGGAAGGAATGAAATTTGTTTTAGTGGATTGCTCTAAAATTAAGGTCTTGCACTGCTGTCACTTGTCAGTGCAGGGATGCGATTTGATGTTCCAAGTGGACCTTTTCCTTTCCATGTCCCAGGAGATGTGCTTCAGGGCCTGTCCACTGCAGCTCCCAGCACCCTCCCCAGCAGAGCTCTACTACCCCTGTCACCAGTTCAAGTTCAGCACATGATTCACAGCTGCTCTGGCCGCTCCTCTCCGAAGCTGTATTAGATAGCCCACAACTGTGTTTTGCTTGCCAGAGATGATGTACACCACCAAGCGAGCCCATAATAGTTGCTCTGCGTGTGGACAGAGTTCCTGGTCCCTGCTAACAGTGACTCAGGGTTGTTGCGCCCTTTCCCCAAGAGGAACCTTTGGATGGGACACAGCCTGCTGGGGAGCACAAGCGAAAGAGCAGAGCTCTTATTACAGCAGGTGTAAGGAGATCAGCACGGTTGGAGCTGCAGAGGTGAGGATCTGCTGCCAGCTGGGTCAGAGCTGAGAACCAATTGCTCTGCTGAAATGGCAGGAGCGGAGTCAAGCTCACAGCCTGCTGTGTCATTCTGCATGTCACCCGGTGCCTTTTGGGGACAACAGGGATGCTTGATGCACTGCTGCTGTGACAGCTGTAAGGTGGGGGGATTGGGCAGAGTGGTTGAGACTCTGTTTTTGTTGCCTTTCTGCCCAGGTTCTCATTGCTATGGGCTGGTGGGAAGGAGGAGGACAATACTGAGCCTGCTTGACTCCAACCCGAGGTAGAGGCTTATTAGTCCTGACCTGTACGTATAGCACAAAGTGGATTCAGCCTGAAAGATCTTCTTTTCTGTTGATCTGGGACATGTGATTTGATAGAGAAGAGATTTCTTTAAAAATCACAGAGCTGAACTATGTCAGCAGCAGGAGCTAGAGACCGTTTGAGACCCTTGATGCTGTCAAGTATCTGAGCTGCACTTGCCTGTGCTACTTGGGGATCTGCATCCTTTTTCAGCTGGTTCCACTCACAGCTGCTGTTACAGGTGAAGAAATGGGAGATTTGAACCTGACCCTTAAATCATAGTCAGGTGATAGGTTTCCCTGTGCATCTAGAGGATGAGGCCCTTTATAGAGAGGATTTGTTGGAGAGAGAGCCCAAATCTCACCCTGATTGTCTGGAGCGAGAATCAGTGTGGTTAAGTCTTCCTCTCCTCTTCAGAGGTATGTTCTGCCCTGTGCATAGAAAACAGGTTGGCGTTATGATTTAGAACTTGTCTTTTAGTTCTTGTGTCCTCTTTAAAGAGACTTCTGAATGTTTAATTACAGTTGCTACGTAACTTTTCAGTTTCTAGGTGGGTATCCTTGGGTTACTTGGCATAGCAGTCAGGAGAGAGGCGGGATCTTCTACGATTTGGAGATGCTGCTGTCCAGGGACTGCAGCTGTGCCAAGGGGTGTCTTCTCTCTGGGGTCCCTGGCTTTGGGTGAAGTTAAGTGGTTAGAGTAGCCCTCTTAAACACATTTCAGATGCAAGTTGCACTGGGCTGGCCCTGGATACCAGCCAAATCCCAGGCAACTGAGATAGTTTAATCATACTCCTCTGCCTATAGTGGATTAACATAAGTAAAGTAAGTCCTGTCGGATGGGCAACCTGTTATTTGTCTGGCGCAGCTTCATTTGTGCTGTGTATACACCCATGATGCCTAAAAGTGACGACAATGATCAATCCTGCTCGCGTACAACTGAGGACTGAGCAGATCTCCATTTATGGACAATTGGTTTCCTGCTCCCTTCAGGGGAATTCTGGGCTATTTAAAAAAAAGGAGAAAAAAAAAATATTTCAAAATGAGTGATAGTTTCCTAAGTAACTTCAAGAGAAATTAAAATGGATTTTTTTTTTAATCATCTCCCTAGGGGAGCAGAGAAAGTTGTTAGCAATGGAGCAATGGAAGGTTCATCATGCCTCGTGCTGCTGGGGTGCTGTAGAGTTTTGCTGCCTCTGTGATGCTGAGTTTATGTGCAGTGGGAGGTATCAGCAGCCACGTGCTTGCAACGAATGCACTGTGCTGCCCTTGCACGCCCAGCCTGGCTTCCTGGGACAGGAACTACACGTTCATCTTGTGTCCTTTGCCCCATTGGGAATTTTGGCAGGGAGGGAAGAAAGAATTTCTTGGACGTATGGCATCCTCTGGGCTGAGTTTCTCCCTCCTGCTTTGCTGGGTTCCTAATACAGCTGGGCACACATAGCCCTAAACAAGTTTCACTGGCTCCTCTTTCTTCAACTGTTTCAGTGTTTTCTAGGTTCAAATTGGAGATGTCTTATTTAAAAATAGAACTTGACAAGACAAATATTTAACTCGAATACTGATTTCTGAATAGAGGAATGACTTCAACGTGCTTTCAATGCAGCAGAAGTACTAGCTATAATATATATACATGCACACTCTTTCTCTCTTTCCCTCTCTGTTTAAAAAGTCATCTTCTGCTTTCATTTTACAAGTTTTAATTGTAATATTTTACATTCAATGAAGTCATAAGTATAGTTTTATAAGGGGTAAAGTCAACTTTTATCAGTTCCGGTGGATTTTTTCCTAGCTCTTGACTGCATCCATCTGTGCAGAATGCAAAGGCTTTCCGGAGCATTTTCTGAAAAACAAGTGTTTGTGCCCAGGCTTGAAAATTAGGATGAAAGTGACATTTTATATTTGGCCAGCAGCTAAAAAGCTTGTTATTTTCAGTAAGGTTAAAAGCAACCTCTGTTGGGCAGCTCTGGCCTCAGGGGTCCCAGCTCACCCAGGTCATTAAAGCAAAGTCACTGACGCCAGTGACCTCGCTGTGCCATGGGAATTGGCCGCATTCCCGTGCGGAGCTTGACGATGGGCAGCTCCATCTTAGTCAACTCCTCCTCCTGTCCCGCTTCCTCCACTTGCCTTTCAGGGAAGCAAGAAGCTGTTTTTAGGAGGTCATTGGGTTAAAATAATTGTTGAGGATGTGGGCTGATCATTTAACAGGAATCACAGAACTGGTCGTGCATCACCTCTGATTTTTGTCATCAGTTCTGGTAAAATTCTGTGCTCGTGACAGTGATAATGGCCAAAGTAGATATTTTCCTGTAGTTTTTTTCTCGCTCAAGCTGTATAGGTTTGGGATTTGCGATGCTCTGTAAGTCCAAAATGTCCTGCTAAGGACCATGGATTGGGATGAGTGGAAGAAACTGGGAGCATCGGTGTAACTGAACAAGATGTCAGTGTCTGGGTGTGTTGGGGGTCTGGTATCTTTTTTTTTTTCTGTTGCAAGAGAAGCCTGGTATTTAGGAGACATGCGGAGCATCATTTGCAACAGAATAAACATTTTGGCACGTCACATTTTACACAGCAGAAATACTTCTGACTTCCCAACCCTCAATATCCGTAACTCGCTTGAAAGAATTGCTGACGTCTGCCCAAATGCCAATATTTTCTCAGCCGTATAAACCTTAATATCACGGCTTAAGCTTTAGTCGGAGCTGTGCAGCACAGCTAAACGCAAGCTGTGCTCCCTGCACTGAGGGAGATCCTGCCTCCTAACCCACTGGCTTTTTACTTATCTTCATCCTCTGCTGGCTGCAGGATTGCAAAGTCAACCTAATTCCAGGGTTTCTGAGTGGCATATGTTTCCTAACCAATGATGGCATCTCTTTGGGCTGGTTATACCACCTGATGCCGTGAGCTACATGGGCAAGGCAGCCAAAAGCAGGGCTGTCTCTTGCTACTTCCCCTTTACACACAGGGAAAGGGAGGCTCACAGATGCCTCTGTTCATTCTTTCTATGCTTTATCCCAGGTCCACCCCTTTTTCTTCACTTTTATGTTCCCCATCTTGGTCCTTTCTCCTTTCTGTTCCCCGCTGCCCAATTCTATTTCCTTTTCTACTCCAGGGGCACTTGTGTTCAGCCTCTGTGCCCTGCAGGGGTTTTGGCTTTGGCCACCTCCTCTCCTGGCAGGACTGCCCGGGCAGTGGGGCCCCCAGCCCGCTTCGCTTGGCAAAGATGGATTGTTTAAAGCATTAAAGGTGGCGTGGATCACTCTGACAGATCCGGGTTAGCGGGTGGTTACACAAGCAGTGTTGCCAGCGTGTGAGGCTGGGCTGTAACCTCCGGTGTGAGGAGGTTACGGTGAGGAGCAGCTGGGGGCGCAATGCCCTGTGCGGATGAGCATCCAAGAGCATCTTCCATGCCGCATCCCAGCGTGCCCGCACGGGAGCAGGCGGCGCTAGGGGAGGCGCAGGGGGATCTGGGCTCCTGCCCTGAGCCCGTGCTCCGTTAGGAAGGAGCTTCAGGCAGTGCAGATGCTCCCTGGATGATGGATTTGGATGCCTGATGCTGACTTAGTATGGAGGGGGTACCAGGACCAGCTCTATGGCCTGGATTTGTAGTAAGAAGCATGAATGGTGCTTTGAAAGGGTTACTGAGCTTTCCGCTCGAGGGCTCGTGCGTGCCCCTGAATGCTCCGTGTTGTGAGGGGAACTGGAGCGGGGATAGAGCATCCCTAGTCAAGGTGCACAGGGCTTGGTTTGCTTTCTGATGAGGAGCCCTGGTCCCACCTGGCAGGTTTGGCACTCTTGTGGTGTTTGAGAGCCCTAGGATGGAGCCTTTTTCTCTAGCTTTTCCTTAGAAATATGGGTTTTCACACCTACCCTGTGACTGGAGGGAAAGGACGGAAGTTGTAGCTTTTCCTAGGGGAAGAGGGAGCTGCAATCTCATCACACCTTCCTGTCACTTCTGGGATCCCCCACTTTTCCTTTCAACAACAGTGTTTGGACCCTTTGGGTCCTTTCTGGTGACCAAAGCACCTTTTTTTTCCCCATGAATTTGAATTCACCTCATTAAGCTCTCCAGAGCTTGCAGGACTTCCTTAAGGCCTTCCTTAAGGCCTTTCTTGAGTTCTTCCATGAATGTGCTTGTGTTGAGTCCCACTGTAGCTCACAGATGGGCACTGACAGGGGTTTTTAAGTAGGAAATGTGCTAGAGCAGGAGTTGGGGCTTTGACGCTAACTAGGACAGACTAGGTCACCTGAGAGCCCCTTTTCAGCCCAAGAGATGAGCAAAAGCACCACGCTGGGTTTGGCTCCTGGTGTTGCAGGCAGAAGTCCCCCCCCGGGCAGCCTGGGGAATCATGCTGGCTGCTTCCTCCCTCTCCCTCCCAGCGCGATTCTTTCAGTGTCAAAAGGAAGATCTTGGAAAAGAAATTAATTTTATCTCAGTACAGTTGCTAATGTTACGTGTGGCAGGAGAGCTCTTTAAGGAGGCCAGTGACCTTCATCCATGTGGAATAAGTGCTGAATAATGGAGAGCTTTCATGTTTCCACAAAAAGAAAGTGGCTTTTTAAGTCAACTGGAGATGTTTGAGACATGGAGGAGAAAAACGAACCGCATTTGGAGGCGGTGGGCAGAGTTTTCACGGAAGCAGAGCTGCGGTGTGCGCGGCCTGGCAGGTGCTGCTGTTTGCAGAGATGTCGGTGAGCGGGTGGAATTGCACCTGTGTGTCTGGTCTGCTGCTCCTGGTGGTACCTGGGAACCTCTTTAAGATGTTCGTTCTTTCTGTTCGTGCCAGCTCAGGGATGTGCGTTGCCACCCCTCACCCTGGGGTTTCTCTCTGTTTCCTTGGGCTGATTCACATTACATGCTTCCTCAATGACCTCTGGCAGTGTGATGCACATCAGCCATTCGTTTAGGGAAAGAAATGCATCTCGAACACTTCATTTATATGCTCTCCTCTGTCTGCCTACCTTTAACTTCTTGCTCTGAGGGGGCGTTGCATCCTGGTCCTGGCAGCCGTGGATGCCATTCCATCAGTGGACTCTGTCTCACACCCTTTCCACCCCATCCATGGTGTCCAGAGCTCATCTTTCATGTGGCTGATCAGAGAGACCGGCTCCTAAAGCGAGCTGTTGTTCCTCGGCAGGACGGATGTGCTGGTGTCTGCAGGAGATCTGCTCCTTTATTTGGTGAACGGGTGCTCCCCAGGCCTGAAGTGCTCAAGAAGAGTTTGCTGAACTCATGTGCTGCCTTGTGCATCATCAGCTAAATAATCAAAACACATGTATTGGCATCTTCTGTATCCCTCCTGTGAGATCTGAGCTTGTCATTTGATGAGGGATGGAACTGAAAGCTCCCAACCTTCACGTTTAAGATCAGGTTACTGATTATGGGAGAAGTTTGATCTTTAGGATCCTGTGGTTCAGAATTTGGTGCCAGTTGTTCCTAAGCCTTTTCCCAATACGCTGTAGCAAAAAGCCAGCAAGCAAAATGCAGTTGTATTACTTCTGCGTAGCTTTCTGTCATGTTTTGCTCGTTTCTGGCAGCATGACAAGAGAACAAATGGTTTCATTAGGTTGTGGTTATGTTGAAAGGGGTCTGAGAGAGTAACAGACTTCCTTGAAATGAGAGGAGTGAAAGTACAAAGCCAGGTTCTCAACACACAAGAAGGAACTGTTGTTTGGGTCTTGGGCAATGGGTGCTACTAAATTTTTTTTTTTTTGGCTTTCTGACAAGGTAGAAACAGCTACTGTGTCTTTGCAGTACTTGAGGATGAAGTAGCCCTTATCTCGGGTTTTCAGAGGGCCGCTTGTCGGTGTGTTGTCCTGCTTGGCACCGAGGGATCACCATTTCTGGCAAGTAGGGCTGCTCGGTGATGGGAATGGGAGGATGCAGGTACTGCTTCTTGGGCTCTACTCATTTGCAGTAGCAGAAAAACTGACTTTAGCCCCTTTCCCACAAGTCACAGAACCATTTCCTGCAATTCTTTTTTTTTAAATACACAGAAAGGAAAGGCAGTAAATATATTATCCCGTGGTCTGAATGTGGCCTTCGTTCCCCTTAATGGTCTGCTACTGCTCTTGTGGAAGTCTGTCGTGTTTCCAGCATGTCCGCAGCTCAGAGAAAATTTAAGGGTGGACTTGCAAGAGGCTTTGGAGAGGCCACCACCATCCCTAGAAGGCTCAACAAACCTTTCTAATGCTCATCTCCTGGAAGCTGGGAAAAGGTCTCCAAAACAAGCACGTGAATGTTGCAACTCCACGCGTGGCTCCTTCCCCACAGGGAGTTACCCTGATAACGCTTCTAAAAATCCCTGCTCTTGCAGAAAGCTTAAAGGGGGGGGAAAAAGCATTAATCTTTTATTAATTAGGTAATGAGTCATTCCTGTGAAATTCATGGCACATTAGTAGCATCAGCATCCTCATGAGGGAAAGGTAGAAGTGAGACTTCTTATGCAGTGTTGACCTTCTGCCTTTGTTTTTCTTGAGTTAAAGCACTGTTTCTTTACATCATATAGAAAATTAGATGCTGAAATTCAATAGAGGAAAATTAAGAGGAAAAATGCAGAAAACAATAGAACTTCTCTTCCCCTCTATCTACCAGTGTGACTTACTAGTTTTGATCTAGACTCTGCTCTCCAGTCAAAAGCTTACTCTTCTATTTTAAAGAGAAATGATAGGTTTTTTTTAGTAAGAACCCATAGGAAATGCTATGCACCAACATTTCGTGGAACTTGCACCTAAGATATTAAAGCAGTATCTTTGTCCCATATTCTTGACAGCCCCTAACGGCATCACAGGGGTTTTGTTGTGTCCGAAGGGTGGATGCTGCTCCTGGGGTGTTGCTTCTCTTGTTGGACTGAGGGCACTGTGTAACGTGACTCATTCCTGGCTGCAGGAAGTAGCTAGGAGTTGCTAAAGTGGAATGTGATTTGTTTAGAGAGTCTGCAGCATGGAGGGAGCACCTGGCCTGGGAATCGATCGCTCTCTGAGGAAAGGGATAGAAAATGGAAATGGGAGAGGAAAGCTGTAGGCACAGGTGCCCATCTGTGGGGAGGTGTGTCTCGGAATGAAGGCATTAAAGCCTTGGGTATTATTTTAAAATCAATGCACTGAAAAGGCAGAGCCTCAAAATTTAGCCTTACACCCGCGTTCCTGCTGCAGTAAATATTTTTGCAAAAAATCAATGTAGGGAGCCTACTCAGCAGTGTAAATTCTGTGTAATTATTGAGCAGAGAATTATAGTTGTCAGGTATTGATTCCCTCCGCTTTGTTAAAGCTTCCTCCTTTCCACGGAGCTGAATTACAGTCGCGGTGACAGCGTTACCAGACGGAAGAAAGGACAGTGTGTGCTCCTGTTAGTCAATATATGGGTGAGGGAACGTGTGTAAAAATGCACATGTGAACAGGTCGCTCTAAAAGCATCTGACCAGCAGCAACAAAACTGCTTAAGGACTGAAATTTCCTCCTGTGACCCCAGAAAGCTCAGCTGCTGCAGAAGTTACTGAGAGCTAATCTTGAACTATTGCTCTGAGGACAACCCTAGAGATGAGTGGGTTGCCGTGCTGGTTCGTTCCTCTGTCCCTGGTTGAAAAACTTAGTAATCTTTTGTATTTAAAGCTGTTCCAGGATTCTTCTGTCTGTTAATCTGCTTCACTGAGCTATAGGGGTGGCTGCAAACCACCAGTGAGCCCACCAGTGAGCAAAGTAGTTCCTGGAATGTGTGCGTGTTTTTACTGAATCTTTTTGGAGGATGGCTGGAACTGGAGGGAAATGTTCCCCGTGTCGTTCCACTTGCTCTCGTTTTAAAGCTGAAGGATGCCCATACCATCTTGGGATGGGTTGTGATCATTGCAGAATCCCAGTGTTCCTAATGATCCATCCTAAGGAGCAGCACAGGATTGTTGTGCTTTAAAACAAGCAGCTGGGACTACTCAGGGAACACTTTTCCTCCAGCTCCTTTGTATACCAGAACAATTTAAAGTGCACTAAACTGAAATACTGAATAGGGATTTGTGACAGAGTAGCAGTCATCCTTGCTTTACGAATAACTCTGAGCAAGCGACACCTGCCTTTCCTGAGACCTCCAGATAAGATGATTCAGGTCACATCTTAGTTCAATACTGCTTTTGGTGGCCTCGCGTGTCCTCCTGGCTGCCACCAAGCAGGAGGAGGCTTTTGCTTTTGCCCCATCTGAAGCATCGCTTGCCAGGTAAGCTCTGCAGGGGTGTCTTTCTTTTGTGAAGAATACTTCAAGAGTAAAAAGTCAATATTTCAAGGATAGCACAAAAGCTTTGTAAGAAAAGGTACATCAAAATCTTGGCTCCTTGTAACATTCTTAAGGTATTCAGAGAGAGATTTTCTGGGGGCTGTTTCAAAAATAAATATAGCAAGGCAAGAAACAATTTTGGTGCCCCGCTGGGCACGGCCAGAGATGCTGGTGTATCCTTTGGCCCGAGGGATGGAGCGGCTGCCTCCGCTGCCAGCAACCTCCGGCCGAGAGCGCCTCGGACCGCGGGCGCTGGGCCGGCCGGTTATCGCTGCAGCTGCCGCCCGCGCAAGGCGGCTGGGGAAGGACAGCCCTGGTGCTGCCGATGAAAGGCTGGCCACAAACTTCCCAGGGTGGGCTCCTGGTTTGTGTGTGTCTTTCTAAACTCATTGGGAATAGCAGAATGCCCTTTTTATATTTCTGCCTGCAGATGTTAGCTCTTCCATTTGTTTTTTTTTCAATGCAAATTTTACATTTGCAGGAAGTCAGTGAATTAGAAGTTGAATTTGATTTTCCTATATCCCTAAGGGAGTAGAGACAACCTTGTAAAGATCTCGGTTGTTGTGTTTAATACTGCTAGTTATTTTGGGGAAGGAGGAGGGAGAAGCTTTCCCAGTACTGCAGGAATCAAGCTTTACCTTGTGTACAGAAAAGCACAAATCACTTCCTCTCTTCTTTCCTCTGACCGCACCAAGGCAGAACTGTATCAGTGTTCTACCCGTTTCACTCCTACCAATGCATTTGGATATAAGCGGTCTGCAAGAGAGAGCTAGGTCAAGGATAAAAATCCCCTACTAATTCACTGTCTATTTAATTTCAGCTGCACCTTCCCGTCTTGCTGCCTTTTTTACCTCTGCGGGGTCAGCGGCGACGCTGCTGCAGCCCTGTTGTGCAGCGAGGGAACTGTCTGGTTCTTCTTAACCCAAGAAAATTCCCTGCATTTCTGTGACAATCCGGCCACATCCTCTCTCCGTAACCCTCGCTGCTGCTGGGCGCCTTCAGGAGGGTCACTCGGGGTAACCAGCGTCCTGCAGCGAGCGTGTGCGTGAGGCTTTTCGTTTTATGACTGCGTTTGAATGCCGTTTTCCTGCATGTTTCCTGCCCCTTCTCCTTGGAGCCTGTGCCCGAGGCGGCTCCGCATGACGCGACACAAGTCGCTTGTGCCTTCAGCCTCCGCTCTGTGTCCTGGCTGAAACCTCTTGCGCTCTGAAATTCTTCTTTTCTCTTCCCCAAATATGATTTATTCCAATTTTTGAAAATGCACTCCTTGCGTATAGCTCCACAATTTCCAGGCTTGTCCTCTGTCTGTGTTCAGACAACTGGAGACTTTTAACTAGAAATCATTTATTCTACATTGTTCCATCCTGATATGATTTGCTTTCTAATGACTACTGAAAAATCCTTTTTCTTTTTTTTTATTGTGTCCAGGTTTGAAAACAGTGTTATTTCCTCAGAAGAGGAAAGAAATAAAATAAGAGGCTCTTGTTGCTACAGCGCACAGAGCAAAACAGGCTGTTTTGTTGCTTTACTTCTTGCAATAGCCCTTATAGCTCAGTGGAGTGGGTTTGTTTGTTTTATATTTCTGTGTGACACTTAAATATCAAGTAATGCAGCTCTCTGCTGTGAGAGCAGAGCTCACTGGAATGCAGCTTTGGGACAGTCTTTCCATCCCAAAGGACTCGAAGGTTGTATCCAACGCTCTCAGCAAGAGAAGCTGAAGCTCCTGCCAGAAAACTTGAAGAAAAATCTAATAGTGCAATTCATCCTCGTTTCTGAAGCACCCCTTCCCACACAGGTGATCAGGTGAATAGGAACAGACTTGAAGAGAAGGAGCTTCTTCGTTATGGGTGCCGAGGAATAGAGGGAGGAAAAATTAAGCCAGGCCCTAATGTATCTAGGGGAGATAAAGCTGCCCTGACGCACAGGGGGAGGTAGGGGCATCGGAGGATGCTTTCCCCTCCTTTCGGGAGGATTCGTCAGTCTGCAGCCATGGCGCTCTGGGCAGCTTCGTGCCTGGTTTCCCGGTTCTGCGTCAGTTCCGCATCCTTTGCAGCTCAGGGGGTGACCGGGCAGGGCTTCTGCCCTGGGGTGGCACAGATTTTCCAGCAACACCAGGGAGGCTCTTGTGCCAAGACCGTGAAGCACTGGCTTTAAACCACGTAACCGCGTTCCCTCGCTCTAAGGTTTGCATCCCTGCTTGCAGCAAGTACACTGAGTCACCCGGATGCAGTGAACTAGCTTTGCAAAAACGCTCGGTGTGCTACCTAAGATCATTGTTGCTTGTGTAACGGCCGAGACTTACGGAAATCCAGGTCTTACGTGTTGTGCTGCAGTCAGTAAATCCATGTCTGATGCTCTGTCTTGGCGCTAAAGATGAGTGTTGTTGCAGTTAATTGAATACATCTAGTCAGTTTATATTTCAGCAGTGTAAGCATATAAGGGTCCAGATTCTTGTGTGGTATAAATCCAACAGGAATTAATTTATTCTTTTCTCCACCTCTGCAATTAAAAACTCTTCCCATGCATGTAGGGAGGATTTTTTTTTTCTCCTCTCTCCTCTCTTGTGTTGAAAACATTTAGCTTTTGGCTCTTCACCTGAGATTTCAATTTCTCTGCAGCTCCTCTCAGTAGATAACACGGGTGCCCTTGTGTTGCAATGCATTGTCATGCTGGATGACCACCCACCCGACTAGGAAACACAACTTGGCCTGCGATCAAACCTGCTTTACAGTTCACTTTACTCTACAAAAGGTATTTGGCTCATGTAAATCAGGCTCTGTTGCTCCCAATGCACTATTCAGTTTGGGGTTTTATCCATCCAAATATTACTGACTTTTGGACGTGTCTGTTTTTTAATAGATGCCTTGGAAAAAAATCCCACTTTTTCTATTTATCTTACTTGTGTGTGTGCTTTTTAATTCATTCTAGCATGTGTGATGTTTTACTTGGGTTTATAAGACTAAGACAAAAAGTGTTCACTCCTGAGGTACCCTTGATAAATATAGTGAAAACAAATCGGAGACAAAAGCACATTTAGTGACCCAATGTGCAGTGTACAGTGATAGCTGAGGAGCTTTTCTGTCACGGGAGGAGTTAGCAGTTCAGTCCCTCCTGGAGAGCTCTGCCAGGGCGCAAATCAGACCTCCCATCTCAGCAGTATCAGGTGCATCCTTGGGATCAGCAGATTTGGCCTCTCAGATTTACAGGATTCATCATTCATAGGAGAGAGGAGGAGTGGTGCTTGTAGGTT
Source organism: Nothocercus julius (assembly GCA_013398735.1). NCBI lineage: Eukaryota > Metazoa > Chordata > Aves > Tinamiformes > Tinamidae > Nothocercus > Nothocercus julius. The sequence goes on along the minus strand of VZSV01000026.1, from coordinate 1,588,047 downwards.
CCTGTTAGGACAATATTTAATGTCTAATATTTAATATCTCCTGAACAGGAGGGTCCTAGGACACAGCACCCACCTCTTGCTCTGCTCAGCAAGCAGCCTCCTACCTCCTGCACCGCCATCAGGTCCAAATAGTCACGGTGTCACTGTGAGCCCCGAGCAAAAGTTGTTCATCCTTGTGTGGCAGAGCTATCGGGCACGGTAAGGAGCATTAACATCAAGCAAAAAACCTTGTCACCTCTGTGTAAGAGACATACATGAAAGGACAGTCCCTGCTGCTCTGAAAATGCAAGCGTTTGACCAGACGTGTAAGTAATGTAATGGAGTTTGCGGTAAAATATCTGTTAGGCTTTTGGATGCTTCCCTCAACCTATCAGCCTGCCTTACCCAGGTAGTCACTGATGCTGTCTCTTTGGGGGAGAGAGAGATTTAATATTTCTGCCCCTTCTGTGAAAACTAGGTATTTGTTTGTGCTTAGACCATGTTGTATTTGGTTAAACACCTGAGCCGTGCTCAGTCTGGGTGCAAGCGTGGGGCAGGATGTCGGGGAGGCGCCTCTGCCCTTGCTCCTCGCTTGCCGTGTCCTTGAGCAAGGTAGCAGGGCCTGCAGAAGTGCTCGTGCTTCTAATTTGCCTGGATTTGGATGCACACAAAAGCAGGGCCTGCCCGTGTGCCTGAGTGCATCTCCAAGCTGGTTTCTCACTCGAGCAGAAATGCAGATTCATTTTGTTCATTTGCTTGCTTGCAAACATTGGCTTTAACCTCTTCTATGTGTTTTAGTTTTCTCATCCATGAAATGGAAACAGTGATACTCATTTTCTTACCACACAAATTTGTTGAGGGGATTAATTGATGTTTGTGCAGAGCTTTGGAACATTGTACAAATGTTAAGGGTGGTGTTAATAGGACTTTTAGAATACCAGAACTGTCAAAATAACTTTAAGAAAAAAATATGGTAGTAAAAAGCATTCTGCTTCATAGCAATTTGGGTTTCCAAGCTTGCATCAGGTGTGGTGCTCTGGAGCTGGGTTTCCTAGGGCTCCCCAGGACGCTGTTTGAAGGTGGACACCCATGCAAGACTCCTCAGTTCTCAGATTCCCTCTGCTGTCCATTCCTTTTGCCCAATTTTTTTTTTTTGAAATGTTCTGGTTTGTAGGAGAAGATATTCTAGCTTTGAGTTATCATCTTATCATGCTATATCCTTCATATACGTCAACTTTTCCAAAATTCAGTTGTATTTGTCAGCTCCCTAGATGTGTCCTGGCATTCTGTCCATTCCATGTCAAAGTCTCCTTTCCTTTTAGGAAGGAACAAGTGACACAAATGACCGCCCTGATGGCGGGGTAATTTTTTTGTGGTGTCATGAAAGTTTTAAGAATTAATTTGAAAATATGTCTCTAGTCCCCGAGAACAGTCAGAGAATGTACGTGCCATGTTTCTTTCACGTTCAAGCATGCGGGAGGATTTTGTTGTTTTCTTCTGGCTTTGTGTCTTCCTTGCTACTCTTGGTCTATTAAAATAAAAATTAATTCCGCCCACTGTGTTCTGGAAAAAGCCATTTGCTGTTCTAGCCATACGGTTCTCATTAAAGTCAATAGGAGGTGTATGACTAACCCTCAATGTGAGCTACTTTAGGGTGGCAAAAAATGCAATTTTTAACATGATTCTTGTGTGGAAAAAATATTTTTGGTGTAAAGGAGGATTTCTTTTTTTCCTGAATCTGTAACATATTTATGGGGGAGTTTGTGTATTTAGGTATGCTCTGTATATCCTGGAAGGAATATACCCAGTTTCCATCTCAAGATAGTAATGGAGTTAAGCCAACATGCAATGGCTTTGGAACATCCTATTCGGTGTGCTTAAAATAGTGTGCTTCCTCTGGGCAATCCATGGCTCCGAAGGGGGTGATTGCTTCCATATCCCACTTGTGCTCACTTTGCTCTTCGTTTTCTTGCCCCTAGGGACTGTGTTTAATATCTCTGCCATTCCTGCGGTCCAGCTGCTGGGACAAAGGGATCGTCATCTTTCTCTGCCCCAAAGTGAACCAGGACCGGTGTAGTTCCTCTTGCCCCATGATGATCTTCTTTACGTGTCTTGAAACTTCCCCCCCTTCAGCCCTCAAATCCCAGTGGAGCAGGGCTTTGTTTTCCCACCCACCCAAGACAGGGTAGGAATTTCTTACCCAGAGCTGTTGCCGTGCATGTAATCTGCCTCGTGTTCCTCATGACCGAGCTGAATCTGAGTAATCAAGGGCAGGCCATGGCTCTGCCCTCCGCCCTGGCACCAATGCATGTGAAAAAAGCATGCGATGCCGCAAATGAAAATTGATGTTGCGGATATTTCTAGGCGACTCCAGTAGAGATGATGTACCTCAAGTTAAAGAGTCGGCCTGTGATGTTGCATGAAATCTGGGGGCTGCTTTTTAATAGAACGATTCGGTGAAAAAGGGGTTGTGGTGGTATTAAAGCCTTAAAAGATATCAAGGGGAATGATTTTAATCTTCATTAAAGATGATGTTGATGAAGAGCAACTGGTGGCTACAGTATTGAGAAGAGCACCTGAAAGGTCTTCCTTGAGGTCCTGATCAGCTCATTCCCTGCTCAGAACTAGTAGCATTTCCAGAGGGTGATGACAAACTTTTTCTACATGTGCAAGGTGTGAACAAGGCTTGTATATTCTATATTTTTACAATGTTATGTCTCTTAATTATCCAGGCAGACTGATGATATGCAAACAATCTCCACAGATGCTGAATTCTGTGTTGCTGGGGATTTTTTTTGCTGTTCTTTCATGGAATTTGATGGCTGACTGTCTTTTTAAATATCTCACTTGTGCATCAATATCTGGCACCGTGGAGGGAAGGAATAAGCCTCCCTGTGAATGTGAAATGTGCTGAACTAAAGCCAGCAATCTTTAGAGCTTTTAATTACCAAACCATTCAAAACCTGCCACCTCTGAGAGAGATATTTTGACACCAGTTGAAGGTTTTATAACATCTGCTCTTTGTGCAGAGCTGAGAAGTTTGGTGGAATCTATTTAACTTTTCATTGTCAGATAGTTGCCTTTGTGTTCCTATAACCACAATATATAGTTTGCAGATTGGGAATTCTGTCAGCAAAGACAGCTAGATTTTTGTGGTGCAAAAATCAGTTGTTACTGAGACCTCAGTAACTGAGCATGTGCTCATGTTTGGGAAGTAGGAGTTGTAAGATTATAGCCCTGTTGAGAGAGTGGTACCCACAGCACTTTGGATGAATGGCTTCAGTTATGCCTTCCTCATTTATAAAACTTTACAGGGTGTTGTGGGCTTTATTGCTTAGTGTTTTCAATAGCAATGGTGACTCCTAGGGCAAAAATGCATGTCAAACCACATGGAGCTACTGTTTGTTCATTGTGGGCTGTGGCTGAACACTTTCTGTTTAATGAAGGCCTTTTCTGTGGTGATGAAGTCATCTCATTTAGGATACTGTCAAAATCTTTGGTGTTGATGGTAATAACAGGCATCCAGTTTACCCAAGTGTTTCTGCTTGCAGTCAAGGCCAAAAAGTACCGAAGTATTTTGCTATGTGGTACTTGTTGAAATCAGAGATGATATGGTTTGGAAAAGGTGTAAAAATCGAGTAAGGTCCAAGAGGTTCTCAAGTGCCAACTGTTGCATGTTTTAGATTTGATTTGAAGTTTGGCATTTTTTTCTTTGTGTTCTTGCAGAACCCAGGCCAGTGGTGCTGTGTTCTCCCTGGGACCCTCGGGATGTTGAAGTTATAAGTGTTTATCTTTGTGGTGGTGTCCATGTTGCAGTGCTGCCAGGCAATCTTGGAGGAAAGGAAAGAATCAAATGACAGTTGCTGTCTCAGAAACCTTGCAGCTGAATTTGCAGGGTGGTGATGAGGCTGAGATTTGAACACTGGTATCTGAAAGCAGTTACCATCTCCACCTTTCCAACTCTTCTTTTATCCCTGTGGTTTTGAAGAACCAACTCTTCCTATGAATGTGAAAGGGCTGGTCTGCCCTGAGCAGCAGGTGTCTTTTCACTCTTTTGCATACAATCAAGAATCAGATTTTTTTTTTAAATACAAAATGATTTCTGTAGTGTTAAAGGGCTTGGTTTTCTCATTGTACAAAGCCCACTGGTTGTGGTGGGCCCTTCTTACACCAAAGAGATATAATCACACTTTAATATTTTTAATCCTGTATGATACAATTGGAGTGGGGAGTAAGGTCTGAACAGAGTTCCTGGGTCTTGCCTGTTTAGACACCAAAATAAAGGTTTACCCTTCTGGGATGCAGTAGCATCCCTTGAATGGTGTTTTCTTCACATCTGCTCTCCCTTGGCTTTCTACAGCTCTAACTCAACCAGGAGTTGCCAGCCAGGCCCTGAGGAGTTGGTTTGAGTTCATACATGGGATGGTTCCCCTTGGCTGTGGGAATGAGGATCAACCCCTGAGTCCTAGGTTGGGAATCTGCCTCTCGGGACAGGAGTGTTGCTGCTGCCCTGCCTGCCAAGAAGGTCGTGTTGATCCTCTGAAAGCAGCTTCTCTTCAAGCCTCCCACAGAAATGGTATGAGAAGGAGTATTGGATCAAGTGGAGTTGATATTTGCTGAAGGTTTGAAGAGCCAAGGTGGGTCCAGCTAGCCCAGCCTGCTTTCCAGTAGGAACTAAAAGCAGTTGCTTGTTCAGCTGTCGACTTTTTGCATGCAGGTGCTTGCTTGGGTGTCTTTTCACCTGCTGCCATTAACTGGCCTGCCACTTTGAGAATGGCTGAAAGTTAGGTTTTGTAATCATCTTTTCAGCTAGACAAGGGACTGGGCTTGAAAATAAGTTTGTAGTTTGCTTTTCCCAGCTGTTGCATGGAAAACAGAGCTCCTCCTTGCTTTGTTGCTAGGCACAGCTTTTAGACTTGAGATTTTTGCAGGTTGCCTGTGCAACTTGAGCAGCAGTTACGCCTGGTGTCGTGATGACACTTCAGCACTACCGTGTCTCCTTTCCTGCTACAGCAAGTCTTGCACAAAGGAAGCAAGCTTGCTTTTCCCAGGGCCGGAGAGATGAATTAGACTGGGTAAGCTGAATAGTTGTTGACATTTGTCAAAGAAAGAGCTAATAATCAGTATTTTATATCTCAGATTTATAACCCATCCTCCCTGGAAGCATAGGGGGATTCAGAGTACAGACCTAAGTTTTCTGCTTATCAAAATTGGACTTTGAAGAACAGGATTCTGGACACATATCTAAAAAATATTCTAGCTCTGCAAATAACTAGGTCACAAAATTTAAAAAACAAACAAACAAAAAAGAACACTTTTATTTTTCTGTCTTTCCACCTGCATTCTTACAGAACAGCCAGCTCTGGAGGCTACATGAACACCTTTCAGCAGGTCTCACGACCTTCTGCAGAAGTAGAGGTGTGATGACTTGCTGTTTTCATGCCAGCAGTTTCTAAATGCTGTGCCTGTTAAGGACAAATAGAATATGCAGCTGCTCAGGGAAAACAACAGGAATCCACCAGGCTTTTATGCATGCTGCAGTGGTGCTGGCATGGGTTTGTAATCTGTTAACTCCTGTTCAAACTGGTGTGGGCAACAGGACCCAGCAGAGGAGTGGGGCTCTTACAGTACTGTGTTGACTGCTCCTGCCTTTGCCCTTCTTTCCTGTCTGTATGTCCTGCACAGGTTTTGTCATTCATCTAAAAATCTCTGGATGGAAGTGCTCTCTGTCCTCTGTTTCTGGAGTGTGTGTGGAGCTTCAGGCAAGCTCGCAGGGATGCAGTAAGCGCTCGAGATGCAGAGGCTCTGGAGAGGCTAATTTAGCCTGTTATGAAGCCTCTGGCTTTAGACAACATCAGTATGCTTATTTACAGAGATGATTTTTATCCAGTTTTATCAAGCCTGACCTGATCTCAATTGTGTAGAACATTCCCTGTTTCTTGTCATGCACAGGCACTAATCGGGTTTAGCCAATAAGATGGTGATTAAATTTAGTTGTGAGTTGGTCAGGAAAGCTCCAGTTAGGACAGGCATGTGAGCATCTTTGTGTTTTTGGTGGAAACCAAAGACAGGCAGGTAAAGAGGAAAAGAGCCCTTGAGGGTAGCCCCCTGCCATGATGCGCGGCCGTGCACCGTCACAGGCTCTCGTTAGGACAGTAAAAGAAATTATCTTTCCCCTGGGTCTGCAGGTAGCCGTGCTGTTTAACTAACCTTTCCTTGGAAGTCTTGGCAGACTCCCATCTTTGTAAGTGGCTTTTAATTGTGATTAGACACAGCACTGAGCAAAGACAGCGCTGCTCCCAGGGGTATCCCAGGCACAGCCGTGACCATGCGAGGAGGGCTGGTGTTGGACAAGGGGAGACTCTACAGCCGTTCCCCCAAAGGACCCTATTGCAGCCATCCAGGCCATGCTCAGACTGCATGAAAGACCTGCAGCCTGGAGCTGTAGTTCTGTTGCAAACTCGATGGGTGTTGAAGTTACTTGGGTCCTGAAGCTGAGATAGAGCCGAGTGTGACTGTTTCCAGCAGTGGCCCCCTTCCCCCGGGCTGAGGGCAGGCTGGTGCTAAAGGGAGAGCGATGTTTCCTGTGGACAAGTTATTGCTTCCCGTTAGCCTTTGCCAGTGCACCAAAGGAGAGCACTGCCAACCTCTGCTTATCCTTTACTGGTTTTAGTTACTGTATTTGAGTCAGCCAAAGGGAGAACTGGATGAACTAGGCTGAATTCTTCCAGTGGGCATCTCCTAAGCTCAAATACCACTTGGCTGTGTCAATAGATCGGATGGGTCCGTGCTGTGGGTCCAGACTGCATGTTTAACATAAAGTGAATATAACAATACTGGCAGTAATCATTCTGCAACAAAAACTGATGGTGAAGAGGTTCAGACTTCCAGTGGTCAGGCCTGAAGGTAGGATGTTAGTGGATGGTCATCGGGCTGCTGCCAAGCTGCTGTGTTCTCCACTGCGAGTCTGGTTTTGGTGGCAAGTGATGCATCTAAAGTGCTTGTAGGTAGAAATGGATCACATGAAGACAAAATATTTGGGTCAACTAAATATTACAGTTTTGAGATAAGAAAAAGCATATACAGTTGTTCCTGAGAGCGGTATTTCTGCCCACAGTGGGATATGCTGCCTTCCTGCTTGCTGCAAAGCACAATCCCCTGTCCAAGGGATGAGAGCAGCTATAACTTAAGAACATTTGTATATACCTCCTGTTTTACAAACACGCTTACAGATGTGCTTGACTCGCATTACCTTTCTGGCCCATAAACTAGCTCTCATCTGGCTCTAGAGGCTGTCTCTATATTTTCCTGCTGAGCTGGTTAATAAATCAGAAGTGGAGTCACTGTGAGTTTTGTACAGGTCGCTCTAATCAGAGTATTACTTGTGACTTCTTTCTGTGGCTGCCTCTTTCAAGGGCTATGAGGCTATTGCATTTAAGCAGCATTGTTTCAAGTATGAGGATGACAACTGGTCAAAGTTTACCAAATCATGGATGTTTTGATCTTATGTTTTGCTTCATTTTATATTCTAGACAAAGGTGGTAAACATCCCTGAGAAATAGAGGATGAACAGTTCACACTGGCATACCATGTCTCTAGTTTTTGAGAAATTACAAGCAGTAAGGTGACTTGCCTTTCTCTTCAGGCTGTACTACAGTACATACTTCAGTATGTACTACTGTTACTTTTCAAGATAGCCTCTTTTGGAAGCATCTTGTTACAGAAATCAGCTTAATTCTGGAGTATATGTTAAGATTTAGATGATATCTCTGATTGATTTGGAGAGTTTTTGTGTTGCTGAGCAGATATATAAATGCATCTTCTGCTTAATAAAAGAATGCCATTTTTGTTTGTTGGTAGGATAGAGGGAAAGGGGAGAAAAGAGAGGAAAATTCAAGTCCTGGACTTGTAACAGCAGGTAATTTTCTTCAACTGAAGAGAAGAATTTACTTGTGTGTCTTGATAGAGACAGAGCTACCCAAAATCTGATAAAATGTCTTTTTAATTGGATAGGTGGATTGTATACATTTAAAACCCCATTAAAGGAGTCTCCTGATGTACAGCATTTGAAAGCCCTATTCACATGCATTTGCCTCAGGTTGATTTTGGTTTATATGTCTCTCCAAATCCCTATTTTCTTTTGCTCTTGTCTCCAAGCTGGTAATAAGATTTCTTATTATCTCCTTGCTTATGACTCCTTCAAGGCTGCTGACAAAAAAAAAGGCTTCAGCTGCTCTCTTGATATTATCTGGGCAGATATCTGTTGAATTTGCAAGGGTGGATTAAATAAGTGCTTCTCTAATGTTGCCGGGCCTAACTTCATTATTATGATCCCGTGAAGAAAGAGAAGGGAAGAAAAGAAATGAGCTGCCTGCAGAAAACAAGAGGCCACAGTAGCAGAGCATTGTGCGTGCATATATTTCTATACATAAACAAATGTGTATGCGGGCATACAGTACCTAAATTTATAAGACCTCGCCTTCTTCCTTTCAGATATGTAGATTATTTATAGATTCGTGTAATAGTACTTTCTACTTGAGAAGAAAATACTGAAATGGAAAAGTAGAGCAACTGTTACCCATATCCTTTTGAGTGTACACGTTTCTCCCTGGATTTTGTGAGGGATCTGCATCTGTGTAGGTATCTAATCTTTACCTGATCAGGGAGCAATCTGGGAGTCTTTTTTAGGGCCAGAGCAGAGAAATAAGTAACTCTGTCCTCCTGACTCTTCTGTGTCCTATGAATTGGATCCTCTTGAGCTTTTTATCCCATCTGCACCATGGGGATGTTTTGTATTTAGTGTGGGGAGCTTCATGGCAATGTCCATAGTCTGATCCAGTGAATAAGACTCTAGTGAGACAGCAGGGAACTAAGTTGCCTTGATAGCTCTGACGACTTTCTGGATAATTACATGCAAGTTCCTTCATTTTACTTTGCCCTAGCTCCCCTTATCCATCCTGCCTGGTTAGAGCGTTACCTTCAGCATAGGGACGACCCTGCCTTAGCTGTCTCCTACTGCAGTGGGGTGCCCTTCTTGGCTGGGGACTCTCAACACTAGCAGCAAATGCTTTGAAAATCTCTGCTGAAAGGCAGAGTATTACTAGGAAACATTAGGATCTCTTCTGCACGCATTGATCCGTGTGGGGAGTGGTCCCCTTGGAGGCTAGAGAATGGAGACTGCCTTGTGGATGGAGTGATTTGTTTTGCCCGATGATTTGTCTTGCAGTAATTGCACTGTCGGAGAGTTTATCGGCTAATGAAAACCCATTTGCAAAAACAGCAAAGCAGCAGAATAAGTGAGGCTTGGTTTTTGTTTCTTCTCTCTGAGCATCCGTTATTCATGAGCCCGTTTTGTTCACCACTCTGCTGGGTTGCAGAGGATAAGGAAACCTCATCCACCAGCCTAATGAAACCACATGTGAAAATGGGTACCTAGATAAGAACAATCTCATTTATCCAAGAGCAAATGGGCTAGGAAGGAAAAACCACAGAGGAAGTTTTAACTAATTTCAGACGAGTCGAAGTTGTACAGACTATGAATGGGAAATTACATTAGTTTTATCCTTTTCCCTGTGCTGTGGTAGGGCCTGCTGTGGGCCAGGGCCCTGTCCCACCAATCCCAGCTTGTTTTTGTACCCACACTGAGTCCACCCATGGAAGCAGAGCTCCAGGACTGCCAGTGCAAGGGCAACAGTGCAAGGAGCTTCCAGAGGACTGAATCTCCTGCTGCACTTTCCCCACTGCTGAGAGGAGGCCTGAGCTCAAAATTGGGACCGTTTGACTGCCAGTGACTTGAAGATATTAAAACTTGCAGTGGCTGGAGGAAGAGGAGAGCGTGGGATGAAGGCAGGAAGTACAAAACAGCGTGCAAGTCCAGCACTGTGCAAAGGGCAGCCCTCGGTGTGCTGGAAGCTTGCAGGCTTTCTGCAGCACTTGAGCATGTGCTGACCCTTAGCTGTGATCCCAGTCCCCGTGCAGCAGCATCTACAAACTAGGCATTGTCTAACCTATGTTGTTAAGCTGCAGACTAATGATAGTGCTCCAGATCCAAGCGGTTAATTACATTATTTAACAGGGTGTTCCAGCTCCCAGTAATTTATGGAGTAGTTTAGACAACAAAAGAAGACAAGAGGAGGGATGAGACTCTGTAGGTTGTGTTTGTGTTCTGCTGGCTGGGTTTCCATGGGGAAAGGCAGAAGCGGTGGCTGGGAGAGCGCAGGGGCTTTTAGGCTCTGCAATCCCCAGCTGTAGCTTAATGCTGCGGTTTCAGGCACATAAAGCCACATTGAGCAAAGAAATTTCCTGCATCTGTTTGGAAACAGAGAGAGACCCTGTAAAATTTAGAAGCTGGATAGCTCCAGTGCGGAAACCATGTCAGCTAATGAAATATTTCCTAGTTATGCATTAGAGCGGACAGGGCAGTGCTACTCCGCGGCTTCTCTTAGGCACTGTCTGCATGCCCAAGTGCACAGCTGTGTGGCACAAGCGGAGACGGCTCACAGAACAGCCCTAGTCGGAGAAGATGCTGCAACCCAGGGGGTAAATCTGGGAGTCTGCCAGAGAATAGGGACAGCATGTCTGGTTGCCTTGCTTTCATCATCCCAAACGAACGTGTCTATTTAAGCTAATCACCACGGCTCAGGGTTTGCTGCAGGGAGAGGCGAGCACGCCAAGAGCGAGCGATTCCTTCAGGAATCTCACTCCTCCATCTCCTGGGCGAAGTCCACAGATAGAAACGAGATGCTTAGCTTAGACTATCTGCCTTAGTAGTGGGTGGTGAGATGATGTGAGACGAGATGAATCCCACCACCCTGCCCAGCTCGGAGCGTCACCATCTGTCTTCAGCCTCAGCCGGAGACTAGGACTGGAGGAGCAACTGCAGTTTCCTACCCTCTCTGATCCAGAGTGTAGCGCTAAAATCTTTGTTTTTGTGATCAAAAGGAGAGTTCCAGGTACTGAAACAACATTCACTTTTTTTCTGAGTGCTTGTTTACTCTTATTTTTGCTTTTCCCTTGAAATTTCAGCGCAAAACCTTGCTTCAAACTGGAAAGGACAGTACTGTTCATTTTGAAGCCACCTTGGGAAAATACAGGAGGGATTTCAAAACAACAGTTAGAGAAATGACTTGAAACTGTCTTTTGGATTATACCCTGAGAAATGAAGTTTTCTGATGTGAAAATAGTTCCAATAAATTCTTAACTGAGGCCTTAATAATATCATGTCCCTATCAAGGAACAGAGCTGCATTAAGAGCATCATTACAGGGAATTCTGTCTGGTGCCTTTGTCTCATGCTATTTAACATTAAAAAAATGGTTTAAGGGGAACAGGTTTCCATTTAGAGCGGGAGAGACTTGAACAAGCAAAAGCTTATGGTACTACAAGTAGAAGCTTTTTATTTACTTTAGGGAAGGATTTATTTCAATGAAGAGCAGACTTGAAAGTGATAGATCACAGAATAGAAAAGGTGGTGGAATGCCATCCCATTTTCCCCTTTTCTGAGAAAAATGTGCCATGAAATGTGACTGCTAAGGCACCAGTAAATCCATGCAAATTGGTAAAACAAGGTATTTCATCTTCTTGGTTTTTAACATGCATCTTGTCCCTATATATGTTCAAATATATGTCTAAATTGTAATGACTTTTACAAGCCCAACTGTCCCCATGCTGAGGTGTGTGGCTGGGTGAGCAGGTTGTTGTTTTAACCACCTCAGGCTTGCAAAAGTAGCAAACTTCCTAGCATAGGTAAATGCTTAAAATTGGATTGTCTGATCCATAAAATGCTAGTGCTCTGTCTAAAATTTCCCTTGAAAAGCCTTAAAGCCCTGTGCAAGTTCTGCTGGGCTCATACCATATGATGGTTGTGGATTAGTTTTTAAACTATAGTTAAGGCTTTTTGACCTTTTGTTAATCAAAGCTCCCGATGCTGTTGTGCCAGTAATTGAGCCCTGGGAGCACAAACGTTTCCACCTGAAAATGCAGTGGAAACATGACGTTTGAACCAAAATGCTCTTCTGAGTTTCTTTCCCTCAACTGAGCAGCTTGTGGCTGTACAGAAGCAAGGGTAGTTTTTCCCCTCACCACTTTTCTGTGCTCTTCCTCCTGCCCTTTGTTATGCTGCAAAGTTGAATTTCCCCATCCTGTGATATCTGTGCGACAGAAGTGAGGGGGGAAGGCGCTGTGTTATGATCCTCACAGGAGACAGACAGCAAACTTGTGAGTCTTAAATCTAATTAAGCCTTTTAAAGACATTTCATTAGGCAGTGGCGGTTGTGACGGTCTGGGTGGTCACCACATGTTGTGCTCCAGGGTGTTGAATGTCATCGGTGCCACTTTGGGGTTCATAGGCTGGAGCTGCAACAGCGATTCAGACAGGTGGAAATACGGCTACCATATGTTACCTGTGCTGGCCAAGTGCTTTTGTTGCTCATCCTCTGGTTGTCTTCTAATCACCTGAGCATGTCCCTTGCAACAGAAATGGTCTTTACATTAGGGTCATCTGTCTTTTAGGCTCCCGGTGCATTACTGCAACAGCTTTGAGGGCAAGCAATAAATAAGTGCAATAGGATGGGACCCTGTGTGCAGTCTGAAGTGCATTGCTTAGTCCAGATTCATCCATTTTGAGCAATTAATATTTTGCTGGCACATCTGGGATCTGATTTTAGATGTTGACGTCTCATCATGTGAACGCTTCCCCACAAATCTAGTCAAGGTGCTTTCAGAGCAGCGATACGTCTGGACCGCTCAGCAGTGCGGTGTCACTTGGCTGTTTTGGTGTGAAGGAGCAGCATTGCTGGAGCGGTCCTGGTGCAGGGCTGGCTGAGCCCGAGCTGGGCAAAGCCAAGGGGAGAAAGAAAGTGGAGAAGAAAACAGGCTGAGAAGTCCCCTGGGCTTTGGTGAGGAAACGCATGGGGAGGGAAGGGTCGAAGATGACAAACACTCCTGGGAATAAGTACAGTAAGGAAATTTTGCTCTCTGTTGTCACAGAGATCTCATTTCAGTGCAGTACAAAAATGTAGGATTAGGACTAGACTCAGCCTCCTGTATCTTGTCATTCTCCAAATCTTCAAGTTTTTAGGCCTTTTGTTTAGCTCTAAACAGCCTGTCCATGTGGGCATGTTGTCTGATGTAGGTCACTGCACGGTGCTTGGCTTCCAACATGATCCGGGGGAGACGCGGCACGGGGAGCTCAGCGAGCATCTGCTGCCGAGGCCCATGCGCTTTGCAGTGCTGGGAAGCCGTTCGGGAAGTGGAAAATCCCCTATCAAAGGTGAAGGGGAGGAGGCCAGCTAGGGAGGCAGATGAAACAAAGCTGCCCAGGGAGGCCCTTGCTTTAATTGCGACTGTTGCTTGTCCTCGGCTAATGCAACACCTGACGGACAATAAATCCCCAACAGTTCATCTTTGTCGTCATCAGTGCCTATCATTGTCTATTTATATCACTACTGGCACTGTAATTCTATAGCGCTGGGATAGCGGGAGGCTGTGGAGTCGTTAAAGCAGGAATGCGGAGGTGGAAGCTGAAAGTTTTGCCCTTTTTTTTTTTTTTTTTTTTTTTTTTTGGTGTGCTGGATGCTGGAGCCCATTGGATTGTGCTGCTCATCTTCTTGGCCAGGGAAGGAAGTGGAGCTTTGGGAGTAGCTGTGCTGGGGAATTTCAAAGTGGGACCAACATTTATTACATGCATGAGGAACTGTATTGCCTTCCCCGCTGACTCTCTGCAAGTCCCTTCGGACCTTAACAACATTTTTCTTTGAGTCAGTATTTCTTAATGATATGCATACTGTGCTATGGGATACTGCATATTGCTGAGTTTGATGCTGTGATTTTTCATGCAAGTAGCAGCCAAAATCTGCCTGTGCCCTGGTAAGAGGACCTATCTCTGTCAAAGCTCCTGGAGGTGGCAGAGACGCAGAGCCTGGCCTGGGGTGAGATATTGCACTTTCCAAAAGCAAGACAAACCAATATCTGCAATATCCCAGGTATTGTAGCGTTTGTAGGAGGTTTGTTTCTTAAAGGGTGACCCTGCACTTACAGCTCTATGAGTCAGGGGCTGATGGTGGAACACTTCCTTAATCCATTGCTCAGGGTCTGGGTTGCTAAAGCTTCAAATAGGGGTTTTCCTATATCCTTCGGAATTCAATACGAAGGTCATCAGAGACACCTGCCTCAGACTGCCCGCACACAGAGCTTAGGCAGTTATTTTGGGCAGACCCCATGCACATATGCACACAGACGTATGCATGCAACCCTTTTCCATCCATAGGAAGCAGCCACATAGCTTTTTGCTGAGGTGTTTCACACTGTTTCTTGAATGCTAAAAATATGGGAAGGAGCACCCAAGGACTTCTTTGGGGGTCTAACTGATAAGAGGAAAGCGTGCGATGGGTGAGAGCCTTCCTTTGCTCCCCTCACCCATGCTCAGCACAGCGTTTGGGCCCCGTGGTCGCTGCGTCGCACCCCCACCGGGGGAATGGACAGTGAGTGTTAATCGACATGACCCTGCCGTGAGAACAGATTTGACGCCGACGCTGGAGCTGTTCAGCAGGCAACGCTGTTCACCGCGACGGAGGGGGAACCTTTGCCGTGAAACCATCTGGCGCTCCATGGGTCCCCGCTCTCCGCGGGCTTGTCTGCAGCCTCGCCGTCCGTCTGCCTCTCCTCACATGAGTGCCCTTCGTGGCTGCTCCTCCTCGTTGTGCTGCCGGCACTGCCTGCCAATTAATGTTTGATCCGATGGGCAAATGCGCAGCTACGCTCGGAACATGGTGCAGGCTCTGCCTGCAAAAACCTCTTAATCCCCTCCTTGCTTGGCAGGGGGTGTCCCCGCAATATATGCAGGCTGTGGATGTAAAGCCGTTTTAATGGCTGCTGACATCTGCACGAGACAGGGGTGATAATGGGTCCCCTCCGTCTTGTGCAAACAAGGGAGCTGCCTCTGCACATGATGAGTTTTCCTAGGTGCTGGCATCTCGTTAGCAGAAGCCATGGAGCTTCGTGGATACTGTTGGTGTCAAACTGCGAGCATGAGGGGTTCGCATCAGAGGGACGTTTCTGCACTCAGTGCTGTGGGGAAGGTTGACTTGTGCTTTTTGCTAATGCTCCCCAAATAACTGTTGTGCAACTTCATGCCAATTTTACTTGGTGTGAAGTATGTCTGGGAGATGAATCTTCTCCTTTATGATCTCAGTAGATAAGTTCTTGTTTTCTGCTTTGCAAAGAATGGGCTTTAGCAGGTAAGAGGTGGCCAGGTGTTACCAGAACATGATACTGTGAAAAGGCAGTGACTGCAGTTTGCACGTAGGCTGTGGTTATTTTTATGTTGTTATTGTTTTTTACCTTTAAAAGGATGCCAAGTAGATGATACCCATAGGTTATGTCTTCCCATGTGGATTTGCAAACCAAGCCAATTGATCTCTCTTGGCAGCCTTGAAAAGGGAGCCAGAGCAACAGATGTCTGTGAGGTGCTGCTCCAACATGCCCATGGGTAAACCTGTCAAAAGGAACTTAAAGAGGAGGAAATGAAGGTGTCATCTTACAGCACAACCATACCAGGGGGTTGTAAATGTCTTTTTAGCAAGCATCTTTTGAGAGAAGAGGGAGAAAGAGGAGAAAACAGTGGGTTATAAGCCCTTAGGATGTTTCCCCAAGCATATGTGTCTAGGTGTTTTCCTCTTCAGGTCGTTCTCAAAGAACGATTGCTTATAAAATTGTTAGAACTTTCCCCCTATGTGGCTGTGAGCAATGTCCCTTTCTTCCAGCTCAGGCTGGTGCATGTGATGAACTGGCATGCTTTTCTCAGCAATCCCGGCTTAGCTTGGCTGTCCTGTTTAAGGTGACTCTTGGAAAATACTTGCCCATACACATTATTCCAATTGTGAAATCCTTTTTTTTTTTTTTCCCCTCTTTTTCTTCCTTTTTCACTTTCCATAGCAATAACGTAGGAAGAAGGAGGGAGTAAAGAATTTCTAGGGTACTTTCATTTGTATGCCTGTTTTTTGGCATGTTCATTGCTTTTCT
Organism: Nothocercus julius; assembly: GCA_013398735.1. NCBI lineage: Eukaryota > Metazoa > Chordata > Aves > Tinamiformes > Tinamidae > Nothocercus > Nothocercus julius. The sequence goes on along the minus strand of VZSV01000026.1, from coordinate 1,572,049 downwards.
TGCTTTCCCTTGAACTGATGCGTGGAATGAGGTAATGAATAGTGATTTCTCCCGAAGTGGAGTGGCCAAACAGGTTCCTGTACTATCTGCTCATCCTGATGCTCTACCAGGTACAAAATCGTGCCAAGCCAACTACCTTGGAGAATGTGGAGCTCCTAGTGGGAGCAAAATCCTTCAGTGCTGCAGAGCTTATAGCATTGCTGACTTCAAAACAATCATAGACTTGATGAAGTCTATCAACCTGAAACACTCATGATTTTGTTAATATACTTGGAAATCTAGGATATTTTCCCGTATTTAAATTACGTATGCCTCGCTAGGGCTTTGCTTTCGAACATGAGCTTGCTTTGCTGTGCGTATTTAGCTTCCTGTTGTTTTGCAGCTTTACAACCATAATACAACACTTGGTGTTGCCCTCAACCTAACTGTCAGTCGAGAAGCTGTAATAGACTTAATGATATAGTTGTAGCTGTTTAAATTAAGAAGGTACTCCGTATTCAGGTTGTTTGTTTTTAGCTCCTTTTAAAGTACTAATTTATTTTCATTATTCTTTTGTTATTGTGGTTTACTGTGCCCAGCTGTATTCCAGCTGGGGCTGCAATGACCAAAATACTGTGGGAAGAGTCTATTATTCTGTTTGCTGGTAAGTGTATTGCAGCTGCCTCCACAAACTCATGGGGTTGAGCGCCTTGTGTGACATCCTTTTCATGTGGCTTGGTCCTGCTTTTGGCTTTACAAAGGGGAAAAGAAAAAAAAAAAAAATCTGCCCTTGGGTTTTTGGAAAAGTGGAATCCAGTCCCATTGGTAAAGCAGTGTCTGCTGAGCCTGTGCTTCCTACAGCAGCCGGGTCTTCAGGGCTGTTTCTCTTTCTAGCAAGAGCTCCCAAAGAGCAGCTCCTCTAGTTGTAGCTTGAAAAGACTTTGTGAAGACTCTGCAGATGAATTTGTTCTGGGGCTTTAGCCAGCTGTCTTGCAGGGAGAGCTGTCCTTACGTGAACAAAACCTAGTGCCCTCAAGATGATGATTTTCTATCTGGATTGGCTATGGCAAGTCACTGTTTCGAGTCAAAAATCAAGGTTTCTCTGGGGCTCCAAAGTTGCCTGTAGTAAGACCTGCTGCAATTCCCTCTAATTCCTGCTGGGACCTACTACTGCTCCCTCTAATCCCTGGGACCCCCTCACTTGGACCCGTCACTGTGTAACTTTCAGACATGGATTTGGCTGCTGTGATGTGAGACTTGTTCTGCCAGCATGGTGCTCTGGGACCTGGCTGGAGCCGCAGCCAGGCCCACCACGTGCCAGCTGTGCCTGCCGCAGGTCGTGCTTGGGAAACAGGGCTGTCCTATCACCTGATGTACCGTTACAATCACGGATGACAGAGCTGAGTGTCCAACGAAACAGCGGGTAATTTTTTGGAAACATGTCAGGCCAGAGCCATTGCTACTTATTCTTCCAGTTTGGGGTGGTGTCTGAAGGCGCCAAGCCTGTAGATGGAAATCAGAACCAACTTATATTCTGCACTGTGTATCTCCAGAAGTATCTCCATACTCTTTCTGTTTCCTCTTTCATTCCTTTAGCAATTTAAAAACTCTAACAAAGGGCACAGGTTACACTACGATGCTGCTATCTGGCAGCCAAACGTGAGGCCTAAGCATCTGTGGTTTGCTTTTTTGCAGACTAAGCCAAATAAGCCTCACTCCATCATCTACCAGCAGTCCTGGTCAACTGGGGAGGTCCCATATGAGGGGGAACTACAGGCCTGTTGGCCTGACCTCAGTATCAGGGAAAGCTCAGAGCAGATCATCTTGAGGGTGATGACACAACCAGGGGATTGAGGGTGTGGAACAACCAGGGGATCAGCCCACCCACCATGGGTTCATGAAAGATGGGTCCTGCCTGACCAGCCTGGCCTCAGGTTGCATCAGGGGACGTACAAGTTAGATATTAGGAAAAAAATCTACACTGAAGGAGTGGTGAAGCGTTGGAACAGGCTGCCCAGGGACACACCATCCCTGGCAGTGCTCAAAGATGAGGCACTTAAGGACATAGGTTAGCAGGCATGGTGTTGAGAGGTTTATGGTTGGACTTGATGATCTTGAAGGTCTTTTCTAACCATAATGATTCTGTGTTGAAAGGGAGAGAAAAGTATTGCTCTTACATAAATGGACAAAAAGGACTTTTCCTTTGCCAAGATGTTGAGGCGAAATGAAAGGCAAAGAGAGTCTGGATAAAGAAAAAATATATTTGCGGATTGCAGTCAAGGCTGAAGCCACCCAGGTGGAGTTTCCTACCTGAGCAGAGATCTCACTGCCATCACCCAAGATTTCCAAAAACCTTTGACTGCATTTGACCAGCCAGCTAGTGCTAGTAATGTAGGATCTTCCGTTATCTTCAGGACGTTGCCAGGCTGGTGCCACGGGCGCTGGGAGCTGTGAGATGCTGATACAAGCTGGATAACACTAATGCTTTTCATTAATTTGGCCTCTTGGAGAAATCAATCCATCACACTAATTGGGTGCAGTGCTGTGGTGCCAGGTGGCTGCCTTGTGTCTAGCAAGTTGGAGCACATATGGTCTGCGCTGGCTCCTAATAAAGACAAAAATCAGTACTGGACTTTTTCTTTTCACTTGCAGAAGTTTCCTGATGAGATGCTGAGCCATTGCCTCTCTGACTTGCATCTTGTGAAAATAATACCTCAATCCTTGCAGTTCCTTAGTTGAGTTTGATTTAAAATGTTTTTTATGGGATGGAGATTATACTGACTGTCTTTTATGGTCCGTGTCTCTAAGAAAAGTTAAATTTGTGCTATCTCTGCATACTAATTGTATCACACACCCACCAGGATAGTGGGAAGAGAATGGAGTGAGTTTCCCTTTCTCTAAGTCAGTTTCAGAGTTTGAGAATTGCCCTTTGCCCCACAGAGTTCCAGAGTTTAAGGTTTTATTTTTTACAAAAATATTTTTGCATGGTTCTATTGAAGTGA
>VZSV01000026.1:1524766-1568894 GCA_013398735.1 Nothocercus julius | reverse complement strand
GTATGATCGGATCTAACTGTTCCTGGAAGCTGCCCACTGTTTTAGAGAGATTCTGGCTGATGAATATCTTCGTTCCCTTCCTTGCACCATGGACCAAAGAAAGGGCCCCTGGAAGAAGGGGCAAAGGGACTGTTTGAACCTTGAGTGTTAGCAGAATGAGTCTGCATATAATGGAAGGACATTAGTGAATGTGCTGTAAATATCACTTGAAGGAATCTTACTCTGATTAGTAGACCCCTAATATAGCTATTTCTTTGCTGTGTGAAAAGTAATCTGGCAATTGTGAGCAACACCATGTATTTGAAAGTCTAGTAGATTTTTTTTTTTGTAAAGGTCTAATTTAAATGCTGAAAAGAGTCTCTTATACCTGTATGTTTGGTGATATGCCATGTAGCAGTGAGGAAGGGAATGAAAACATCATGGGGTCCCCTTCTTGATTCTGTACTTAAGAAGCAAAGTATATACTTTGGTGTGGAGTGTGCAACAGTGAGGAGGGCAGAATGGTTGTTGCTGCTACTGCCCTATCTTCTTGATCAGCTAGTACTTTGTTTCCCTCGTACTAGCTGTTTGAATGCATTAAAAGGTATTTGCAGATATGGATCCAGCATGACTTTTTCTTAGAAGAAATTGCTTTGGTTGGCAAAATGATCTGGGTGAGGTGGGGAGGATGACAGGCTGTGTGATCACAGATGAGATGAAGATCATCTACCAGACGCCTCTAAGATGTGTTTCAGCCTATGAAAAATATTTGAAAATATCTTTATTAGATTCTAGGACAGAAGGACAGATTCTAAAGGACAGAAGTCCTTTAGAATGACTATCTGATTAGGGAATAAGCATGAGAAAAGAGCAGACTTCCAGATCCTACATTAAATGCAACAGTTTCACTCAAAAATTGACCACTGCTAAGTGAGGGCACTGTGTTTCAGGAAGCACAAGAGCACCATGGCTTATTTAAAGGCAGCTCTTCTGGAGAGAGAAAGACCCACTTGAAAACAATCAAGTCTGTTATTTTACAGCCTTCTGCTGAATTGTACTGGGACTCCAGGATCCTTGACCTGGATGGGTCAAGCACAGTGTTTTCTGAAAGTGGCTATCTTAACTCTGCCTTTTCTATTATCCTCTGTCTTTTTAGCAAAATTGCTTCTAATGCAACTTGAGAAATTAGAATCTGGAAATATTTATTACACCCTTGTCCTCTGTCCTCTCAGGGTTAAATACAAGGTTATTCCAAATAGTGCATTTGCTTAAGCCCCATCCCGTCCAGTTTTAAATGACCCATGTCATAAAGCACCTATTGGGAGTCTAGATTACAGCTGATAGGCTGTGATAGACCAAGTGTGTTCCTGCTAGCATTCCCCTGGGAGCTGAAGGAGGGAATTGCTCAATTCCATAGTTAATGTAAAGAAGAAAGGGGATGTTAATTTAAAACCATCACTTAAAAATATTTGAAGTGAGTTTAATGCTCACGAGTGCCAGATTGTCTGCCCTGAGGAGTCTCTTCCTCCAAGTAGTGACGTTCTTCCTGGCCACCTGCTGATGTTCCTCTGCGTGGTACATCACCCTAGGGTGAACTCAAACTTTGTGTCTGTTCACATTTTTAGCTTTGACACTGAGCCTTCAGCAAGGACCTTAGCAGATGCCAGTGTGGGAGTGGCACATGCGACGGGGACAGCTCTTCACTGGGCTCTGGCAGGAGATGTTCGTGCACATATTTATATAGGTCAGGCAACAGCCATAAGACGACAGTGATTCTTCGTGATCACCAATGACCTGGATCTCAGCCGAAATCTGGAAACCTCTATCTCTTACAATCTTCTGAGGTACATAGAGCCTTTAACCTGTCTCTGTGCCCTTGGGCACACATCCTTAAAAATGCTTGTAGAAGGACACATTCTTGCTCCAGTTACAAATTTGCTCTTTCTAAGGACAGTGAAGCTACAGCAGATACTTAACTCAGTGGCTAAGGTTGACAGATAAATCCCAAGGGCTCTCTAATGGGAAAGACTTGAGCCAGATTATTTCAGGAAGCAACTTGTAAAAGTGCTTTATGCATTGCTTCATATGTTTTCTAGAGTTTATCATTGATTTTGAATCAACGAGTATAAATTTAGCCTGACTGAATCTTTGCTCCTTTTACAAGAATATTTCTGGTGATTTACAGGTTCTGTGTTACAGAAAGGCAGTAATGTGAGGCTGAGTGTCAGACTTTCAGTGATTGGTAAATCCACTGAATCTCTCTATTTCCTAAGCTAAGAAATGCATAAATGATCCACTTTCTCTAACTTTAAATGTTCTCATATAGAAGATCTGCAGCTTGAACCGCATGGGTTTTTTTTTTCCCTCTAAATTGAAAATTTTCTCTTTGAGGAGATAAGATGATCAAATGAACATATCTCCTCTTCTCAGTACTACAAAACCATCAGCTTAGGTATATTGAAAAAATTTTGCTTTACCAATAAAATTTCATGGTCAAAGTCAGCTCTTGAAACACAAGATTAAGAGTGGTGAAGCTCACTGTGCTCACTCCAGGGCGAGATATCAGTTGCTGCCACTCTATTTGAAAGGACTTTATGGATCTCTGGTGTGTAAAATGATTTTTGTATTGTATCACGGGCTGAGTCATCTTCAGAGAGGAATGAAAGTATATTGTTTCTGACATCTTCCCCACCGCCACCACCCCCCAACAGTTTTACACTGTGACATTTCTCTATCCCAGATTGTTTTCCTACTCACTGACCCAAAATATCATAATAGTCTGGTTCAAAGGCTGCAACTAGCCTCAAATTTTGTGCTCTGTTGAGCCTTCATTTCAGGTTAGTTTACTGAACTGTCAAGCAGCTACCTATGAGAATAAGAGTGCCAGAAAGACTCCCCTGCAATTCTGATGACCGAGAACCTGCAACTGGGGCAGAAGGTAAGAGCTTGTACTGCTGCCATTGCATTATTCATGAGAAAATTAAATGCAAGGTTTTGACCTTGAAATCCTCTTTTTTTTTTTTTTTTTTTTTTTTTTTTTTTTTTCTTCTCTCTCTGCATTTAGGGTTAGAGATACAGGCTGTAACCACTGAACTGTTGCTAGGAAGCCAAGGACTTCATAAAAGTGCTTTTCCCTGTGTGAAAACTTTGCATAATTACTGAGCTGTCAGTTTTACGAAGTTATGGGAGCACTCCGGTGGATATAGAGGTCTTTTTGTAGCTTTATCTTACCTATGTTTTGCCCCTTAAAAGAGAGGTGTGAAGGTCAGAGTAACAACTGCAGGGCTGAACTAGCACTACAGACATGGTGTACAGAGGGCAAAGGAACTGGAGTCTCTCTTTGTCATGGTTTTCTGGATGTTTTAACAGACTCTAAAAATGGATTTTAGTTCCACAAGAAGAGCCTGCAGTGTTGGATACCCAACCATTGTCTTTTTCCCTTGGGATTTGCTGAAAAATCCGACATTCCAATCCCAGAAAATCCAATTTGGCAGCATGAGACTCTATTGTTTCATTAAGGGATTTTAAACAGAGTGCACGTGCTCAAGCCACCCCCCGGGAGGCCGCAGTAGCAGGACTGAACAGTGTTGGGGTAGAGAGTGGGACCCACCGTGATGTGCTCAGAGCTGCAGTGTGGTTTCGTGGGAAGAGCAAAGGTGAAAACAGTGTCAAACTTACAGAGATGGTGGAATCTGTAAAAATGCTTTGACAATGCTGCATGAAGTTTTTTAGATGAGTACCATAGAGCTGTAGCTAGCTGCTCTTATTTGGTCAACTATGTTGCTTATTTTAAATATATGGTTATCATTTTTTCTAAATAAAAGCAGGGAGCCCAAGAATATGATGCTCCATCCTGACCCAATGCTCAAACGGTTGAGCTGTAAGTGGTTGTTGCTATCAGCTGTTTGTGGAGCTTCAAAGTTTGTGACAGTGCAGTCACCCTCTTAAAACTTGGCTGGAGGAAACGAGGGAGCCCATAACCATAGGCCATGGCAAGGAGGTGAAGCAACAGAAGCATCTTTGCCTTTTGTAGCCTTGTGAAGGACAGAAGGTATCCAGGTGCTGGAGTATAATGCAGGGAATGGAGGTTGCTCCAGAGTCCTCAAGAGCTGGTTACGAGTGAACTTTAAAAGGGAGTTCCCTTCATCCCACAAGTGGGTAGGATCAGCCAGGATTTGGAAGGAGCATGGGCAGCAACAGAGGAATCCTCGTAACAGTGGGAGGGAGGTTTCTCACCTCCCAGGCTTGGCTTTGCTGCTGCAAGGGAAATGTGCTTTCAAAGCACAAGTTGCAAGAGAGGAGCAAGAAAACAAGATGCAAATTAGGGAAGAAAAACTTCAGAAGGAGTTTTCTCTGTGTATTTATGACTCAGTTGTTCAGAGAGGCAGACAGTGTAGCCTTTGATGCATCAAAGGCCTGTCACTATATCCTTTAAATTCATCTCTCAGTGTCTTTGCATGTATAGGCAGGCCATAGATTTGCATGGAACCCAAGTTGTTTGCTCAAACACTAGCCTGTTGCTAGAAGGGAAGAAAATATTTAGAAACCCCCTTCTTGCTGCACTGGCTTCTTTACCGGAGGTTAGTGCTTCATGATCATCAGGGTTCCCAACGCATGGGGTAATTGGGTGAAGCAGTGGATGGAGCTGTTGAGGAATAGCATTAACCTTCCAGGCAGGGCTACGGAGCCTGCTCTGAGGAAGGTGGGCTTCTTTAAAGCATTTTTAGCTGGACAACCCAAACTGAGGCATCTTTTCCTTCTGCAAATCTGTAATGCCTGGTGCTTTTGTCAGATGGTGCTGCTTTCTGCGTTGACTTAAAAATAGATGGATACATTCAGTGCTCTTCTCTCATTATGCCTAAATCAAGGGAAAACCAACCCCCTAATTTTTACCAGCTGCTGTCAGTGTCCTGTGGCAATGTGCCAGCATGGCGGCTTGCTGATTCTTATGCATAACTAAAAGTTGGAGGAAATCCATCAAGTTCTCCGTTTTGCTAGGGTGGTCCTGGTTCTTCTTTGATAGTCAGGCCTTTAGCCCTCATTGCCTTCTTTTTAGCAGAAGTCTCTTCAGCTCTTTGACGTGCACACATCTAACAGAGCAGAGAAGTATGATTTTGGGGATGTAGAAATCAGAGCACAAAGCAGCAAATTGTCTTGCACGGGGATCCAACACAGAGCCATGGCAGGTCTGTAGACAGAAGCTCCATTCGTCCCAGGCTGCATCCCCAGGATCCCATTGCCTCCCTAGTGAGCCTGTGCAATGACTTTTAATAAGGATGTTTGCAGAGCAATACAAATGGACAGGAATTTGCAGAATCACTGAATTTAATCCTCAATCCAATATGATTCATTGGCATTATTAGCATAGCAAAAATAGACCTGTGTAAATCATGTCACCAAATGATGGTTCTCCACTTCCTATAAATACTTGGTCCTGTGACAGTGACTGCCTTGTAGACCTCCTGTCAAACAAACCAGCTTGGTACATGTTTTTAAGCACTGTATATGTGTATTGTAAATGTAGCTGTGTATTTTAGTGGCGTAACAGCTGGAGACCATTATAACATGACAATACTGCTCCCTACCCTTAATGGGAAATTCAGTTTTGTCAAGCTACATTTATGTCGACCTCCACACAAACCTGCCCTCTAATCTCTTGCTTCTGTTGTTGCAAATCTGAAACACTGAATCGGGAAAGAGAGCCTTGCCAAAACTGTTAAATAAGCAGAGCCCATGCTATTTGGAAACTGCCACTGTTTTCTTGCTCACATGGTCCTGGAATGTGTCCCCAGGCAGGGGGAAGGGAGCATTTGCGAACATAGTTCTCAGAATGAGTCACTGTGTTGAATTTTTTTTTCTATTTCTTTTTGTATGTATGTGTGTGTGTGTTAAGATTGGATGTTTCTCAAATAATAGTTAGAACTGGGTAAAAATCTGGATGTGGCTGTTGGTACTAGCGAGGAGGCTTGATGCATGTGTGCCATGTGCGCAGGGTAAAAGCATCCTTTTAGGGAAGACTATTTTTAGAGGTTACAAATCCCACCTCTGCCATGTACTTGTCCTATTTTTATCCAGGAGTGCTTCCCGACTCTCAGCTGTGCTCCCGACCGTGATCCGCAGGCACTTCCGTACAGCACCGTTCTGTTAAGAGCGTGTTGCCTACTACAGAACATGAGCTTTGTGGTAATTGCACTGGGTTAGCCAGTGATGAAGCAGTTGTGTTTTAGCTTCATTTTCCTCTTTCTTTCATAATCCTTCAGGACGACTCTCAGAGGAAGGTAACTAGCCTGTGAGCAGTGAACAAATTCAGCTGAACAGGTAGCTGAATAGGCAGCCTGGGATGTACAACGTTGGTGTGATGGAAACCTCAGAACAGGATCCTTCTGCAAGTCTGACAAGGTGCAGGAAAACAGTCTCGTGCCTCTTCCCCATCCCACAAAAGACACATGGGACAACATTAACACTCGTGGCCTCGGAGAAGGTGCAATAGCAAGTGATGCCCATTTCTTTGCTTGTTGAAAAGCAGAAGGAAGGTGGTGCAAGAGAGAATGAGAAAAGCCCATCCAATCTGCAGAAAGGTTTTTGATGGAGAGAGAGGCTTTTCATGCATGAAAACTTCTTTTAACCGTATGGGAGATCTAGCACAATGACGCATGTTTTTGCAGGCGGATTTTACTTAGGATTGGGTCAGAAAAGATTGTGTCTGCAATGAATCTGTGATTAGTAATTGTCTTGAATGGACTTGTGCAGAAAACTTGCTGATTGCTACAACTCTCTATCTACTGGATGTAATTTAATGCCCCATGTAGGCTTTTGAGAGTATAGATAAAGTTTTTGCAGGTGTGATGTGAGCTATCTTCTCTCTGAGGAGCTGGGATGTGACTAGACAAGACAGAAAAGGATGTGACGTACAAGCAGGTGAAAGATGGCTGTAAAAATCGTGTTAGCAGCAAAGGAGAGATGGAGGTGGGGAGGAGTGAGAGGAGTTTGGCTGAAAGCGAGAGAGGATGGTGCAAAATAAGGATCCCCTCTGGTAACTCTGCTCAGAAGTGGAGAGGACAGTGCAGACGGTACCCAAGAGGCTGAAAACAGTGTGGTCACCTCTGCCCGAAGTGGCTCCATCTGAGCAGTTTCTGCAGCTGTTCCTTCCCACTACAGCTCTCTACCTGGTTTATCCTTGACATTGTTCCTAATGAGGGTCTAGATGTTCTCCTAATGTCCCTCCTGTGCTTGGTCATCATGAGAAGCTCGTTTTACTGTGGGAGTGTCACCCCCTTTGTCTGCTCATTGCCTGGGATTGCATCCAGGTACTGTTAAAAGCTCAGGCAAGAGCCTGGCCCTGAGAAGCAGAGGTACAGCTGGCAAACGGACGAGTAATATAGGAGGCCAGGATGGCAGCGATTAAAGGAAATTGAAAATTATTCCCGTGACAGTTTTTACCCTTTTGAAGGCAGGAATGTTGGACTCAGCACATTGACCTTTTTCTGTGTTTAATGATGATAATATCTATATGCCTTATGTAGTCTGACATATCTTCTCTGTTCAATGACAAGGGCGATGGAGGCAGAGGGACAAAGCCACTTGTCCAACGTTGCAGGCAAGCAATGAGTAGGACACAGTCTAAAACTCTCCTGAGGTGATGCTGTGAGCGGGGCTGCCCGAGGTCTGCCCGTACAGCAGGCGCCGGTAACCCGTGTGGCCAGCGGAGCGCTTAGCTGAGCTCCGGAGCACCGCGTGCTGCTGCCTGAAGAGTTCCCGATGGGACAAGCTCTAAAGCAGCAGCACAAAAGCTCCCAAAGTTACTTAACAGACTTTATGAAGTGCTATTAACCCCATAAAGGACCTCGTTTGGGGCTCTGTGCTTGTTTATGCTGAAGCTGACGGGCTTCCTTAGGGCTCTGTGCTTGGCCGGTCTCCTCCTCCTGCCTGCGGGCAGTGCTGGCAAGCAGGACTTTCTATGGGTGGATATTGCAGCTTGGGAGATAAATACACGGCTGCAGCATCTTGTCCTCTGTTTTCCTTTAATCCCATGTTCCATGTCACCTATCACTGTGGTATGCAAGCACCCAGCAAATAATTTTAACAGGACAAAAATCCAGTAGCAGGATTTTCAATTTAGCAGGAGAGAGCAAAATAAGATCTAGTATCTGAAAGCTGAAGCTGGATGTGTTCGGATAGGAAATACGGGGCACATTTTTTATGGTGAGGTTAATTAACCATTGAAACAATTTGCTGTGCAGTTCTGTGTTAGGGAAAGTGTCTCTGTCCAAGCTAGGTGTTCATCAAAAAAGCTATAGCTCAAAGAGACGCTCCAGGGTGACGCAGAAATTAGGAGGTGAGGTTCCCTCTGTTTATGCAGGCTGTCTGGCTCTGTGCTCATAATGATCCCTTTTGGCCTCGAATGAATCCCCAAAAGGTGCTATCAACTCAGCTCTTTTTTTAATGAGCAAGAGAAGATAGCCTAGGAAAAGATATAAATATACATATTTGTTGTTGTTGTTGTTGTTCTTTTTCCTAAGAAAAGGGCATCAGATACAGGATTTGGCTCTGCACACAATCAGAGCTGGGCAAGAACTGCCCCATCAGTGTCTGGGTGCTGAGCTGGACTTGATTTCTCCCTCCCTTCCCTTTCTGCTTGGCTTCAAGTGATAAAATGGATCCATACCCTTTTGGAGAACAGGAAGGGAAAAAAGATATTTACCCTAGCATGGTTGAGTTTCTTAAATCTGTTTTAACTTTTAGGTCCTTTCTGTGAAATTATCCTTGAGAGAAATACAGCGATGATAAAATAGGTATGAAAAACTCTCAAGCAGCATATTAGACAGTTCAGACCTTTCTCCTGAACATAAATAGAATCTTTATGGGGTTGATAATTGATTTTTTTTTTTTTTTTTTTCTGTCCATTCACGTCTGTTTTCCTGATGCCATGTGGCCAGGGAATGCAATATGCTACTCTACGATGGTAGAGGCTGTTCTAACAGTGTTCCCATCACATTTCAAAATAGGAAGAACAAGATGTGCCATGAGCAAGATTACTTTTGTGAGATTTCACTCCAGCTCTGCACTTCCAAGAGCTTCAGGGACATGTCTCGTCTTTGCATGTTGCGAACAAAACAAGTCCTGAGGTTTTGCCCATCATTTGTCATGTAATCTTGGACCCTGTTTTCTGCCTTTCCAAAGATGTTCTGTTCCTGTTCCCACTAGGAAGATTGGTTTGATGATTCTTGCTAAAGCTGAGGTGAAGGATGGCCTGAGCCTTCCTCAGCTGGAGCAACAATCCTAAGGCCTGGCATTTTTCTTGGAAGAAATGAGGTAGTCTCTCTGTGGAGCCAAAGGAAACATACGGGCACTTCCAGAGGTTGCTGTGTGCTCCTGGTAAGCTGAATTGCCTCTAGGAGTGATTCTCTCTCCCTGGATTATGGAGTGTTTATAGAGTAGATGCTTTGCTACCTGTCTGAATAGGTGGGATGTGTCTGAGCTGGAGAAGGGTGATACACTTGGTCAGTTTGTGGGTCAGCTTTACCTGTGGATTTAAGAGGGACAAGTTTTCTTCAGCAGCAGAAAATAAAGAAATGCTGTGTTATTGCACTTTATTTTTAAGAACACTGAGACAGAGGTTATTGTATATGGCTATCATCAGTCAGGAGCTGTGGTGCTCGTCTTCTGCGTGTGGCTACCGCATCAGGGATGCATTTGAACGATACGTCTCAGCAGGAAACCCAGATTTAACATGAGGAGGAAGATGGCAGCTTTTATTTGATTGTTAATTATCCGCATTTAATATAGTTCAGGCATTTGAAGCATTATTTTTAGAGACTGGTTCATCTTTGTAATTAGATATAATGGCCAAAATAGTTGTTCTTTAATGACCCAGTTCTGGTCAGACCTGAAATTGCAGCTGAAAGAAATGTTCTTACCCTCCCTTGTGCTTTTGCATTATCTTTTTTAACGTCTGGGTGAAGAGGATGGCTTTGGTCTGGATGGTGGTGAACTCCAAAGAACTCGAGCCGCGTTTCAGCTCGGCTGTCCTGCCGTGCTCGACCCGAAGGAGATGGTGGCTCCGAGCTGTGCGTCTGCCTTCGTCCATGGCCCGGTGTCTCTGCGGCCCAAGTGGCTGCTGTTCTCCTTAAGGGCAATGTTGTGATATGATGGCCCAAAGATTAAAACTAAGGAAAGCATCGTCAGTGCAAAAGTTTTCCAGCTACGGTGGCTGAACTGATCTGAATGTGTGATCTGAACGTGGCTTTCCTGGTTACAAAACACTGCAAATGAGGATGCCAGGAACTAAGCTTTATCTGCCTCCTCTCTTTAAGACCTGTGGTATAATGGAGTGTCAGGTGTTATTTTGCTGTGATTTAAGTGTTTAGGTCTACTCATTATTTAAATATTTTCTAAAAGGATTACGAACTTGCATATTAGGGAGAATTTCTGGCTTGCAAACCTTACTGTTCAGTAACTCATAGGCTCTTTTTAATAAAACCCCTCAGGATAAGCGATGTGCCAGGCTGCACTGAAATATACACTCTATTCACAAAGGCAGCAGCAGCTGCATCAGATGACTAATATTTTGTACATCCTGACACTGAAATGCAGGGTTTGGCTGGAGGATCCAGGTATTGTTGTGTCACAACAATATTTTATTGCATTTTAATCTACAGCAGCCGAAACCACACAGTTGCTTCCACATGATAAATACTGGAAATAAAAGCTGATTAAATAGCAGCCCTTCAAAAGATGAGAAGCTGCTGGGAGCTTTCAGACTTCTGATCTTCTGATTTGCTTTGTCTTTGCTTTTTTTCTTCTTTTTTTCTTTCTTTTTTTTTTTTTTTTTTTTTTTTTTTTCCTTGAGGTAGTTTATGGTATATGGTAAAATGTTCCTGGGGAACTGAATTACATAACTTTGAGCAGTGATAACGCGTGATGAAGTGAATGCTCAGACATTCAATTAACACAGCACTATTACTTATACTGATATCCCCAGACATATTAATGGCATCTGCATTGATATTGTCTGATCATAAAAATTCTGCCATTGTCAACAGTGGATATTGCTGGGTGGATGTGCAAAAGGGTCAGCATAAAATGCAGTAAAACCCTGGTAACATTGGTGGCCAGCTAATGGTGTTTCTTTGCTATCAGGGGATCAGCTCAGCATCTGCAGTTCTGGCAGCAGGATAAGCTCCAGATATGTTCCTTGTGTCTCAGGGAGCAGAGATTTCAGAAACAGCTAAGTTATTCTGATGTTCTTCCTTCATCTTTCCTTTAAAAAAATAAAATAAAAAAAGGCAGGGAGAAGGTGATCAAACCCATGAACTATCCAGTCCCTGTAGCCCATCTCTACCTAAATGCAGCAGTCCTGGGGCTTCCGAGGAAAGAGAGTGAGAGCCTGACACTTGTGTATGGAAGACCAGGAACGGAAGAGCTACAGAGAAATCTGTGATTCACTGAGGATAAAGAGGAGGGAGCAATGAACTCTCCTCTCCCTTTTCCCCCCCACATGTCCATGCATGTGGAGACATGAGGTCTGCAATAAATGTGCACTGAGGAACTAGTTCCTCATCCTTGGTCCCCTCTAACCGTTAGGTACCAGCTTAAGGTTTGCTTGAGTTAAAGGGTCCCTTTCAAAGTATTCCTTTGCTATTGATTTCTAATACAAATTTGTCTTGCCATCAAGTTTCTTCTTTTTGAGAACAAGGGACAAATTGTCTTGCATTGAAGCAAAAAACGTTGACACGGGACACATCTGCAATCCCATCGCGAAGGCTTCACGCGGCCACAAAGCCCACGGGGCGCTTGGCTCCCGCAGGCCCCTGCAAGCCTGCGAGCTGAGCTTGCGCGAGCCCAGGTAAAGTTGGTAAGTAGCTTTGTGGGTTGCTTTGCATCTGTGGCAGAGAAACAGCATGTGAAGGCACCAGGGAGCAGGCTCGGCCGCTGCCCCGGAGCGAAGTCCTGCTCTTATCGGGTGCCTGGCAGCTGCAGCGACTGGAGCGCAGCTCCTCCCAGCCTTGGAGCAGTGATAATGTGTGTCCCTCTGCCATCCCTGGGCTCGTGCCTGGGAAAAGCCTCAATATAGTTTTCTTTAATAACTTTCAGAAAAGAGCAACATTTGAATGTGAGTTAACAAAAAAAGCCCTCAAGAGCTGGCTTTCATCATGTTTGAGCCCTTGTCTGGATGGTATTTTTTTATTGCTGATAATGATTAGACTGGCCCCAAATCAGAGCACCATCACCTGTAAGCAATGAATGCTGGTCAATGGTCATCTCTGTTTCACAGATGAGCTTTTTTAACCTGTGTGGTAGGTGCAGTGCAAGTTGCCCATTGATTAAACCAGAGACCCCGCATGGGAAACCAGCATCCCGCAGCTGCAAAACCCTCCCTGTTTGTCACTACTACTGCATTTGATGGCTGGGTTTAAAAGACGCTGCTCAAGTGCATCAGGCTTTAGAAACGGGCTGGCTGCTCCGCAAGGTGTCTTGTTAGATCAGGATCCCCTGGGCCCTGCGGCGCTGCCGACGGCGCGCGCGGCGTTGCCAGCTGGCAGCCGGCCGGCCCTTCCCTTTCGCTGCCCTGCTTTCAGTGCCTGTAACTTCAGCGCGTTTCAGTGTTGGACCCCAAGTTACCCACCTCAAGCGCCTATCTCGGGAGGAGGTTTTTAGGAAGGAAAGCAATTTTCAGCATGAGCAGTTGTGTCTGCTGGATGCACATTCCTTTGCCCCGCTAAGGTAATCGCATAGTTTTTGCAGTTACATGCTCCCCTATCTTGCAGTCTGGTAGAGGTGGTTCTGAAGCCTCAGAAGGGCCTGTTGTCATCACTGCAGAGCTCTTCTTAACCTCAGCCATGCCACGACCGTCTTGCAGCCTGTATTTCGTGTAAGCTCAGGGAACCAATGCTGTTCCTTCTCCAGGGAGCCCGTCTACACGGGGCACGCGCGTGCTGTGGTTGCAGGAGCTCTTCTCTGCATCTCCCCTTTCCACTTGCAATGGGACCAGGATCTGGGTTAAAAACCCTTTCACCAGCCGCCACAATTTATTTAGCTGGCAATTTGCCTTTCATCCTGAAAGGCGTTTGTTTTTCTGATCTTCCTCGATAGCACAATAAGCAGTTTGAACGCTGCTTTTCTGAACCTCCACGCGTCTTGTTTCCCTGACATAACGTGACTCCGAGTGTGCCAGAAATTTTTGCTCCTGTGGGAACAGAGCGGAGACGTGACTTTTTTTTTTTCTTTTTGCTTACTGGTAAAATAGCGAACCACAGGCCAGCGTGCACGTTATCCGAACGTTGTCTCTTGCAGTAATGCGTTTTATTTTCCTCCAGCACCACCTTGGCATCATGCCCATGTAATTAAGTCAAAACGAGTGAGCAACACGTGCCTTGACTGTGCCATGTGGCTCCCTATTGTATGTGTTACAATGGAGCTTCTCAGAACATGTGGGTTAATTAACATCTTTTAGGGACCTGAATAATAGATAATGGTGCACAGGGCTTTAACGTGTTGGGCTCTAATCAGTTTATTAGAAGGCAGATGAAGACAACACAGCAGGATTGTATTATTCTTGCTTATAGTCCTGGAAATTAAATTGCATAACGTTTACTTGAAATTAAGCAAATGCAAAGTGTTTAAAAAGCCACACATATCCATTTTGTTCAGGTCTGTATGTTGTTTGTTTGTTTTCCCTGTATCTGGAGAGGAACAACAGCCCCTCCACGTGTTGCATAGCGCTCGTCAGTGTCGCTTTCAGAAATTCCCCCTTTGCTTAATTAACATTACAGTTTGTACCCAAGCAGCATTAATTAATTAATTGCAAAAGGCAATTTTGGAGATGGCAGTGGAGACTACTGTTAGCAACCTGCAATCAACTTTGCTGGCCATGCCACAGGCAGAGTACAAAGGAGCTGTTGGGAAGGAAAAGGCTTTTCACTCATCTTTTAATGTCAGAAGTGGAAAAGCTGCTTTATCCTGGGGTTCCGCATCTCTATTTGCACAGGGCAGAATCCAGCAGTGGGCTGAAAAAGCCAAAGTCTGGTGCTTCTGCAAGTCAATGAGTGACTCTCCATTTCTCCTGGCTTTGTAACGTTGCAGCACTGTTTGCTCTTCCACATCTGTACAGTATTTTCTATCTGAGTATGGACCAGTTCCTATGTGAGTGAGTTTGTGACCTGGATAAAGTATAGTAAAAGGCAGGCACAGGAAGAATGGCAATTCATTGATTATAGGCTGTGCTGGTATGGCCTGTCACAAACAAGGAAAATACAACGGGAGGGAGAGGATTGGCTGCATTTCTTAAAAACAATCTGGAAAGCAAGCAGAGAGTAAACAGTCCTTGGGTTCAGCAGAGAAACAAATAGAATACCTCATTTCTTTGCATGTTTAGAAAATACTAAAAAGTTGTGGAATCTCAGTGCTGTGAGACACCAAAACAACATCAGGGAAAAAATACATGTAGAGTTGCTGGCTTAAAAAGCAAGTCAGAAGGAATGGCCGCTCTGTTTTTCGCTTGTGGTGCATCCCACTCCCATTGCAGCTCCCACCTTTCCAGATGACAGAGCCAGTCTCAGACCCAGGCTCTGTCACGGTCACAGCAACAACCTCATTGCAAACCCCATGCTCCTCCAGCACTGTCACACCATCGCCGGGATGCCCGGGCATCGTGTGGCCGTGGAGGGCCCCGTTGAACGGAGCTGCACCCTCTTCCTGTGCTAGCAGCCACAGGAAGAGCAAGAAATTATCCCCTCGTGACCTGGCTGGGACTCATATTGCACCACCTGAGAGTCGTGAGGTCAAAATGGTCTTTGGCCCTCACTTTTGTTTCTCTGTGCAGCCGGAGCTCGTAGGACTTTAATGTTCATGACAGAGCCCTGGGACTGGTCATGGCAGCAGCTTGCAGAACTTCTTAAGTATCTGGTAGTAGCCGGCATGTCCTCGTTCATAGGGTATCCAGCAACTGCACTGAAATGTGAGTCTTTATGCTCCTGCACATAAGAGGAGAGAGGTCTTTGCTTCAAATGTCTTTAATTAACCTATTTTGCTTGGTGTGTTTTGGTGCAGAGCCTCTTCAAGTGCTTCTCCCTCTCCCCATCCCTGTTCAGTAGCTGGCGGCCTGGCTGGGTGCCTTAGACAGCAAGTGCAAAGCTTTGCTCAAAACCCTGGTGCTCACTGGCTTTATCACAAGGCAGCAGCCCTTCTTTGAAGGGCTTTAGTGTGATGAGTGCAAGTGAGGTGGCTTGGTCATGCCATTGGGATAAAACCAGAGCTTTCTTCCAGAAAGGATGGAGGGAGAGCGTGGGTGGAAGAGAAGAAAGTCTGTGCAACAAGGGAGACAGTTCCTCAGCTTGGTTGCTTCTCTGCTAGTCCCATATGAAAAGCAAAGGCCATTCAGGGAGCTCCAGCACAGCTGTTGATGACAGAGTTGCAGAGGTCAAACCTATAACCTGGTGTCCTGGTCGGGTTTTTGTGACTGCAGCTCACTGGGTTGTGTGTGTGAGTTCAGACATCAACAACATGGTTGCTGGGACCCACTGCAGCAGCTCCTCCTTTCTCTGTACCTGCTGTAGAGACTGAGCACCTTTCACATGAGCAAGAGCAGTGGCACCCAAGTCCACGATGGTTCCACCAGGCTGGATCAAGCCCTCTGACAAGGAAAAATCAGCCCTGTAGAAATTACTGCTACCAAGTCAATGTCCTCATCCTGCTTGTGCCTCCAGATGTGGAGGGTGCACACTGCATCCCTGCTTTTGCTTCACCAGTCCCCTGCTAGATGGGGGTGAACTCTTTCGGTGATTAACACAAGGTATAAGAGATGAGATATTTGGTGATGGAGTGCAATGGAGAACCCAGAAAGGCTGGATTGTGTCACTGCTGCTATTGCCAGCAGTGGGAGGTGGGACAGGGTGCTCAGTTCCTTTTGTCACTAGGAGGAGGGAGGACAATATCTTGAATATCTCGTCTTTTTTTCTTTTTTTCTTCCTTTTCTTTCAAAATCCTTTGGAGTCAGAGACTGGAATGCGTAGTCCTCGAACTGAGTGTTATTACTAAACTGAGGCCAGAGAAGCGTGTCCTTCTCTCGCCCTTACTGTGTCAGCTGTATAGGTTACTCCTCTAGCCGGGGATGCTTGACTGTTCATCCTAACAGGTAGACCTGCTCACCCAGTCACTCCCTAATACAAAATGAGCAGTCGAAAGGGAATCAAAAGGCTCAGATCCTAAAGCAGCATTCATTGTAGCTGTTGTACAGACTGGCTAATGGGCATTTGGGAAATGCTAAACCCTGTGACATCATGCAGAGTTAATATTACCTGGAAAATTTAATGAATGAGCCCTTTCCCCTACCATTCCCATCCACCAGACTGTGGTTAAAGAAGCAGGAAAGTTTCTGGGCATCTCTTACAGCAAATACATCTCCAGGAAGCTCAGAGCAGAGTATTCCACTTGTGTTTTTCAGCTTTATTCATGACAGCTCAACTTCTTAGTGACAGTTAAAGGAGAAGAGGTCGCATTCTCTGCCTATGAAGATTACACAGAACAACACAAAGTAACTTTTCCAAAATGACAGTTCCTTGTTCACGTGTGTTAACTTCTTTTGCCTTCTGCTTCTGGGTTATTCACTAGCCAGACAGTATGCTGCCTAAATACCAATAGTGAGTAATGAGGATTAAGCGTTACCTCTAATGCCATAGTTAGAAATATTTCAGAACTTCATGTTCAGGCTTAACTGCTATTTTGGTGCAAAAAAGGCAAGTCTTGGAGCTGAGCTGCTGCTGGCTGTGACATCACAGCGCTGTGATTTGGGTCTGGCATGCCACACATTGCGGGGAGCTAAGCTCGCTCAAGCCTCTTATGGAGATGTGCTTGAGAACCACTCTGGGTTCGGGAGAGAGAAGCACTTGTTAGCAAAAGTGGTGGATTTCTAATAAGCAACAAATGTGATTTTTTTTTTTTTTTTTTTTTTTTTTTTTTTTTTTTTTTTTTTTTTTTTTTTTTTTTTTTGACTGCTGCTGCTACGGTTTTTCTCAGTGCGTTTCCTGAGATATGATATTGAGATCCTGAGCCAGCATATAAATTGGAAGG
The DNA here is from genome assembly GCA_013398735.1 of Nothocercus julius. NCBI lineage: Eukaryota > Metazoa > Chordata > Aves > Tinamiformes > Tinamidae > Nothocercus > Nothocercus julius. The sequence goes on along the minus strand of VZSV01000026.1, from coordinate 1,551,848 downwards.
AAGGCTGGGAACCCATGGTTTGGCTTGGTCCTGCTTCAGAAATAAGGTCATGTGTGAAATTTGGCATCAGGCAGGGAATGGTGCAAGTACTCTCCTGGCAGGGGAAGGAACTGAACCTTGGACTCCTGGAGGGAGGTGAGGGGATGAGGGAAAATAATACTCAAATGACAAGGCTAGTTTATAAACAGGGATAGTAATGCCATCTCCTTTTCCCTTGGCAAGTAATTAATCTGCTGTGTATGTTTTGTTTTTAAGTATGTAACAATGAAATGTTTCTTTCTGGGTTGAAAATAATGATTCATTCAACATAAAACAATGTTTTCTAGGGGTTCTTTTGTTCTGGTGAGACCTGCTGAAAAAAAAAAAAAAAAAAGTAAATTCTGTTTGATTTAAAGCATAATTGATGAGAGTTAGTTATTTTCGACCTTAGCTGTGAAACCAAAAATTAGCTGTTCTTTTAAAGACTTTTATTATCAAAATTAGTTCTTTTAAAATACTTATAATCCTCATAGTCATGAAAACATAAGGTAATCTCTCTTGTGTAACTCAATCCTCAGAACGTCCCAAGCTCAAAATCCCTGTTACGTAGGTATGGGTCATAAGCTGGTGATGATTTGAGTTCATAAAGTCAAATGTGGTGGTCATGAGCCTACATGAATTCCAAGCTAGACAGTTGGATGTTTGCTGGGGGTTAATGATGATCCTGGTTGTGGAGTGTCTCTGGGGTTGGCAGCATCTTCATGTGCAACAGCCACAGCTCCAGAAGCCACTGTGGAGTGTGCAGAAGTCACGTACCAGCCTTATGGGACCCCTGAATCTTTGATCTCTGAATCTTTACCCTCAAAATTTCCATGGGGAGGCGTAGATATTAAATTGTGATGAGAACTGTCTGGCACAGAAATATCGGAGCAAAGTTATTCATGATTTCCTTTCTTAATTTGACACTGCATTTGTCTTCCCTTATGCAGAAGAGTCCTGACTACCTATTCCTTTCTCATCTGTCTCCTTTCTCTTATATTTCTTTTCTAACAAAATCAATCCTAAATGATTAAAATAAAAAATCCATTTTAAACCAAGGGATGATGATGATGATAAATCCTGGCATTTTCAGTGTATTGTTTGAGGCCTGTCAGAGTGTGGGTGTTGTACCCTTTTTCCCTGACTTTTCTCTCTCTTGTCCTTTTAGGTATTAATTCATCCCACTTGAATTTAGGTGCTGAATGTAAATTTTTTGTCCTTTTTTTTTCCTGGTTGGCTGAGTGGAACTGATGCATGTCCAGAAAGCTTCTGGACAGCTGTGTCTCCCTTAGGAGTTTTCCCTCTCTGTGCATTGAGAGAGATCCTAGGAGGGGGAGGCTTCCAGCTTCCATGGCTTGGCTGTTTTTTTGAGGGGATGAAACAAGGTCTTCAGCTGTGATCTTTTCAAAATGAGGATTGTCTCTTTTTCCATTTATAAGCAGCCTGGAATTATCGGGCCCTGAATGAGCCCCTTCCTTCAAGAGCTCTGGGTCAGTTCTCTTTGGGATTGGGTCTTGGAAGCATCTCCTCTAAAAGCGCTGGGGCAAAAGCATCCAGCTGAACTGGAAGTGGAGTTGCTTAGTCTGAAGATTTTTTCAGATTTCATCATCACCTATAATGAAAGTTGGGGTTGCCTCAATTTGACTGTTCTCCCTCGCTGCCCATCGTGAAGGACACGTCAGAATTTCAGTGCTTGTCTTCAGTGAAGGAGATACAACCTGCACATATTACAGCAAGCTGGATGTCTTCTGTCCTTGTCCTTGTCCTTTTCTTTCCTTGCCTTGTCAAACGTGAAAGCTGAAGGCACGAGGGCACGGGCTGAGGAGACTTTAGCTGCCGTCAGAGGCCAAAGGGACTTGCAGCATAGTCTGCATAGTCAAGTCCAGATATGAGTGGTGCAAAACACACGTGTGACATCGGGACAGCTGGGCTTGGCAGTCCCAGGGCTTTCTGCGACCCACACCCCCTGGGCTGAACGTGCCATTAATCACGTTGCATTAATTTCCATGCCGGCATCAGGAGCCCTTCCCAGTGCCGACCGTGCCGGAGCGGGGTCGGCCCCGCGAGGCGTCAGGCCAGCGGCGCGCGGAAGGAGGGATCAGCGCGAGCGGGCGGTGCGAGGGCTGCGTTAAAGGCACCTCCAACAGCTGAGCGTGCGCGGTGACCGCGTTCCAGCGTCAGTGAAGGGCCTTTTACAAACAAGATCCTGGATCTGTCTGTCCGGAAGGGTTTTATATTTTCAGACTAGCTCAGTCAGCGCCTATCTTGTATTACAGCATCTGCTGTTTAAAGGAATAGTATTTACATACAACACCGAGCCCGTTTTTTTTTTTTTTTTTTTTCCTATCTTCCTTTTCTCTGCTTGTTCTCTAGTTCAGCAAGTTTAAGAGCTAGATTATTAATGCATGGCATTACTCAGTTTTGCACAATAAAATAGTACGTGTGCATGCCTGTAAATTAATCCCTTGCTGAAACCTGGAAGAGCAGTCCTCCACTGGCCACAGTGAGCAAGTAAATGTGACTTAATACATCTTTGCCACAATGCTGAGTAGCAATATGCTTCCTCGTAAAAATGAGCTAGACTCTAATGTGTTCAGACTCTTTGAAATGATATATTGTCACATTGTCCTTTAGGTGAGACATGCTTCAATTAATATTCCAAATAGTTGCTATCTCTTATTTTATTGTTATGTTATTAATGGTCATTCACAAGGAAAGCAAATTTATCTCTTAAGCGGTAAAGTATAATAATTTGCCTGAAGGCTTCAATTAGTGCACTGAAGACAAATGCAGTATATGACTTTGGTACCCAGGTAATTTCCTTTAGAGACTTGCCCTGCTACAGTTGCATATGTGATCTTGGCAAAAAATCAAGAGGAAATTATTTACACTTCCTGTGTTTGAGGACATTTGTGAAGGGTCAGAAACCTCCTTGTTCATTCCTGCTTTCGACTGGATGTACCAGACCTGAGCTCGCGTGGGGATTGCTACATTAGGCCTACTGGATGCTTCTCACTGTGGCAGTTTTCCATGAGGAAATGTTGATTCACTCAAAACGCATTGCAGCGTTGCATCACATTTGTCCAAATTTTCAAAGGGGATTATCAATGTTATTTCATTTGGACAAGGGCAAAAGATTTTGAATATAATCTGATAAGTAGGTGAAACCAACTCCGGATAGCTTTTTTTCACTCTGTTAACACATAACATTGCAATGATTTCAGCTGAGTATTTTGGGAATGTTTCCTTTGGCCAAAAATTCTCGAGGCTTAGTAGTTACTCTTAATTTCGGGACTACATGAAATGTTTCCATAGGCCTGGAGAAATCTTTTGTTTTTACTCAGCTGCTCTATTGGTTGCTAAATTTGTCGTAGAGGAATCGGAAGCCTCGGAAGCTGTGGGTTGTGTGCCTCGCTCTTCCCGGGACACGGTGCGCTCCGATGAACCCCGCGCGTGCTTGTAAACGTTTCCCTTCATGGCATGCTAACCTGATTAAATGCTGGATTTAACCATGAAAAGGAAAAAAGTGATGAGGGGAACTGAGTTAGGGGAAAAGGCTTTCAGGGCTGCAGCTTCGCTGAGAAAAGGGACATAAACAGGATAATGTAAAACCAGGTCCCCTTCACCTCCCCGTGGTTCCGGTTGCACTGGGAGAGGCAGCAAAGCCCCAAGCTTTCCAGCAGATTACACCTCCTTTGCAAGGCACGATAAGAACCAAGCACACTCTATGCTTTTTGCTCTGGATCCCTTTTAAATATATTGCTAGGCTTAATCATAAAAAGCTTCTGGGAGACGATAAAAGAACAGAGTGCAAGAAAAGGCAGAGTGTTCCCCTGAGTGTGACCATTTCATTGGTGATGCTTTACTGCAAACCGAACTTTGTGATTTTCATACCTTGTATCCCCTGCAGGATGGGGATTTGGTGACATATGGTAGAATATTTCATTAATTTTATCAAGATCCTGTGGGTAACTTTATTGAGCTTTGCTCAGAGGGAAGCAGCGAGCCAGCCCCAGCTCTAGCAGCCGTAACTATGGTCTGAAACACTAGGAGGCTGCAGAAATCCAAGCCAGAGAGATCCCAGTATTTGGAAGGGACCTTGGCAGACCCTGGACAAAACTTACTCATAAACCAGGTCTACAAAGAAACCTGCTATTTAAGCAGTCTTAAATCAGCTATGTTTTATTATTTGCTTGGTTTAACTTCTGAAACTAGACGGGAGATCAGCCATGTTGTCAGTTTTATTTTCTTTAAAATTTGGTGGCTGCAGAATGGAAATTTGTGTTGGGTGTAACTGTGATTATTTGTCTAGGGACTGCTGCTTCGTCACAGTGTGAGTTGTTGGTGTCCTTTGTGTTTGCGGTGTGTGCCAAGGCCCTGATTCTTTTCTGTACTTGATGACTGAAAAGCAAATTAAGACTTGTTGATTACTAAAAGGAGAAGGACATGCAGTTAAAGGGACGGTTACATAAACGATGAGGAAAAGATCTGTCAAAGCAGCTTGTAAAAGATGTCATATCTGGTCTATGTAGCAGACAGGTGTCTCATGGTACCAGGAGTGGATGAAGACGTGAGATTAAAATCCCGGTTCCCTAAAGCCCTGGGAATACCCTTGTTCATACCCCTTAGCCCCACGGTGCCTCAGTCCTCTGTCTTCTCCCTTTGTCATTGGTTCACTGAAGAAATATCTTGCTTGTACGATACGCAGCAACAGGATCCTGATTCTTTTTTGCAAGGCCTAGCCTCCCCTGCTTTGTGTTTACTGTGCTAGAACCTGTCATTTCTTCTTGGGAAACTAGGAGATGGTGGAAATTAGAGGTTGGGAATTAGATGATGAAGGAAATAAGAGGTTTACTTTACATTGAAAGTCCTGTTCTCTTGCCAAAGTAAGCTTGCTACGCCTTACCAGCCCACAGAAGAATGGCTAGGCACCCTTTGAGGTCTTTCTGCCATACCATATAATCAGTATCTACAATGCCTATAAATACAGGCAACAATTGTGGCTAGGCTATTGCTGCTTGACCTTTGGCTGCACAGCCCTGAGGGGCTGACGGTGGCAGGACGGTCAGGAGATGGCAGTTGGCAGGATTTGTCCTGCAAGTGCTGCAGGAGCATCTGCCGCGATGTCCTAGTTAGAGGAAGGCATGGGGATTAGCTGGGAAGTCATCGTGGCAAATGAAACGTCAAACAACCACTGTGGACGCCAGAGCAGAGCACTCGGATGGGTAACGCTAGCCTGGTGGTGACAGCCCCAGGGCTGCCACAGTGAGAAGAGGCAGTAGGGATGTCCCTGCTGAAGCCCTTGGCATCTGGGAGCCACCCATCGAGTCTCTACAGATCTGTGTTTCAAGAGCAAGCGTGGATGTAGCGGCTACTCATTCAGTAGAAGCATTAATAGGACATTGCTGCTCCCCATGGCCACATATTCATGGCAATCACAAGAATTTAGTAGCTTTAAGATCCCTGCTCTCTGTCCGATGTAAATGAGTCTATGGAGTCGCTATTTATTAGCGAGCCGGTAGCCAGGAGGCACGTGTACGCATGCACAAACACAAGGCTCTCATATCTGTCTCATTCCCCAAAGCCAGCTAAAACAAAAATAAGGGAACAGGAAGCCTGCTATTAGTCAGGTGGAAAGAGTCCAGATTTTTCCAATAAGTTTTATTTCAGTTTTGGGTAAACATTAGAACAGAGCCCGCTCGTATCACATCAAGGCTGCTCATTTCCAGCTGCCGCGGGAACAGTCGAGCTGAGCCTGTTGCTGCCTGAACGTGCACAAAGGCGCTGCCATTACACAAAATAGCTGCTGTTTTGGGACTTTCAAGTCTGTGTCGTTGTTGCTTGCGGTGTTTTCCTATTCCTCTTTCAAGCCTTCCTCTCCCTGGGGCCAGGCTGGTAACCAAGTTAGAGCAGATGATGAGCAGATTCTTGCAGTGGGTTCCAACAGCCCTTTAATAACTAATCGAGGCTGGAGTCGTAGCAGGTGGTTGAAAGGGGCCTGTTCGTCATCACTCTGAGCCCTGGCAGAAGGCCTGCCCTAGAAAATGTAATTACTGCCCTAAAGAATATGATAAACTCTGCCAAAAATAGTAAGAGCAGATCATCATCCAAAGCCCCACCAGCTGAAGCATGTGGCAGGTTGTGGTGATCGGCCAAGGCGATTCTGCAGGGAACGCCTTTTGCTGGGGTTGTGGGGGACATGGCAGCTCTGTTTCCAGCTAGGTATTATATTTTCACTAAATAAGTCTTTTTCTTTTCTTTTTTTTTTTTTTTTTTTTTGGTAGGAAAAATGGCAAATCTTGAAAATTGCTGCAACAGAATATTTCGAAAACAAAATGTCTGTGTTCTTTTTACCATTTTTTAATATTGTAATATATTTTGTAATATGAAAATACACTCCATAAGAATGATTTTTAAAAAAAAAAAATTTAAAAATATTTCATTTTGAAATTCTTATAAGGTAAATTTCTATCTCTAAAATGAAATTAAGGACAAGCAGCCATAATTTCATAAGGCCTCCTGACTTGATCTTCTGCATTTTACAATGTCATATAGATCTGTCAAAAGTCTTCTGACCAATTTCACTTACTAGGACTTTACTGGAAAGGCAAACTTATGAAATGGTTGTAGAAAAAGCATGTTTTTCCTATGCTGTTCTGGCAACTATCATTTGTTCCCAGGCTCCTGTCACGTTCTCTGTATAATTTGTTCCTCTACCAGTTCTTTCAGTTGGATGAAGTTAATAGTATGAGTTCCTTGGATCTCTGTGCAGGACTGGGTTTGGAAATGCAGACACTGGTGCTTTGGCTGGCAGAACTTGTGACGTAGATGGGTGGTAACAAGCTATAAAGCTCTTTAAGCCATTTCAGTTCCAGCCAGAATAATTTGGCTGTCTGAAACTGGTTTTGGTTTCTCATGGCTTTCCTGCAGGATCTGGAGGGGTTAACTTCTTCACGGAATCAGTAGAAGCGGGGTAAAAAATGCCCTGAGAAACATTTGAGTACAGTTAGGATCCTCATACTTGGCCCCTTAGGGTTGCTTCCGTTGGATGAGGACTACCTCTCCAAAAGCATCTCAAATTAGTGCATTCTAGTGTGGTTAATTTTGGATTGGATATTTTGGTGCTTTTAATTCACCTCTCAATTTAAGAGGCAATACCAGATTTGCTGTGGGAGAGAATTTCTCCTCTTGCTGTTTTTGTCCAGAGCCTCCTTCCCTCCCCTCTCCTGGAAGGGCTGGAAAAGGGCTTTGTTTTCATCTTTCGCCTTGGCTGTGGATGCTTAATTAAGGGAGACAAACCCGTAATGATGGCAGCAGCTGTTCTCTCCCCTGGAGAGAGACACTCATCAGGGACAGAGCCCTCCTCGGAGTGAAGTATTCGCACGAAAGCAGTGCTGGAGAGGCTGGCAGCTCCCAGGAGCTCCCGACTTTGCAAGCAACCTCTGCAGAACATACATGTCTGCTGTAGTTTGGGGACATGGAAGGCAAGGACGTGTTGGCCCCGAATGGCCGGGTGCTAGAGATGAGATGCTGAATAATTCCCTTTGTCAGGACCTGAGTCCTTTAGCCCTTTGGATCCAACCGCTGGGCTTTGTGCTTTGTAATGCAACAGAGAGATGTTAGGCACTGCCAGAAATTATATTGAAAGTAATCTTAGATTGGGGGATTATCCCTGCATCCAGGCAGCCTCCCCATCCCCCAGCACAGCCGAGCATCTGGCATCCCTTCGTCTGCGCTGCGTGGGGTGCGTGGCCTCGTTGCAGGGCTTGATCGGACGGGGCGCCCTGCAGCCTGCCGGGACGTGTCTGGGGAGAGCGCGGTGCCCTGCCGCTGTCCTCGCTGCCGCTACCGCCTGGGCGCTTCAGCGCGGCGTCCACGTCACCTCGTGCCTGCCTGGGGCCTCCGGCTGCGTTTCTTGTGCTTCAGGCACAACAACTTAAATTCCCGAGTGAGGCATCTGGAAATGCGGAGTGGTGGGAAAATAAGACTTCCCAGGTCTGCATAGAGCCCGCTGAAGTAAGGCTTTCCAAGAAGGGAGCCTGGAGCCCCAGCTGCAGGAGGGCTGCTCCGAGCCCATGGACGTGCAGCCCCGGAGCAGGAGTAGCTGTGAGCCCCTCATCTGCAAAGACGCAGGCTGAGAGCTCTGGCTCTTGATTCGAAGCCAGTTAAGGGCAGGGGAGAGAGTTCCCACAAGCTTCGGTGAGATTTGGGTCACTGCAAAGAATGACCATTGTCAAGAGCAAACACGTTTTCTGTTGGCTTTTGCAATATGAGGAAGCACAACAACAAAAGTTTTGTGTTTTAATTTCTCTTTTCCTTCCTGGCAGCTCAGTCATTACTAGCCTAGATTAGATCTATTCTGCGGGGAAAAACACAGCCCTTTCCTAAGTGGGTGGTACAGATAACAGCTATCAGCTCTATGTTCCCAGCACCTTGTCTTGCTGTGTCCCTGATTCCCAGACCTCTCCTTGCTCCAGGGATTTAGGATGTGTTTACCTGTGCTTATCCTGTGCTCCAGGCCCATGCGCCCTTCTCCACCATGCGCTGTGATCTCTGCCTGAACGACAGCCAGGCAAAGGGAAATTTAAACGGAGGTCATGAGGGACCTAAAACGTGATTTTATTAATGTTTTGCTTGTCTTCCTTTCAGGAGGGCATCGTGTTGCCAAGACAGGTCTTGTGAGAACAGCCACTTTTCAGCCACCCTCTTCTTCCTGCTCTCCTTTGTGCAGGAGTAAATAATATAGTTTACTTTTATAATTTTTGTCTTGAGCTTCTCCTCCCTGTCCTCTTAAAAATATGTGTATATATATTTTCCAAAGAGCCCTGGAGGATGAGGTGGCAAGGACTACAGGTTTGGTTATCCTTGATATGGGAATGCCTGGACAGCAGGAGCAGACTTGGTGGCACGTGCAGCGTTCGGGAGGGATAAACTTCCACCTACGTGTTTGTAACGAGCCCATTGGCCAGGATGGCCTGGGGAACCGCAGTCTGATGGGGTATCAACCTCTCTCCTCTGCTCTTGGAAACTTATCCCACGTGGTGCTTATCCCAGGTGCTGTTGGCACAAGGAGAAGAGCCATGAAATGGCTAATGCCAAGTTAAAGATATTAAAGATGTCTGGAACCGTAGCAGCAGAGTCCCTCTATTGGTGCTGGGTTGAGAGAAGGGGAAAGGGAATGGGGCATCTTGTAGGGAGAAGCCTTTAGAAGGGGAGGTTGTTACGAATGAGGGCAGAAGAGGTCCAGCAGAGAGGAGATGGAGCTGAGCGAAGCTTCCTCATTGCTGGTTGTTTTGGGGTTTTTGTTTGTTTGTTTTTTCTAGTATGTGAGACGGATGAAAGGTGCTCACTGGCATGGAATTCAGGTGATGGGGAGTGAACCTTGGTCATGACTGACCGCTGTTCTCATTTCACAAACACAGACTGTGCTCCCAGGTGGGCTGGAAAAACAGAGGAGAAAGGGATGGGAAGGACCTTGTTGCCCACAGCATCCCTCGTCTTGTCTACGGCATCAGGAAGACTCAGTGTTATACAAGAAATTAGTCAGCTAAGTCAGAGGGGAGTTGGGGTCCTCTAGTGAAGCCTGCCCTATAAGTGCATTTCCAGATTACATAGTATCGGCACAAATCCTGTGAAAGTGGTGAAAGGGAAGGAAATTTGGCCTTCTTGACTAAAGCAGCACCCTGGACCTGGTAAGACAGGTGTGTGCGTTTAACGGCTGGGAGGATGTGAACACAGCTCTAAGGCATGCCGCTTCAACCCTTTAAAGCATACTTGGCATTGAAGCGTGCTGCTCTTCCCGAGCGTGCTTGGTGGCTGCTTCCCAGGGTAATTAGCGAGGAGAAATCTGCGTGAAATGTGGAGATCTCTCGCTCGAACCCGCAGCTACAGTTGGCGTGTTTGTACGGTACATCCAAGGTGTGGAATCTGTATCTCGTGGAACTGCCTCACGCCGCATGGCCTGCCATGGATTTGTATGCTATAGTTAGATATGTTCTTATACTCATTTCTTAAACTGAGTTGGCTCCTTCTAAGGATGTGATAACAGGCAAGTTTCCGGGACAGGGATACGAGACAGAAGGGTAGGAGGAGCGAGTTACTTGTCCTTCTCTTTCAGGACAGGCTTAAGAGTGCTGAGCGTTGGGTCTCCATCCTGGGGAACAGGGATGCTGGACCCAGCAAGGTACCTGAAGCAGAGAGGTCTTTGCTTTGCTTTGGGCACAAGGTGTTAAGAAACTGGCATATTAGACTATTAAGCTCATTTTCCAAAAGTTTGCTCAGTCTCTCTAATATTATGCAATGTGTATTTAAACTATGCACACTCTCTGGCAGAAGAAATGTATGTATTTTATGGGCATTAAGCAATGTGTATACCTTCAAGGATGATGCTTTTTAAGTACAGTGAACATGAACATTTTGGCAGAGGGTAATAGAGATGGTATTGCCTAGTGCAAGAAGATCTATTAAATCGCTATACGGTGCATGTGGTTTTGCAGGCAGAGCAGCTGACCAGAATCCTAGTCCAGACTGAGGCAATTCTGCATCTCCCGAGACTTATGGGGTGCTTGTGGGTCCAGCACGTGTAAATATTGGGATACAGCATGTCAGAGTGATCACAGCGTATGGAGGGGAACGCGGCTGCAACAAAACCACCGCGTCCCTAATCCTCCATGAGCGTTCGCTGCTTTAGTTAAATATGCAGAGGCTGATGGAGATTGTCCCGGGATTAGTATCTCTGCAAGCGGTGCCAGGGCTTGATGAGCATAAGCAAATTTCTTCTCCAACTTCACCTAAGTGAGGAGAGAATTGGAGCAAGGGTGCTTGGATACTAATCAGGAAAACCGCTCGGGAAGCGGGGAGCAGCCTGCTCCCAGCGCCAGCGGGTGGGTTCCAAAGTAGCGCTGGGGTTTGGAGTGGGAGCAGCCGCAGAGGTCACTTTGAAGGACTCGCAAAACGGCTGCTTTAATTTTTGTTTTGTTTGCAAACCCCATCTGGGCGGTCGTGCAGCTTTTCTCTTGGCTTGATTCGTTTCTCCGCAGTCTTGTTGGTGATCTTGTTTCAGCCGCTGGCCAGACCACCTTCTGTGACAAGTAAAGGAAACCCTCAGACAACTTCAAATGCAGGTGGAGAAATATGCAGCTATCAGGCTGCATCTCGAAACGGCTTTTGTAAATAAAAAAAAAAAAAAAAGGCCTGTTCTGAGGATTTTTTGACCCCTTTATTGGGTACTTATCCTCCAACTGCCTTCAAAAAACTCAGCTGCTGTTCGATCTCCTGGACCCCAAGGGCAAGGCTTGCAAATAATGACGTGTGTGCTGCTGCGCGGGCTGTAGGAACACGAAACCTTTCCCCCTGCCCAGCCCAGCGCGTACAAACGAGCAGTCGGAACCACTTTGATCCCCATTGGAACAGAGACTACAAATTAAAGCGAATCATCCCGGCATCGCTCCTCATTAATCAACAGCTGCGGGCATTTGGAAACATCTGTCGGGATGATTTTAGCATCCCCTCTGCTTCTGCGCGTGCACCAGGGAAGCAGCACAGACCCAAGCCTGACGCTGCCGTAAGGGACCCGTTCCGCTTTGCTTCGCAGCCGTGCGAGTGAGCGGGCGCAATGAGAAAGATAAGGAGGACGAGAGGTGACGAGGGGATGTTTGGCCAGGGAGCCAAGCGGCAGGAAACGGTGAAGGAGGAAGGGTGTGAGTGCAGGAGCCTTTTCCCAAAGCCCCTAAGGGCTGTGCCTTTGTTGTGAAGGTGAAGGCAGCAGCCCCAGCTCGTGTCCCAGTTTGCTGCCTGCAGTGATGTCCCTTTAAGGGCAGGTCACAGCGCGCATGAACTCCATTCCCGTAATCCCTGCGCGCCGGCCGGCCCCATCCGCTGCCGCAGCGGGAAATGTGGGACAAGCCGGTTTGGAGATTATCCCGCGCTCAGCAGGACTGGTTCCCCCCGCGCTTCCAGACGGGGCTTGTCCCTGTGCCAGGGAGGAGCAAGCGGGCGCAGGGTCCTGGGGAGGGCACCCGCTGCCGGTGTCTGCCCATGTCCATGGCAGCATCCGCGGGACCACGGTGGCCCTTGCACGGGGCTCCCTGCCCTCCTCTCATACCTGTATGTGGATTTTGTGGCCATCGCTGGACCACCTCATCCCTCCGCCTTGGGCAAAATCACATACAACTCCCCAGCCCAAAAAGAGAGAGATTCCCACACACTCCCCCATCAAAAGATTTTCTTTAGTTTGAGCTGTTAATGTTTTACTTTGTGTCTCTCTCTTTGCCAAGAACCTTGAAATTCAACCTCCACCTTCCACTTCTGAAGCCCCCTGAGATAGGAAGCAGCACCATTATATTGATTTTGAAAGGAAAAGAGGCAGAACGTTCTATTTTTTCACCAAGGATGTCTGAAAGCGGAGTGAAAGGTACCAGATTCATCCTGCAGTTGCCTTGTTTCACCCAGAGGCAATGCTCCCGTCCAGAAAAGCTGCCTGAACCTGGTCCAAGGTGCAAACATGCCTCTGCAGGGATGTAGTTACTTGAAGCAACAACTAAACTAGCTTTGCAGTGAAATAAGTTTCCCACATCTTCCAAATTCATCTGCTTTTACCCATCTTCACACCAAAGTCTGATTTTGTAGCGAGACAAACACTTGTGGGCAAGCGAAAAGTGAAGAGTCCAAAATCATGCTTTTAAATTTTGATTTGCATCTAAAGGCCCAGGGACTGTGTTCTTCCCTTTAAACCTCATTCCTAGACCGAGCAGCTATTGTCCGACTGTCCATCTAGCTTGGATGCCTACAGATCTCTGGACGAGAGCACTGGAGCAGTGCAGTTTCCCTGCATGTGCCCCTTGAACCCGGCCTTTCCTAGAAGGGTGACCTGAATTCCCAAGGAAACGGGGAGCGATGTTCTGTGGGGCATCTAGATGACTCAAGCAGACTTTCCCTATGATTGCAGCTCTCCAGAGTTGATTCTCATGGTGCTTTCCAGGGTTTTATTGGCAGGTAGTTGCTTTGCCAAGGGACTTTGCAACTGGACTTTTCCAAATTGCCTCACAAACAAATCTCCTTCCTCCCAGCATCAAATAAATCCTCACTTTGAGAAGAGCTGAAGTATGACTTCCCTTGTCTTGTGACTGGCAGCAGGACTGTTTTGACAGGAAACTTTGAGAAGAAGCTGTAAATTTATCTCCCTTCCCAGCCTCATCAATTGGGAGCTCTGCAGAAGGAGCTGTTTTCATTTCTCATTGCTCTCTCCTCTCCCTTTTCCTTTCCTCTGGCTCTCCAAAGCGAGTGCTCCTCACTCACGTGCTCAGCGTGCAGTTATGTCAGTTCAGGAAAGTCGGCGACTTGGGGTGTGTTGGCACAGGAAGGCTGTGCTCGAGGCAGCCTTTAAACCTGGCAGCTCAGCTGTGAATAGAGCTCGGTCCTGGCACCAAGATGATGCTCGGGCTGCGCTGCTCGATGGACCCACAGTGCTGGGTGAATTCTTAGGTACCAGGCTGAGATGCCTGTGAAGTCACATGTCTCCAAAAACTGTTCTGGAAGCTGATAGCGGCCATGTGCTACCCGGTGCAGGTAGTGGTGGCAGGAAGGCAGGTCACATCAGCTGCAGAAGCAGCAGTTAGGAAGGTGCACTGTGTTGGGACACGTCACGCAAGCACAGTCCGATCCTCGCCCTTGGTAGACCCCAGAGGGCAGGACACTGTCCTTTGTTTCCTAATCCCCCACGGGGAGGAGAAGGACATTCCCTGTACAAGAAAAGAGGTTTCTGGTTGCGTCGTGGTGGGGTGATGTTCGGGACACTGTTGTGCAATTAGCCTTTGAGGGTAGGGAAGGCCCCGCTCCAGCATCCAACCAACCTCCAGAGCAGTTTTTGCTGGGTGTGCTCCCAGCGCCACCGCTACACCCTAATCACACAGCCTCAGTGAGTCGCTGTCTCCAGACCCCTCTGCTAAGCGTGCTACCATCAAGGAGATGGCTCAGTCTGACCTCAGAGGCTGTTAGAAACTAAGATTTACTGCTCCTTAACTACAGAGTGCCTATGTAAAACCATTCATTGCGCATCCCAGCTGTCTGCGTTACCTCGAGCTTGAAAGCTCCTGCAAGGCTGTTTTGCCTGGAAGTGGCACTGGAGCCTTCTTAGTGGGAGATTTGACATTTGGACCAGTTTGATGCAGAGGGAGGAGGCAACAGAAGCCATCGGAAGGGAGTAAGACTTTGCTTTAGCACCCACTTCTGTAGGCCTGGGCCAGCTCCTTTGAAGCTAGTGTGCTTGGTTCAGATGTGTTCTTGAAGCAGACCTTAAATCCTTAAAAAGGAACAAGTCAAAGATATATGCTGTTATTATATATTATTACATGGTCCATTATTGGTTAAAGTAGATTTGCTTGTAATGCTTCATATCAAGACTTATGGGAAATGTGAAGCAGGAGAAGGTGGCAGCTTAACATGACTCTTTCATTTTCATTCCCCCATATATAGGGTACTTCCAGCATGTCACTACTTACTAAATCTCTATATACCCCCAGAACAATTAAATTTTTGCAAAGTAAAGCATAATTCTACTTTAAAAGGGCCCAAGCTGAAACAAAATATCTCTGAGTTATCAGACAAAATGTTTGAATTGATCCAAAATGATTGTTTTTTTCCTCAATTCTCAAATATTTTTTAATATTTGTTTTATTTGGGGAGAAGAAAAAAAATTAGAAACCCAATCATCATCAACAAGAAAAAACCCGCAAAGCACTCAAAGGAGAAACCTTTTTCATCCCTCTTTCCCAGCAGGTCTGTAATACTAGCTAACCAGTGAGTATCTCCCACTCCTGGAAACACGGGATTCAGGACGAAGCACTGACCTTTCTGCAAAGGACCAACAGCCCTACAGAGTAGAAGTTTTTTTTTCCAAGGTAGCACTGGAGCTGGTAGTTCCAGTTCTGTTCTCCCTCTGTTTTCTCGAGACTGATGTTGGTTACTGAATGGGCTGCTCTGAGCGACTGAAATAAATCCTGAGCTGAGAATGAAACGAAGAAAGGGGAAGAGGCAGGAGTAGCCTGTACTGATCTCCGGTTTTATCGCCATAGGTGGGAGTTTTGGGATAAACTGTAATGGAGCCAGGATGAGACCTTTGATCCATTTGCTCCTGAGAGCAAAAAAAATTGAGCAGTGGTGTTCGTTATCCACAAGTTTAACATATCTTAATCCTTGCCAGCAGAGCTGGGAAAAGGTGTTGCCAGACCTATTGCCTGCTAGTAAGCAGCTTCTTGGTTGTGTTACGAGTGAACAATGTGGAAAGTGTTTTGCTGCAGCCTGTGGTCGTTAGTGATCACAGAGAGTTTCTGCAAAGCAGGAGGATGTCTAAAGCTAATTCTACTTGGAGTAGTTTCCCTCTGAGCCTTCAGCTCCCCGTTGGACCACGAGCAGGATCCTCATAGCCTTCATGTGCGCTGTGGGATGCTCTCCTGGGCCTCTCCGGAGAGCCTGGCCGAGCTGTCACATCAGCCTGTGTCTCGGGCCCTTTCAGGGCCAAGGTAGCTGTATTTCATCTAGGTCCACGTGCTGTTATTGCAAACATGGGCTTTTGCTGGAGTCCTGAGAGCTCATCGCACAGAGCGCATCAGGAGAGCGCGTGCTTGTTGCCTGCAGGATTTTGGGTGGACGTGTAGCAAGAGTAAAAACACAGTTAACGTCAGTGTTTCTTACACCTGGCCTCGAGGTGAATGACCACTTAATATCTTTTAGTAAAATCTCGTGTCCCTGTTCAGCGGATGCTTTATCCCGCATTGCCCTCTAGCGACAACATTTCCAAGTGAACAGTGTGTCCCAGGTTTCGGCTGCCAGCTTAGGAAATGTGGCATTTTAATACGCGAGGACATGGCTTGGTTTGTGCCTGAGATGGTCGTCTGCGGCAGTACAAGAGTGAGGAACAGGAACGTTCACCAGTTGCAAGGTTTGCCTTGGAAAAAGAAATATGTGTATGTGTGTCTGATACAGGTTTCTTGCAGTTAGCTGTTTGCTTGAACTGCCTCTTTGCATGTATATCCCGAGTATTGACAGCTCAGTATCAAAAGGCCTCTGCTCCCTTTTTTGGAAATGGAAAATAATCCTTGTTTTTTTTTCATTTGTTTGTTTTGTTTTTGTGAAGGATGATCTCATCTCAGTTCTACGTGTTTTAATTGTCATAATTATTGCCTAGGCATCAAAGCTCCGCCTGATCTTTCACTGCAGGCTGTTTAACCCGCAGGTAGCGCTGTCGGACACGGTGAGCCCGGGCTGTGCGGGTGCTTTTCGTGATGTCGCCCTGAGCCCGGTCCTGGGTGCAGAGCAGAGGCCTGGGCGCTCTGCGTAGCCCTGCACCGGCCACCGCGGCTCACGCAGGGCTTGTGCCCGCCCGGGCCTGCCTTGAACATCGGCCACTGATGCCATCTAGCGAGGGAAAAAAAATGCCACGTGGGTGTTTTTTGGCTTTTGGAAATTCTGTAGTCCTGAGCACCCGACTTCTTACCAGCCCTTGCATCAAGAGGGGACAGGGTGTTTTTTTCCCCTTCTTCATTTCTCCTCCTGCTCCTGCAGGTGATTGCTATGAGGGTATTAGCGAGGTTGGTTTCTGTGCGAGTGGCTGGATGGAGCTGTCGCTTTGTTCCTGAATGTTAATCCAGATGTTAATTCACAGTACCACAGACCTGGAGGAATTAGTTTGTGTCCTCTATTGTAAAAATGAAGGTGAAGTTATTTTTCACCGTGCCAGCTTTTTCTGCTCAACAGAGGGTTCATGAGCAGGTGCAGTTTGCCTTGTGTGTGAGTGGGGATTTCAGGGGGATATTTTGCAGCTCTGATCTTTTCTCCAACTCCTGAGAGCTACTCAGAGAGAGAGAATGTAAGAATTAAAAGTTTCCAGCTAAGGAACCTGATGCTGTTAAATGTGTTAGCAAGATGCCAGTCAGCACCTGCAGTGAGATTTGGAGAGAAATGCGGGATGTATTTCATTGCTGAAGAGGAGAACACCCCAGAAATGAATAAGGTCCCTCTTGGGACACTTCTGAGGTGCAGACACAGCACGGCTAGCGACAGCTCCGTTTGGTGCCTGCCCCGTGGCGAGCCAGCCGGCCCTGCCACCCCAGTCGATGGGCAAAGCTCGGCCCCGGAGCGTGTGAACAGGCCCAGCTCTGCCTGTCTTGTTCAGACCTGCACTTGCTTTCTTCAGAAATCCATTTACAGGGCTCCTTGAGGAATTTTTGTTGTTTTCCATTCTAAATGTGACCGTCCTAGATATGTTCCTGTAGCCGATTTTGCGAGCTGCTTTTTTTTCCTTTTTTTTTCCCTTTTTTTTCCCTTGTCCTTCTGCCTTTTTGCCCTGGGTAATTGAGAGCTCGTAATGTGCCTATAGCATTCCTGTTTCAGGGCCAAAACGGAGTGAGAATAAAGGATTCTAAATATAATTCTAACACAAATAAGTGAATCACAATTGTCTCCAGTCACCTCTTTGCCTGGCACTAGGCAGGTATTGAAGAGAAGTGAGTCCTCATGAGGAATGGAAGAGCTGTGAGGCAACGCAAGAAAGGGCTATGGCAAAGCAAAAAAAGATTTAGGGAGCCCTTTAGTCCAAAGCCTACATCCGCTTCACACAGAAACAAATCCCTATCTCTTTGGTGCCAGGAGGGCAGTCCAAAGGCAAGCAAAGCAACTTGCAATGAATAATCTGAGCCTGGTATTAACGTTCTGCTTTCTCTCTCCTTGCAGGGATCCTGTTTACGATGCTGGTATTTGGACCAGCCTGTGGATTTATCTTGGGCTCCTTCTGTACCAAAATCTATGTGGATGCTGTCTTCATTGACACAAGTAAGGTTTGATTTCTAATTGAGTACATCTGTATCAAAGGGACAAAAATGTTGGTACTTGCAACTAGGAGACTTTCTTATTCCGTCTCAAGTGCCTCCTGCTCAGGTGTCATTTTTATGGGGTTTTATGTTTGGGATTCAAACCTTGTTGTCTCTTTCAGTAAGTAACAGATCTGTAGTGGCTAAAAGCTGCTCACTTCCATGGCCCTTCTGTTGTGAAATGAGTTTGGGAAGGGTCTCAACCCTGCTCTAAACACACGCATAAAGATACCTCCATGGCAGGAAACACCAGCTAGCCCCCATGTAGTCTTGCCTGGGGAGCTGAGTCCAGAGCATGGGATGAAATTGGGAGCTCTTCCTTCTTTGGGGCTTGGGCAGGGGAGCCCCAGGAGCCCCTGGCTTGGGTTAATGCAAATTGTGGCAAATTATCCTTTAATTCATAAAGAAAAATACTTGAAACCTCTGGATTTGCTGTTCCTTGCATTATGTGCTCTTTGCCATGAGAGGGCAGTGCAAAACAGTCTTTTCTGTCCTGTAACCCAAGCCCTGCCGTCGTAGACTGCAAACCTGATGCTTCCTTCTCTTCTCTCTGTTTTTCAGCCACTTTCTGTTACGTTTTCAGTTCCATCCGATCCTAACAGGTTCTCCTCCTATGTCCCCTATGTAGTTGTGCTCCAGTTTTATTGTGTTACAGATATATCTTTACAGCATGTGTTTGGATGAAGTTTAATCTTTCAGGACTTGGAACAGATTTGTGTGCACCCATAAAAGTGCTGCCCCTCTTTCCTGGTCTGGCATGCATGGGGGAGCTAAGGAAATCTAAATAACCCCAAATGATCAGGAAAGAAGCCTTCTTTCTGAGGGCTGAAACTTTTAGCTGTGGTTTCTGACATAGCACACGGTCCCATCTCATTCCTTCCTTTAGGAAAGGCATGCCAAGGACTCATGTGGTCCTGTGGGGAAAATAGCTTGTTTAGACCCCATTACGCATGTGACCATTAAGTATAATTTTCTATAAAATGTAAATTTTCAGGAGAAAATGTTTCTCTCTCAGTAGGTAAAGCTGTAGAACTCCTTACCACAGGATACAGAAAGTTTACCAATGGAGTCAGAAATGACTGGATAAGTTTATAGAAGTAAAAAAAAAAAGGCATTAAATATAGCCTAAAAAGTCACTGATCCACAAATAACAAGAATCAGGATGAATAATGTCAGGAATATGATGACTTGTTATTGCAGGCTTTCTGGGCACCTGCAATCGGTCACTGTCAGAGACAGGATGCTGGCCGAGGTGGAACATTAGTCAAGTGTAATGCAGCCTTTCTTAATGTGAGGTGATTATTCCACATTTACAGCTCAAAAAAAAACACCAAATTTGAAGCCGCAGAGGAGAAGAGTGGAGCATTATCACTGACAAGCCCAGGGGGAGTGTGACTGGGCAGGTTATTGATGGGGTGCGGCGCTGCTCAGCTGCAGGTCCCGCTGTCTTTGGCTGGGGCCCATCACTGTCATGTGAAGGCTGGTGCTCACAGCACCTTTTCTAAGAAGAGAACGTGAGGAAGACGTTTGTTTACGTGGCTTTCCATGTGGTTGTGTTCCCAAGAGCCTGAAAAAAAAAAAAAAGCATTAGAGGAAAGAAGAAATAACAGCAAAAGAATTCAATCTCTCCCAAACACTATTTTTCAAACTTTATATATATTTGAGAGCTACACATTATTTTCCCTAAGGAGAGAAGAGTTTCCTACTGTCTCTGCTTGAGAGACAACTTGATTGCTTCACTTGAGACAGATTTTTCAGAGCGTCTGTAACCAGACAGACACCACGAGCGGAGGAGCTTGTTATTCCAGCCACGCGGGCACGGATCTCCTGCGGGAGCCGGCGCCCGGGGCCGGCACCCTCTGCCTGCCTTTGCTGCAGACACCTGCTTGCTGGTAGGAATACAGCTTCTTCTCTCCTGCTGCCAATTTTTATTTTCCCAAGTTGCCTCCAGTGGCTTCTTTTCCCTTATCTCTTTTGAGTGATGGTCCACAGGATACTCTTCTTTTTTAACTCTACTTTTCTTCATTCGCTATTGGGTTTTCTACCCTCCTGGGGCCCATTTGATTCAGTGAGCGGGTTTCTTTTCCAAAGTTCAGAGCGGTTTCACCCTCCATGCGGTCACAGCTGGCCCTCAAAACTGAGAGCCCATCTCATCTTTGCTTTTGCAAACTCTCGCCTGTGAATTCAAAGCAGGGAGAACATCAGTGTCAGAGAAAAAAAGGGGTAAGCGTAGAGGGGCAAGGGTAATGGTGGAGATGCTGTGTCGTTGTCTGTGCAGCTTCTCTTCCAGTCCTTTGTACTGATGGGATTTGTGAGCTGCGTGTGCTTGCCTTGCTTGAGAGTCTTTCCCGATCTTCCAGCTGTGCCAGGTCTCTTATCTCAGCCTCAACCATTTCACCCCAAAACATTGTCACCAGCCAGGAACTGCTAAGGATGGCAGTGAGGATTTGTTTCTTCTGCACAATTGACACCCTGGGCGAGGCCAGTGATGTCCAAAGCCTAGATGTCAGTGCAGGGGAACACTGCTTAAAAACAACACGTAAATGGCTCCTGTAGACCTGCCAGAGCCAAAGGCCCCCGGGAGAAGCTGTGGTTAAGGGGTACTTGCAGAAGCTGGAGGTGCTGAGCACATGGGCAAGGATCCCGCTGCCTTGGGCCATAGACCTCCTTGGATGTGGCTCACACCAAATGGACATAGGAAGTGCCATGGACCCCTCACCTCTGTCTAGGAAAACCTCACCTTCAACAAGCCAAGAGTTCCCCCCCAGAACTGTCTCTCAGCTCCTGTGTTGGTGAATTCTGCTGCCTTCTGAGCTGCTGACGCCTGTGTGTGCCCCTGCAGGTAAGCTGGACATCACCCCGGACGACCCTCGCTGGATCGGCGCGTGGTGGGGAGGCTTCCTGCTCTGTGGTGCCTTACTCTTCTTCTCGTCCCTGCCGATGTTCGGCTTCCCGCAGTCCTTGCCCCCGCGGCCGGAGCTCGCGGTGGAGAGCGAGCAGGCCATGCTGCCCGGCCGGGACTACGAGAGGCCCAAGCCGAGCAACGGGGTCCTGCGGCACGCGCTGGACACCGAGAGCACCACGTCCTGCTTCCAGCAGCTGCGAGGTAACTCCCCCAAAACATCAAAAAAAAAACCCCACAAGAAATGATGGAACAGTATCCTGAAATTTCTGCCCCTAGCTTCTAATTATCTCTGGCATTGTCCTCATTTTGAAGAGACACTTTGTTCCACTTGAAAGGTTTAGGGTTTTTTTAACTACAGAGCTTCAGGAATCCATGCAAGTCCTGTAGAATTGATGAAAATGAAAGGGAACACATTGCTCCGAGCCTCCGAAAGTGACGAGGAGGTTGAAGGAGCTGGGGGTTTCCCAGCATTGGAGCTGTAGTGTGATCCCGGATACGGACTGGGAGCACTGGGCACCAGCGCAGCCCTTAGACTGGGATGGGGAGGACACAGCCATGGGGAAGAGCAGCTCTACATGTCAGCCTGGAACAGCAGCAAGGTCTTTGGCAGGCCAGAAAATGTCTCCTAGCAAATCAGAATAGAAAACCACATAGGATCCTACACAGTGTAAATGGACTTGGTTCTAATTAAGGTCAGCTAAAAATCCAGCCTGTTGTGGCAGAGTGTGGGCAGGTCTGCTCTGCACGCGCTGCCCGTGAGCGGGATCTGCTGCTTCCGAGAGGGCCTCGTGCTGTCCGATCAACGGGGACAAAATCACTGACTTCTTGAGCAGGCGCCTTAATTGGAAGCTGAAGGAGGTGAATGTGAGAAGGAAAAAGAAGAAGGATTTTTAAGAAAATTATTTTATTCCTAAAATATGTAAAAACGCCTTGAATAGTTGATGTGGTTGTTCATTAGAAAAAGGTCATAGATATGAAATTTTGATCTGAGAAGGTTCAAAAGATGGAAAGGTAAAAAGATAAATTTTAGGAATTTTTTTCAGTATAGTGATTGATTTTTTTCATCCTCCTGTCCTTGTTGTGAGGAGTTTTCCAGGTTTTGGAAATGGGCTTTTTCTGTGATTCATCCATGAGGATAATTCTGTGTCTTTTACTGTGGTACTGAAGTGCCTGTTTCTGGCTGGTAAGTTTTTGAGATGGACGCCAGAAGTTTTTGCTGGTCTTCATCGAGGATCTTTGAAGCCTATGACATCTCTCTTTTGAGAATATGATGGGTGACTTAATTTTGGCAGTTACCTGTTTTGAGAGTCTCTTAATCATTTTGTCACAACCAGATGTGGTCTAGAGGAGTCTTTGATAAAGTGTCCGCTGGAATAGGGAGATGTTCAGATACGTACCACAGGGTAAGACACTGAATACCTGACGCTGAATCTGGCTGCGAATATATGTTGTTTTTTTTTTTTGCCAGCAGCTGTTAAATGTATCTGCATAGGAACGTGTGGCATGGGCTAGTGTCTTTAATGCATTTAAGTTGATTGTATAAAGTTTAGCCTGTTTATTCAAATATATATAAGTACCTCAAGGGAGGCAGTGAGGAGGATGGGGCGGCCTCTTCTCAGTGGTGGGATAGGACTGATAGGACTAGATGAAATGGCCACAAACTGAAACACCAAAAGTTCCACAGGAACTTAAGGAAAAATTTCTTGACAGTGAGGGTGACAGAGCCCTGAAACGGGGTGCCCAGAGAGGTTGTGGAGTCTCCTTCTCTGGAGATCTTCAAAACCCACTTGGACACAGTCCTGAGCCACCTGCTCTAGGTGACCCTGCGTGTGCAGGGGGGTTGGACTAGGTGATCTCTAGAGGTCCCTTCCAACCTTAAGCATTCTATGATTCTGTAATTCTATATATGCATGCATAGTCATGTCTCCTGTCTACCATGGGCTTTGGGGTGTACTTGTGAAGCTGAAGAGCAGAGGCGGCAGCTGTGCGTAGGGTTGCACGTGGGGATGCCCAGAGGGGTTTGTGTGGCCGTGACTCCCAACTGCTGGGTGTTGGGAAGCGTGTGCCGGGTGTCCAGCGTGGAGGTGCGGATTTGACCCGGTACCTGTGTATCAGCAGGGCATCCTGGAAGGTAAATTGAAGCTCCTTTTTGGCTATCAGTTGGCTTTGGAGATGCAGCCAACGGTGCAAGCAGACGGCCACGGCAGGAGGGCAAGGAGAGTGGCATCGTATGGAAACAGATGTTCCTACCTGTGCCACGAGGCTTCCTCCTGGAAGGAAGCTCTGAGATGCTGAGAGATTTACCACAGGGCTCCGAGGCGCAGAGCTGACATGAGACTTGTTGCCTCTCGCTGCTCTTGGCACACAGAAAAGCTGCAATTAATACAAAAGCAACCAGCTCTCATGTCAGAGAGGCTTTTACATCTCTGCCAAGGTCTAAGCAGGAGGGAGGGCCTGGCTTTCGGGAGGCTGTGGTGTCTCTTCCTGAGGGGTGTTTTCACACTGGGAACAGAGGCACCCTTAGCAGGAGTTTTGGACTTGAAACGAAAGCCCTGCCTTTGAACGGCACACAGCGAAGAGGAGATCAAAGGCAGCGGAGACGGCTGGGAGCGCGCGGGGATGGGGCCGTGTCCCCCCCAGTGCAGTGGGATGGGGCACAGGCAGGTGAGCAGGGACAGCTGGAAGTGGGGGATTGAGAGCAAGGAGGGGATGGGTAAATGCTGCTGTTGCCCTTGGCTCTTGGCTGCCTCCACTGCCCCAGGACAGGCTCATGTGTATTCTGTTAAAATCATTTTTGCCTATGAAAATGTAATGTTTTGCTGAATGGAGTGGTCAGTTGTGGTTAAATTTCGTTCCATAAATGCTTCACCACCTTTTAACGCTGCCAAAACCTGCTGCTGTAAATGCACTTTATGATGTTCTTTCTATCTATCTAGAGAGGGAGATGAAAACACTTTAAAGGGTTGAAACTGATATGAAAACCCTACAGGTTTTGAGAGAGAAGCTCAGTCGCAAGGAATTAAAAGAAAATTCATTGTGGAATTAGCTCAATTTCAAAACTGCAAATTCCCTACATTTGGAAACTCTTTGTTTTCATCCAGCTTTGTTTCCAAGTAGGCAGAGCAGGCAAGACGTACAGCTGACAGCTGCCTTGTCTTCTGTTTGCTTCCTTCCCTCCTGCTGGGCGCACCAAGCTGCTCAATACCTTGCAAGAGCTCTGCTCTGAATCTGGGGCTTCTCCTCCCAAAAAGTGCCTTCCGCGAGCAGACCCCTAGAGCTGGGCCAGAAGCTCCCAGCTACAGCAGAAGGGTCCTGGGCAATGAAAAGCCAGTGAGATCTCATGGTAACGGGCACGATTAGCATGAGGATTTAAGGTTCTCGGCAGGCGTTAGTGGGAGCGTTTTGGGGACCCGGCGTGGGATGGAAGGTTTGCATGTTACCACAAATCCAACCGGGAGCCCCTGGGTCCAGTGCTCCCCAGGAGCGTTCCCACATGCATGCAGAGCGCCCGGGGACACAGTCTTTGAAGGAAGCTCTGCTGACAGTTTTTTGGCACAATCATTCAAATAAATCCATTTGAGGACGTAGGGGTGAATATCTGGCCCACATGCAGAGAGCTACTTTATCACCTTTGGGGTTCTGGGTCTTGGGACCTCAGCAACATCTAAAAAGCATTTTGAGGAACCCTCAGTATAAAGATACTGCACCTTGCCCTGGTCAGCATTGCGTGGACAAGGGAACCTTGCATCTCCCCCTCAAGTGAAGTCAAGCAAAGGCTGTTGCTGGAGGCAGGATGACAGACTGGGAGGACCTGCTTTCTGTGTGTGACAAATTGTGTGCCCCTGAGAGAACGTTACTGTTGCTTCAAGCCCGTATTTCTCAAGAAGCCCATTTGCCACGGTTGTCATCCTTTTCCTTCATAACCCCTCCCGTGATATTAATTTCACCAAGACCTCATAGACTTTGGCATATTAAACTCATCTGAGTTATCTTCAGTGTCCTTTGCCTTACTCCATCTTCTCTTTTATATAAGCTGCCCCTTTCTGTGTGATATTTTCTTTGTGCTGCCAGTGCTATTTTCTTCATCCCTTATTCCTCAAACCACGTGGAGATCTCTGCCTTTTGTTTTCTCTTCAGATCCGAGATTCACTCCTTACTTTGCTGCTAGAAAGTAGCACTTTGGCTTGATGCTGCATTTCTCCTTTTCCTCACCACGCTGTCCTGGGTGGACCAGGCTATAAACCTCCCTCTAATTTATTACTTTGCTTTCTGTGTTCCTCATCTTTACTGCAAATTGAAAACATGTCTCTGTGGGGTGCTCCAACTGGAAAAAGGGGCCTCGGTGATTGTAATGTGCCTAACAATTCATTTCAAGCACCAATGTGATTATTACAGTTTGTCGTTTCTGGAGAGTAGTTAAACCTCGTGTAATGAGGTTGCCAATTATCCCCTGTACTCCCCGATGTTTAGTGACAAATCAAAGCTACTTGGCGTACCTAAGTATATTTGCCTGTAAACCCCATGGCCTGTCACCCACAACTGGCATTGGGGCAGGCGGGAGGGAGGACGTGCAATGACTCGAGTCACTGGACGTTGCTTATGGAGCAAAAGGGTGCGATGCTGAGGGCTTAGAGCTGCTGGCATGAGTGGGAGCTGCAAGAGATCCTCCTAGGGCCCCTCCATCCCTGAATTAGCCTGGCGTGGAAAGTGGGATGTCTGAGGTGGTGGGTTTCAAGCACTTCCACAGAGAGAAGAGGCTCAGCTTTCTTGGTCTTCTCGATGGCACCAGCAAAGTAAATCTCTGTTCTGTAGTTTCTGCAGTGTGTGGGTGCGCTACTTTGGGGATAAGGGTGCTAAATGAGCAGTGATAATGAAGGTGCAGGAGGCACAGTATTTTTCGGTAGAATGAGACCAAAAAAAGAGAGGAGCTGGGGAAAGGTTTCTAAAGCCACGTGCCGCCTTTCCATTCACATGGATGTTCTGAGCACTGGAGAGTGATTTCCTTCTCTGCCATGTCTGATTTAGCTCGTAGCTTCTCCCAGAAGACTTTTGAGGCTCTATTTTGACTGCAAAAACCTTTCCCTTTT
This sequence comes from Nothocercus julius, assembly GCA_013398735.1. Lineage (NCBI taxonomy): Eukaryota > Metazoa > Chordata > Aves > Tinamiformes > Tinamidae > Nothocercus > Nothocercus julius. Next base: position 1,525,974 of record VZSV01000026.1, on the reverse strand, counting down.
CCAGTTTGGCAAGAGGACTTAAACCTCGGATTTATACCCCCAAAACATGGCTACAAAGAGTCCAGCTAACCCTGGGGGCCAGAGAGGACTTCTAAGCACGTATCTAAATTCCAACTGAGTCAGCAAGGCACAGGTGAATTTTAGCATGACTTCTCCTGGGACCCAGGCAGGAGGAGACGTGCCTAGCCAGTGTGTTCCCCAGTGGCTTTCTGTCCCCCATCAAACATTTTCCATTCCCGCCCCGTCCCCATCACCATATGCCAGGCAGCTGAATGCACATCACTCTATTCTTCTGAGAGGCTTTTAAACTTCACTGCTGACTTTTAATCTTGCTCCCAGAGGCATTTCACCCCAAGAACTGAGACAGATAAGGCAGCAGCAGGTGTCAAATGATTCATCTTAACTTTTGGCACTATTAAGATGAAAGGAGATTCATTTCTATGGGGAACCTCCTGTCATTTTCTTTGGAAAATGACAGGGAATGATCTGGTCTGGCTGATGAGATGGTGGAGGCTGCCAGGTATCTGCCTGCCTTACCTCTGAACTCCTTGCTCTGGGTTTTGTATCATCTGCAGCTGGCGTGGGGACCTGTTGCAGTAGGGAACAGTCAGATCCACAATGAAAGAGAGTGTCTGTCCCAGGGAATTTGTGCCTAACCAGCCAGGAGGGAAAAACAGAGGTAAAGGGAAGGAAATTGCAGCCCAGCATTGTTGGGCCAGGCTGCAAGGTGCTGCCTCCCTTGTATGAGATGTTGCTCTGCAAAATCTTTGTTTTCTTTCAGCAAGTGTGAAAGATGGCTCTGCGTGGGTAACACATGATGATTTGGCTGCAGCCTTGCCAGCTTCAGGAAAACAAAAAAACTTCCAAGATCCCTCCTGCAAAAGACAGACTGTCTTTGTTATTATTTGACGGATGAAGTTGCAGATAGACCTTTGTGTCTTTGAGTTGCAATTGGCACAAAGCTGCACCTCAAGGAATCTGTTAATCTTGTTCAAATTGAGCTCCAGAGGCACAACAGGCAGTAATATCTTAAATATGGCTTTCTAAGCTCAGCTCTGCCAAGTTCAGCTTTGCTTTCCTCCTCCTTCTCCTGGCAAGAAGGCAAATTCTGTAGGTGGTCACCAAAGAAATGAAAGAGGCAGCGTGTGGCTTTTGAGATCAACCTGTATCTGCACCCCCTCCTCTTCTTCTTCTGTGTTTTTTTTTTT
>VZSV01000026.1:1505114-1524486 GCA_013398735.1 Nothocercus julius | reverse complement strand
AAGAAAAGAAGAGCTGAGGGAACCCAAGCAGAGCCTTAACAAAGAGCTGTGCATTTAGTTACTGTAGCCAGTGCAATTAGATTTTACACCAAAAAAAAGACGTAAAGGAAAGCAGAAGCCACACCAGAGGAATCTGCCATCTGCCAGAACCAAATACACCAGAGAGGGAGGTGAGGAGTGGATTTTCAAAATGCAAATGGGGTTCACCAAGGCTTCACTACCCTTCAGAGAGATAATTTTCAAACTTAATGATTTTCCCATTTAACTCAGGGAGAAATTAGTCACCGGGTATTGAGACAAAGCAAGGCATTCTCCTATGCTGGGACGCTGTCCTCGTCAAGCTGTGTTATCTCTGCAATAATTAAAATGTTCGCTGAAGTAGAAAATGTGCTATCTGATTCATTAGCCAGATTTCCCTTTGTAAGGTAATTCGTGTTTGCTTACTGGAAATGGAGACAGGCTTTGGGGGGCCGCTGACCACGAGTAATTCGGGAGGGAGGAGCGAGCGGTCACCAAGCTTAAGTAGCGTGTGTGTCTCCAGCTCAGCGTCTCCCCATCCGGTGGTGGGGTGCACGGGGTGTACAGGAGGGTGCAGGCTGATGTGCCTGTTGTAGGAGTGAGGGTCCTCGTGCCTGCGAGTGGCTGCAGCCCCCGGCTGAACGGGAACATTTTGGCTTGCACCCCTATGTGCAGCAGGGAGGTGGCCCTCGACAAGCAGAATGGTGTCGCACAAGACTAAGAAAGCAGAGAAAATCCAGGCAGCAGGAAAAGGAAAGGCCAAGGGCAAGCAGGGTTAACTTGTGACTGCAAGCTTGCGAGGATTTGCATTGCCCTGAGTACAGTGCTCGTGGTGCCTGATGGCCACTCCGCGTTGTTCATGGGGAGTAGATTGGGAAAGGAGAAAGAAAATGCAAGGCTTTGATTGTCCTCCCTGGGAGGAGGTAAAAGCTGAAAGCTTTTAGCCCAGAAGCAATATTGGGAAATGCCAGTTCTCCAAGATGTAGAAAGCATCTGTGAAATTTAAACGTGACACCACATGGTTTTTTTTGCACTCTCCTTGTATCTTGAGTTTTTAGATGACACTTTGGGACCTGTTCCCTGTTTTTCTGGGCTTGCCACATCTTGTCTACGCAGAATGAAAAATGAGTCCAAATATCCTGCATTTGTCCTGCAGGAGAGCTGCCAGGCACCTCCATCACCTAGAGAAGGGCCTGCACAGAAACCCCTCTCCATTTCTTCTGTCTTCCAGTGATCCCCAAAGTAACCAAGCACTTGCTCTCCAACCCTGTCTTCACCTGCATCATCCTGGCAGCGTGCATGGAGATCGCCGTGGTGGCCGGTTTCGCCGCCTTCCTGGGCAAATACCTGGAGCAGCAGTTCAACCTCACCACGTCGTCTGCCAACCAGCTCCTGGGTGAGTAACCAGAGGAGGCTGCCGAGCCCGGCCCAGGGCCCTGCTCTGCCAGCTCTTTTGTGAGCTTCTCCTTTGGGGTTGGGAAACTCGGGATATCGTGCAGGTCCCTCCCTTCCCCTGAGTCTGGAAATGGTGGGACTGCAAGCAGCAGTTGAGATACTTGAAAGCAGCAGTTGAAAGACAACCAGCATTTTGGTTGACTTTCAAATGCCCCTTCTCTATTTGATCACACCATGTTGCTGCAGTTTCAGGACACTGATACACAGGCAGGATCTTTTGTTTTCTCCTGCTCATTCCCAGGGAGGTTTCCCTATTTCCCATCCCCTTAAACAATTTGTTTAGGACTGCTGTTTTTGGGCAGCACCCAATTAAGACACCCACGTGTTGATCTTGGATGGTCCGCAACCACAGCTCGCCAGATGGGCAGCTGGCAATGACTTGTCATAAACTGGGAAATCATGAAATGGACAGATTTTAATATCAAAGAGTTTTCAAGCTGCTCTCATGATGGTTATGCATTTTCCTGTTGAACTCTTTGACATCTTCTGATTTTGGTGTGTTTTTCCAAAGGAAACAAAACCTCTGCAGTCAATCTCCCCTCCCCTAATAACACAGGGACTTGCTGGTAAATTTTAAAGGAATCTGACAGAGGGTCAGAGGTCTCAAAGGTATTAGGTTCTTACAAGTTTTCTGAAAATTGGAGACGTAACAAAGGAAAGCAATTCCACCAGTGTCCTGCTGGGAGAAAGCAAGCCTGGTTTGGCAGCGCATGTCTGACCAGTCTGCAAGGAGGGAGTTTCCGAAGAGCCAGAGCACATCCTGTCTCTAACCTAGCAGTGGGTAGGAGATTTTGATACTTTCCTGGGAATACCTTAGTTTAAATAATGTTGCTGCGAGATTTCCCAGGTGCGTTTTGTCCAGGAATGCCGGGATTTGGATGCGCTTCTGAGCTTAGTTTGGTAGGTGAGATTTGGGGTCTAACCAACAGCAAAAGGACCAAAGTGAATGCAAGCAAGTTTAGTGAGATAATGCCTTTCTGAGCATGGAAAGTGAGTCACTTCTGGCAGGGATTTTTGCCTCTCACAGTTTAAGAAGATTCTGAAAGGAAAGCTTAATCTTTTCAAATGCAACTATCGCCTAATCTCTGAAGATCAGCCTGCTTTGAAGTATCTCAAGCAGGGCTCGTCCAAAGCCTGTGACTACATCACAAAATTCTGGACAGTTTATTTGGCTGCCAGCTGTCTGACCTGAGGAAGTTTAGGCTAGTGTGGGCTGATCTCACCAGTTTGGGCATCCTCTTGTATTATGGAGGAGAACTGAAGGAAGATGCTGCAAGGCCACATAGGCGTTTGCATCCATCCTCTTTCAGGCCACACCAGCTAAAATGAGATTGTAGAGAGCAGCACTCGTGCAGGGCCTGAGGAAGGAGAAGGGTGGGCTGGTGGTCACTGAGTTGGTTTGCCATCTTGCAGAAGCTCCAGTGCTGCCAGTATTAACAGCATTTGTGGCAGATAGTCTGGCTTGGTGGCACCTAAAAGCATCATGCTGGAATGAATAAACTTCAGCATGGTCTCCTCGAAGGTCTGATCATCATGTAGTTCCCCTGTGGTAATGCTCAGATTTGCCTGTTGTGGAGAAAAGACCTTAACAGCGTGGTTTGATCATCCTCCTTCTCACTTTCTCCTAACCAATTTTTCCTCTTGCAGGGATGACAGCAATTCCATGCGCATGTCTGGGCATCTTTCTGGGTGGCCTCTTGGTGAAGAAGCTCAGCCTGTCTGCTCTGGGAGCCATCAGGATGGCCATGCTGGTGAACCTGGTGTCCACGGCTTGCTACGTGTCGTTCCTGTTCCTGGGATGTGACACCGGGCCTGTGGCAGGGGTTACTGTTCCCTATGGAAACAAGTGAGTCCCAAGAGACTTCCAGAGCCCTCTTTCCCTAGAATTTCGCAAACCACGTTGTAGACATATGGAAATTCAGAGGAGGAGGCTCACAAAGCTCCAGGCACATTTTAATGGGGGAATTAAGGCCCCCAATATCCTGTAGACTGACAGGACTCCGAGAGAGTTAATATATATTTTATTTTCTGCTGCTCTTCAGAATGTAGTAGTGACTCTTTTAAGGACAAAGACTTCAGGTTTGTTGCTGCTCACTGTTACAGTTCCAGAAAAACACAGAGCAACCTTTCCTGGCATGTCCTTGGGCTTCCTGGGGGCTGCTTGGTGGGGAGACAAGGCAGCCCGAGCCTCCCTTGGCCAAGACAAGATCTCCCATTGTGCAGGGATTCCTGCACAATTCCTGGGTGGCCAAGGTATTCCTGTCCCAGCAGAGACTGCAGCCTGGAGCTCTTCATGGCAGGACCCACATAGCTGCTTACTGTATATTTATTTGTTCACCTTAGCTAACCCCTTCAAAGCCTCCTTTGTGTGGCACTGATGTCACTGCCCACTGATTTCTGTTTCTCTTGCAGCTCCACTCCGACCTCACCTCTCGACCCATACGCCCCCTGCAATAACAACTGTGAATGCCAAACCGATTCCTTCACTCCCGTGTGTGGGGCCGACGGGGTCACCTATTTATCTGCCTGCTTTGCTGGCTGCAGCAGCACGGTCAGTATGCTTTGCTTAGCACCCCTTGCCTGCAGGAATGTGTGTTAGAGTTTACACCGGAGGAAAACTCATCGTTATATTATGCAAAGTCGTCATACAGCTTGTATGTTTGGCCTGCCCAAAGAAAGCATCTTCCCGCATGCAGCAGGGTGTGCATACGCACGTGGAAGGAGAATCACAAAACAACCTGTGCCAAGCTGAGTGCTTTATCATTTGTTGAATGAACTTACAATATCAGCAGAAAAATAATATTTGTGAATCACACTCATTTTACAGTATCTCTCATAGCACAGCCACGTATTTTGAAAAGACAAACTGTATTTTAGTCAGCAGCAATGTCAGAGCTATATCATGGAATCTAATCTCCTGAAGCCAAAGAGAAGTAAATCACATTTTAATTAATGAATACACCATCAATCTCTTTGGCCAAAGTTAATTAATTTTTTATGGTGATATCAGGATTTTATTGCATGACTCTGAAGTGTTGTAATTAAACAAAGGAAAAATAGATGCTGTGAACAGCACAAGAATTGCTAGAATTGCTGCTTTCGTTGGAATACAGGGTCCACAAGGCTGGGAGGGAGTCAGACAGCAAGGTGTACTCGGATATATAAATTGCATGGAGTTGCCCATGTGAAAACACCTGGAGTAGCATTAATGAAAATATTTATATAACTATCAGCTCTTTTCCTGCCTACTGTGTATTTGAACAAAAAGGAATGATAATTTATACCTTTATAATCCAGAGTTTGGATAACCACTGCCACAAAGTGAAAACGTAAAATAATACAATGCAAATGTAAAATCACTGAACTGAGAGGCAAAAATGCCAGTGTTAAAACAACACTAGATATTTTAGTTTTAATTTTCATAAGTAGTAGCTTGAATGGATTGTCCAGTTACTTACAGTGTATATTTTGCCAATTTTACAGATTTTTTTTTTCTAATATATACCCCTACAGCTGCAGTCCCACCAAAACTGAATTATTGGGATCTTAGAGGTTGATTTGTAAGCATTTTCTTCTTAGCATGAGTTCAACCACTGAATCCTTTTTATTCTGATAGTTTAGTGCTTCTGTTTTGCTTTCTTAAAATTTGTCTCCTTGGCCGCCGTGCTGTTTTCTGAGAAAATACGTGGGAATTAAGCTCTTCTGGTTGAAAGACACGTTCAGTTCCTTCTGTTGTATTTATATTTCTGTTTTATTTTTGAGTTAAACCCTAGAATAAAGACAATTTCCCTAATTTGCACTAGGAAAAATAATTATGTTGTATTTAAGTGACCTTAAACATAATGGCTGGTGCTAATTAACTTAGGATTTGTATCTCTGTGCTCAAGCAAAAAACACACAGTAGAGACAATTAGGTGAGATACAGACTTTTAATCACTGTGGACTTCGAGATGAAAGCCTCGATTTTGTTGTAGAAGGGGATTATGAACAAGTAATGAGCCTCATCTCCATGATTTATACTTTTCTTTGTAGGTAACATCCTAGCTCTGCTGAAGGCACAGGCAAAATACTATTTATTTTAACAACATCCTCCTGTCGCTTCCTCTACCACAAACACAAAGACAGAACAAAGGAAAACGACCCTTTTCTGCCATGGAGAGTGGTAGTTTTAACTTTTGCTGGGTGTCATTGACCTTTCAGTCTTTCACATGAATAAAACATAAAGTGTTTTATTTTACTGTTACAATTCCTGCCTTTTAGAATTAAGGTAAATGATAAAGTTAAGCTCAGCCTAAAATTAATCCCGCCCAGTCGTACGGGGCGTGCAGCATAGTTTCTCACCAATTCACCAAGCCCTTAGCAAGAATAAAACCCGTGCGATCCCTGTCCAGAGGTAGGGGCGACCTCGCCGTGCGTTTTGCAGCCAACCTCTCCCTCCTTTCTAAGAGCACAGTAATAGAAATTCAGCATCTCCTGATGCTCCGTGAGGACAGTCGTCCAAGCAAAACTCGTGCTCTTCCTTCCCTTCTCTCTTATTCACTTCTTATTTAGCCTTTCCATCATCAACTTGGGCTTCTTTTTGTTGCTTTGTTTTGTTTCTTTGCAGTAACATTTTGAACACAAATTAATGAAGTAATAGCATCCTCTGGATAGGCCATTATCAAGAATTATGGACCAGTGTGGCCATGCAATGGCCCTGAGGCAAAGCCAAACTGTCAAACCAGTTTTTAAACCCATAATCCAGGTAATGACCTGTCTAGAGGGTCTTGTGGATGTTATATGCTTGTGATGAGACGAGGGTTGCATTTTACTGGGACATAAAATTCTCTGAATGCTTTGTTTAACTTTACTGCGTTGGATGTTTCTGACCACCTCCTTCCACTTTTCCTTTGCGGACAATTTCTACTCGCATAGTTCAGTTTTTTCTTTTTCATGCGAACGCACCGGGCTCTACTACTGAGCTGGTTGCAGAGGTTTGCCTATCCGAAAAGCATTAGGAGTAACTGCGTTGACAGGCAGAGCTCTGGCACGCTCGTCTCAGGAATTCTTCTATAGCCCTTCCTCTGCTGTAAGTGGCGCTGGCTTATGAAGCCTTGACTGTACATACTGCTTGTTTTATGCCATTGCTTTTCTCAGCTTCCCTTTTGGCAGGAGGCAGGTGACTTCCAGCCTGGCATTACAGGGTTGGTGTCCCAGGGCTTTGCACCGAAAGCAGCCAGTTCCTTCTCTGTCAGCCGGTGTTGAAAACCCATCAGCATGGATACCTTGTGGATAAATACCCTAAAATCTGGGTACCACTGGAGGTGCAAATTCTGCACCTGTGCAGCTCCATGCACACGCAGGAAATTATGGTGTCAGGGTGCAAGCTGTGGGGCACAGGGAAGACGGTGATAAATGGATGGTTGAGTGATACTAGAGGGGGTTCCCAGAGGATCGATAGCAATCTGACATGGGTAGTAAAATGTTGCCGCTCCATAGGACGAAGGTAAAAGTCTATCTTTGATGCCTGTGAGCTGTATCGCATGTCAGTAATAAAAGATGAAAGATTACCCAGGTGAGAAGGAGGCCAAGCACTAGCAAGCAGATGGAGCTGCTACAAACTACTTGCTGTACCTTGGGACAACACCGTGGTGAAAAGTGGTTTGAGAAGAGGAACGAGGGGGAGGCAGTGGTTAGGACAGTAGAGATGAGCTTGTCGGGAGCACAGGAGCTGCAGGGAAGTCGTGCGGTGCCTTTGCCAGGGAGCTCCCGGGAGGCCCTGCTACTTCCTCCCAGGTCAGGCCAGTATCCCCACAGCATATTGGAGATTTTCATTAGCAGTGCAGAGGGTTTCACTGCTTCATGGTTTCTTACACCAGATGTAAAATCACACTGGAGTGACTGAATCTGCCCCACTACTGCCAGAAGTGTTTTTTGTTTGTTTGTTTTTTCCCCCAATGATGAGACCCTGTAGGGAACAAGCAGCACATTCTGTGTTTGCCGTGATGCCCAGGACAGTAAACCAACACCATAATGAACCTACACTTGCAAAGGGTAGGAAAATTGCCCTAGGGCATTTCAGTACAGGTATGGATTCCCCTGGACTAAGACGAGGCTTGCTCTGCTGGCTTGGGGCTGGATGCTAGCTAGGCACCGCAGTGACAGCCAGGAATTACAAATCACTGCCCTGTTGTCCCTGTGCAAACACCACTGCAGTGGTGCTAATTGGCACCATTGCAAAACCTTCAGGTGGCAGCTTCTGACTCACAGCACGGGAGTTTGTTACGTTAATTATTGCTTGCCAGACGAAAAGGCTTCTGCACATCTACTCCAGCATTCCTGGGGTTCTGCACTGCGGTCCCTTTTGCCCTCTGTGCACTTATTTGGAAGGAAATCATTTGACTCCTATGCAGAAGAAAGAGATTGGTGTCAGAAGGGCGAGAGCAGTGTCCCCACGGATCCTTATCTTCGGAGGCAGTGAACCAGAAAGTGCAAAGGAATTTCTGCTTGAATGTGGTAGATAGAAAGGGGAGATTTAGCTGTTTTTTAACGTATTTTATTTTATGGCATTGCTTCTCTTACAAACATGTGACCTACAAACCCTGCAGCCTGTTGAAGACAAGCCATGAATCATTTATGATCATTTTCTTCTGTATTCGTTAAGGGATTTTGTGGTATTATTGCATGCCTTAATTGCATTAACATGCCCCCCCCTCAGAAATTCAGGAGGGTGAGTTGGAAAATAAGAAAAAAATCCTAAATCTGTGACTAGGAAACAAAGCTTCCTTTGACATCTTGCTCTTGCTGGAGAGATCAAAGGAAAATGTGGTCGTTTCTCCTTCCTTCTGATTGCATATTGATAAAATTTATGTTGCCTGGCTTCCGCTTCTAGCTCTCCACAATTTGCACTAAACGGAATGGAACTAAATGGCATTTATTAGTCCAGCAGTGCACTTGAGTCCAGTAGTGTCTCTGCCACGCAGCCGTGATGGCTCTTGGTGAGCTGAGGCACAGGCATGGTGTTCTTCTTCCCAGGGTTTGAGGCACTGGATCAAGACAGTGAGTGGGTAGCCAAGGACAGGGGTTCAGATTTACCTCTTTTTAATGGGTGTCAGTTTAATTATAATAGCCAAGAAGACAGAGGTAAATAAAAAGTAATGAGAACCGTGATTTGGGGATCTTTCATGTAGCAGGAACACAGATGACTTCTTTATTCTTCTCAAAAGGGGCATAACTTGTTAGTAATTTTGTTGCGGTGACATTTATGGGAGAGACTTGGAAGGGCAGGTATAAAAGACAGAAGCCTAAGGAAGGTTCTCCCTTGCTGATAGTACGCATCAGAGCTGGCGTGTTTTTGAAATCTTTTCCAAACCACCTCAAATAAGCACTTCATTAATTAATTGACCATTAGAGATTTCGAAGTTGCTGCTCGATAAATCATCATTGCAGAGGACCAGTGTTGTGGACCCCAGGTCTTGTTTTCTCTGAACTCCTGTGTTCGTTTGCAGAATCTCAGTGGTTGTTCGTGCCTCAGCTCGCTCCCAGCTGAAAACGCGACAGTCGTTCCTGGAAAATGCCCCAGTCCCGGCTGCGAGGAGGCCTTCCTGACATTCCTGTGTGTGATGTGCGTCTGCAGCATGATCGGGGCCATGGCGCAGACGCCGTCGGTTATCATACTCATCAGGTAAGGGCAGTGCCTGGAGGAGCTGATGGGCTTGCAGGCGCTGCAGGGTGGTAGGAAGGCTCCTCACTGAGGGTGCAAGTGGGGCCGGGATGCTGTGCAGGGCGTGGGGTGCTGACCTGAGACATAACATTTCTTCATCCAGCATTTTGGGCTGCACTGGCTGTCTCTCTGGCTTGGGTGAAAGCGCAGTCCATCAGAAAATCAGAAAGAAAAAAAAAAAAAAAGAAAGAAAGAAAAGAAAAAGAAAGAAGAAAAAGAAAGTCTATGGCAAAGGCTAGTTTTGGTCAATACAGCCTTGGCTAGAGATTTAACTTCTCTCACCCTGGACCTAGCCCAAGAAACAGAGGGAACATGAAGGTATGAAGGACATCTCTGAGTTGAGCCAAAATGAATAGGTGGACAAAAGTAGCTTATTCAAATGGGTGACCTTGTGTTATTTCCAGACACATAGAGCACTTCACCCTATGAGGTATGGGGGGGGGGGTGTATGTGTGTATATATATAAAATCTCAGGTTTATTCAGAATTACTTTTCTGTCCAGGCTGTCATTTACTGAGAATAATAACCAGAGGCACAAATAGCAGATCCATTCTGCAGCCTGGAAAATTCCAATAAAATTAAATCAATAAGGTCTGTATTAGATGCACTCTTGAGTGCATCTTGGACAGAGCAGCTCTATGAGGGCATGTCTCCCTGCAGGATATAAAATGAGATATTCCACCTACTAGTTCATTTCTCTCTTTGCATCTACAGTTGCTGAAGGAGAATCAAATTTATAATGTTAAATATTGTGGCAAACATAGTTTGAGGTTTGAAGGGCTCTTTGTGCAAGGAAATTGCCAGCACCTGTAGGATCCTGAATGGCCTCATCTTAGTGTGTAACTTCAAATGAAATCAGCCTGTCACCCGCCAGGAAGGAGAATACAAGTAGAGGAAAAAGAGAAGGAAACACTAAAAATGCTTAGCGCACAGCTGTATGAAATAAACAGTTTCCACATCGAAATTCATAAGTACCCTCTCCTTAGAATCACAGATAGCAATTAAAACTCACAGGGAAGAGCTGTTTGCCGTCTACCACCTCATGTTCTCCAAACAACCACCATTCCTTTTGATTCCATCACTCCTCACCCTGTTGTAGGAACTAATCTGAGCCAAATCTTTAACCACTGGGACATTTTTCCAAGGATAGATACTTCATGGTATAAAGTTTTTCTATAGCACATGGGTGTCTACCTGAAAACCCTGCTTTAATTCAGCCACAGGTCACAGGCTTTCTGCAGGAGCCATACTATGATGTTATATGGCCTGTGTAATGTGTGAGATTAGTACAAGCAGTTAAAATAGTTTATCTTAACTTAGAAGTGATTACTCTTTTGGGCAGTTTTATCAGCATTGTCTGATTCCCCTCCATTTTTTTTATACTGGAGACCACCACTTCCATCATGGGTGTCACTCATATTGCTGAGTACAGCACCCCTGTAAAGACGTAATGGAAAAAGCGCTGATGCCTTTAGGTTTCTGTGTGTTGAACCCAGCTGTATGGGGATCACTGTCCTGCTTTCCCAGCCCTTATATACTGTGGGACCTAAAATGCTATTAATAAGACTTCAGACCAAAATAAGACCAATGATTTTTGAAATGCCAAAGGCTTTACAGACCCTACCCAAGAGGATGGCTTTAGCCAATAACATCTTTGAGCCAAGTAAATCAGAAAGCCATTAATGATTTTTTAAAGCACCTTTGAAGACTCATACTAATGAAGTAGAGGGGGTTCTGTTCATAGCAAAAGGCAAAGTGGCCATTGCCTTCCCTGCGTAAAACAAATTCACATGCTTTTCTGTTTCATGAAACTATTCTGGACAAACACATCCTCCCTAGGAGGCTTGATTTAATAGCCTGACTGCATCTCTTGGTCCACCATCCTCCTTCCCCTCTCTTATTCATATTACTCTGAGAAGTCTCACAACAAAAAGATTTCTCTCCCACCACATCACAACATCTGGAATCTTGCAAGTATTGGATGGAGTTTGTAAATGATGATTTACTGGGTTGGGAATTTGATCTTTCCTCTTCCAATGGAAAGATTAAATGCAGTTATTAATGACACCACTAAATTCATGAACCTATCCCATGGCCAAAGTTGCAATTACTTTTGGGGCTGCAGGCAGTTTAGGCAAAGGGAGGAGAAAAATCCCATTAATGACTTTTTGAGGAGGTTATGATGGCATCCTGAGTGACAATGAAGAATCACCAAGGGATGTGTTAATCAAAACAGAGCACCAGGAATCAATTTCACTCTTCACCTCTCTTCTCCCTACAGAACCGTGAGCCCCGAACTCAAGTCTTATGCTTTGGGGGTGCTTTTCCTGCTCCTCCGTTTGCTAGGTAGGTGCAGAAGTTTCTTGTCCTTCCCCACCCTTTCCTTTCCCTCAGAATACTGTATTTTTAGTGTGTGTCTACCTGTGAATATTGATTTCTATTCCATGCAAACCTACTCTACCTTCTGTGAGATGCGGTAGCTATTACGAGGGTGTCTGACCAACAGCATCTGAGATTTCCCTCTGAATGTTATCATATCAGAGCTCCCAAAGGGAAAAGCAGGCATGCCCACAGGGAAAGGCAGGCACGTGTTTTTCCTACCATTTGAATTGGCAGTGGGAAAAAAATGTGCTGTTGCATGAGAAGTGACCATTTATGCCACACAACCAGTTACTCTCCTATAGTTATTATTAACATGTCAACAGTTTGCAAAATTGCTCCCTTATTGTGGATTGCTGAAGGAGAGGAATGTATATTTTCTCCTTCATTTGAGTGATAGGGCCAAATGTATTTAATGGGGTTCATCCCTTACTTCTGGTCTCTCAGGAGGGAAAACCATGAAATGAAGCAAACTGAGTGCTTGTGCTCTCAATTAATATCCCATTAAATGCATTTGGCCATCCCTCTGGTTCAGTATGTATTTCTCATATCTGAATGAAAAGGAAGACAATCAGCACCTGCTTGCTGCTCATCTGCTTATTTCAGTTATTTTTTTCCTCTGGGAAATGGCACATGCACATGGTCCCGCTCCAGTTTACATTAAAGCCAATCAGATTATTTTGATGAAGTAGTTGCCTTCATACCAAAAGCTCAGTATAAGCAAGCAGTCTTATCCAAAGCCTGGATAACTCTAGGGGAAGCTTCTGGCTTGACTTTAGTCAGCTGTAGATCAAGCCTTGCAAACACAGCATTTTCTTTTGCTGTTCATGCCAATTGTCTTGAGCTGGCTGAATGTGGAGTGTCAGCAGGCAAGTGTGCAAGGGGAATAGCTCTGGAGTCCTGTTTCCACAAGAAAATTACTTAAGGGTAAAGTTCTTCTCTCTTTTCTGTTTTCCCTTTGAAAGAGAGAAGCTGCATCTTGAAATGAGATAGCTGCATCTTGAATTCCACTATAACTAGGCTCCGACAGGTTGAATAGACCTTTTTTTTTATTTGACAGAAAAGAAGCCATAGTAAGGATTTACACTGAAGCTTTTATATGTTGCCCTGTCACTTGAGAATTCCCATGAAATAAGAGAATATGTCCTGGAGCATATCAGCAAAGTAGCTAAAATGCATATAAAATGAAGAGAAAGGTACCATCCAATATAAGCACAGGTATCCAAACTTTGTCCTTAAGAAGCTGAAGTTTGAGATTAGCTTTACTGATTTATTTTGAGAGCTTTTTAGATCACCTTTAAGCTTTGACTTAAGAAGAGTGATAATAGCTGCTTCTTGAAGCAAAGGAGGGTATTAAATATAGGAAGTATGAGACCCGGAGGTGCAATCATAGCTAATAGTTTTCAGTAAGACAGAGGCAGCTTTTTTTTGGCTATAGCCCTGCAATATATAGCTTCTGTATAAAGTTTTGTATAGTTTCTGCAATGAAATACATATATAGCAGGAATTTTTGCAACGTCAAGCGTGATTTAATCTTTTTAACATTCTCTGTAATAATATGAAGCAAAACTGAATTCTCTTGGTACCTTCCTGGATCTATTATCTCATTCCATAGGAATTCTAGTGCAAGAAAGTAGCATAATAGTGTCTCCCTATAGAAGTGTTACTTTATTTTCTCAGAGAGGAGTTTAAAGCGACGCTGTTAGAGCCTAAGGATTTTGAAGGCAGCAACGACTGTGCAGGAGGCATTGATATGGACATTCTTTTCCTATAACATCTCATGCCTACACAGAAAGTTATGGCTCAAAAGATCTGAAGGCAGAAATTTCTGTCTGTCTGCACCCAGCATATGGGCAAGTTCTGAGCTGGATAAGAAATGAGCAGTTCAAGCCCATCTGAGGAAAAAAAAAAAAAAAAAAGACTTTTGCAAGCAGCACAAGACAGCCATCCTTGAGAACTCCATCCAGCCTGTACCAGGGATTGTCAGCATTGACAGATCATGTCTGGAACGTCAAAGGGTTTTATACGTGTTGTAGGAACCTGGGTGCTTGCTTTCCCAGGTAGTGCTTACAGTGCATGCTAGAATATCCTTTGCTTTAGCAGTGAAGGCCCCCTGTTTTCTCCTACAATCCCACCTTCCTTTGCCTCTCTTCTCTCAACATGCAATGTTTCTCCCTCTAAAAGAACTTTCCAATCTCCAGTGCCAGCAGCCCCACAGATCCCACATTTCAGAGGCTCTAGGTAGAAGTCACTCCTGTGAATCTCTTGACCATTCCCGTGATGAAAAAGAGCTTTAATGCTGGTTCCTGAAGAGAAGTTTTTCATGTATTTTTCTTTAAGCTCTCCACCTCTATCCCTATATCCACATAAGCGTGTGGCTTTGAAGGTCAGCAAGACAGGTCTTTGCTCAAGTCCTGTAAGGAGCAACTTTCAGTTTCTGTGGGGAAAAATCTCACCTGGGCTTTTCATGGCAATGCTCAGATGAGCACAGGCTCTGCTGCTTTTATGCCTAATGCATCAGTTTAAGCTGGATTCCTTTTCGTTACTTCTGTTAGCACAGAGGTGATCTCTTCAAGTGATATTGTGTGACACAGACATGAAAAATTATGGAGTCTGCATAGCCTTGCATTGACCTAAACCTCAAATTATCTTGAGAACCTAGAAAACCAGCTGAAGCTAGCAGATGTGGGTGATGGCTGTCTCTGGAGTTCAGCCTGTGCATTTCAGAAGTCTTGTATCAACTCCTCTCAACGTGATGTTAAGCAGGAGTCCAAAACTCAAAATGATGATCCAAATGCAGCCTTCTCTTAGAGCAGACAGCAAGTAGTTCCTCCGCCACTTCCACGTCCAGCTGTTACCCCCTTATAGGAACATGCAGAGCCAGTACAGCACTGGTCATACAAACTGGATCCCTTCCTGACTCCTGTATTAGCAGCACAGTCTGTTTATTGCTTCTGGCAAGAACCCACTGAATTTTTAAATCACAGAATAACTTTGCAGTTGTCTGCAGGTTAAAAAAAAATACACACTTTTAACTTGGAAACAGACCCAGCTCAGTTTAGAAATCATTGAAACAAGAATTAGGGAGCTGAGTACTGTGATTTTTTTTTTTTTTTCAGAGCATAATCAGGTTTTAGATGTGACTAGAACAAGTGTTTCCAAAATCAACAGTATCTTCCTTTTGTATTGCCTGTTTTTATTTACCACATTCATGCTATTAATGAGTGGTTAAAATGAATACTAGAATGAATATCTATATAGGCTTTCCTAACTCATGCATTTATTAGCCTATAAGGAAGATCAAAAAAATCTGAGGAGTTCTAGTCATCAACAAAATAAAATAAAGACATGTCAGTTCCCATAGGCAACAGTGAAGACAACCAATTTATTTGTAGTCCTAGGATATGTTGTCATGAGCCAAACAGTGACATTCATGACAAGTTAAAGGAAGGTATCATGTTTAAGATTGAAAATCCAGGTTAATGATAAAACTTGATCATAAATTCAACACGTTTCTGCCTAGATACTGCAGCCCTTTGTCTACATGTGTGTATTTTTAGAGTCCCAGTCTCACCACACTTAAGAATGGAGCAATACTGCCCAGGCCCAGCTTGGGACAGGATGTTGTGCTCACCTTGCTATTCACTTCCATTAGAAAAGGTGTTCTTCTCTTCCTGTCTTAACCCACAACAGTGATTCTATTTTTTTTTTTTTCCTCTGGGATTTATTTTGTTCCAGCCTCCCCATAAATAGATCAGAAGGAAGAGAAATGGTTTGCATTATGTAGAATATCCACATCATCTGAGTGCTGCACACTCGGTGCACGTGTGCTGGCGAGTGACTCCACAGCTGGAGTCTGCATTGCCGACCCACGCTTTGCAGGTGGCCTTGGTTCTCTTCAGGGTGAAACATCTTGATTTTCAGAAAATCCTGATGCGGAACTGGGGAACTCTGTATATCCCTGTTAGATGAGAAAAAAAGAAGAAAAATACTGTCTTTATTGGTTAAATGAGATCAGAACGATTGCTTTAAGTTTGTAGCTCTCTTGCAATCTATGATTGAGAAATGTTCATTGGCAGTTAACTGCAATGATTGTGGGGGAATCCTGCTGTGATATCTCATTTAATGGCACAATAAAGATTTCACTTCCTTTCAGCCTTAATCTTTGGCATGTATTGGAGACTGTTTTTTTCTTTTTCTCCAGTCCTGAGAAAGCATTCTCCTGTGTCAGGGAAGAGTCAGGGAAAACTGGATCTCAATGCCACAGCACGTTTCATACTCTGAAATGGAGTCCTATGGCATCGTACAAATGAACACCTCAGAAGACAGAATTGGGACCATCTAACTAGAAAGGAAGCTGCAAGGCTGTCCTCCCTCATTTCCACTTATGCTTCCACCCGGTCTCACAAGATAAACGAGAAACTTAATAAAAGGCACTTAAACTAGGGAAAAATCCTCCCTGCATTTGTGATATAAGGAGGAATCACTTCCATAAATGTGGAGTCCAAGCTAAAAATTCATATAGTCCATATCCACAAACTTTATTTAGGTTGATTTAAAGCGTAAAAAAAT
This sequence comes from Nothocercus julius, assembly GCA_013398735.1. Classification (NCBI taxonomy): domain Eukaryota; kingdom Metazoa; phylum Chordata; class Aves; order Tinamiformes; family Tinamidae; genus Nothocercus; species Nothocercus julius. The sequence goes on along the minus strand of VZSV01000026.1, from coordinate 1,508,360 downwards.
TAGTATCACAGTCCCCATGTGGGACCATTAACCTTGATAAAGTACCCTCTCTTTCCACTCACTGCAATCACGTCCCCTCTGTTTTTATCATAAAGATCATAAAAGCACAATTTGTCTCTCTTATCTTGACAGGTTTTATCCCACCTCCGCTGATCTTTGGGGCTGGAATTGATTCCACGTGTCTGTTCTGGAGCACGTTTTGTGGCGAGCAAGGAGCCTGTGCGCTGTATGACAATGTGGTCTATAGATACCTGTATGTTAGTATTGCTATAGCCCTGAAGTCTTTTGCATTCATCTTGTATACCACCACCTGGCAATGCTTGAGGAAAAACTATAAAAGATACATCAAGAACCACGAAGGTGGGCTCAGCACTAGTGAGTTTTTTGCCTCTACTCTCACCCTAGACAATCTGGGGCGGGACTCAGTGCCCCCAAATCAGTCGCACAGGACAAAATTTATCTATAACCTTGAAGATCATGAGTGGTGTGAAAATATGGAGTCTGTTTTATAGTGACTATGGATGGATGAACAACATTAATAATGTAAGGGTCCTTTTTAAACAAGAGTGAAGAAATATAATTGCAAAACAACGGCAACACAGGAAACTTTTGTCTTTTTCTTAAAATCAGATCCATCTGGGATTCAGAACAACCTCCTCTTTTATTGGGATCGCTTTTGAAATCCTGTGGGGGTGATGGAGAAAACACAACATGGATGTGGCTGGGTACCAGCCCGTCTGATTGATAGTACAAGGCTTCCAAGCCAGAAGGAGATGGAGAGCATCAGGAGCGGCAGCGGGTGGTCGGAGAGCTCCCCGAATGGACAGGCGTGGGCATGAGGCACGGAGGAGGAGGAAGATGAAGGCAATGGCAGAATAGGTGTTGGCATGTCCTGGGATACGTGCGGCCTCATTGCTTCTGCGCTACAGGCTAACGGGTTAGCGGGTCCGGGCGCTGCGCCAGCCCAGCGCGCTCTCACGGTGACAGCAGCGAGGGAGCCGTGCAAGAGTTGTTCGACCAGTCACGCTGCCACCAGCCATGAGTTAAATACCGTGAAAGCTGCTGAGAAGCCTCCAGGTAGCGAGCGGTGTGTTCAAAGTTAACGAAGTCCTCCCAGCCAAGGCATCTTCACAGATTGCAGCTTCGTGGTTGTCTGTGAATAGCTGTGCTCAGATCTTTCAGACCCAGTAGAGTTCAAGACATTTGCTCACACTTGCCAAACGTGCTGTCATTTTTAAAGGGGGATGAATTCCAAATATTTGTCTGTATAGTCCTCTAATAAGATTTTTTTTTAATGATTTTCAAGTTTATGTTAACCCTTAAATCACTGACACTTTTCCGGAGGGAGGATTTATTTATGCTAGTTTGGGGAAGAGTCCTGTTTAATTCACCCAAACGTAACATGACTCAAGGGGTTTGTTTAATCCTCTGCATTTTTTATCCATACGCCTTCATTCTAATATGCTACCAAGCCAATGAGGACACATACTATGTTTTTAAAAAAGCGAGCGAATGCACTGTGTCTCAATAAAAATAATTGCCAGTTGGAGAATTATAAATAATATGATGATTTACATAATATAGTTTTTTTCATATTATATGTGACTCAGTAAATACCTATATATATATGGAGAGACTGTTCATGTTCTCTTCAGTTTTTAAAGATATATATATATATATATAATTTGCAATCTAGAAATTATGTGGTGGATGTTTTCTTTAAAGTGAGTGTGCTTGTGTGCGTGTGTGCGTGTACAAGATGAAGGGAATGCTGACCTTGAACCTGCAGCTCACAACTGATATTTTTTCATCTGAGAAATTCCTCTAACTTCAACAGAAGCCTGGTAAAAATAGTAGAATAATATTTCCATCTAGGGGCCATGTTGTGCCCTAAGATCTGCAGATAGCACTTCCGTGGAAGATTGGGTTATAGGTGCAAAGGTGGCTCAGCATTGAGCACCTCTGAAACTTTCCTTCAGATTCTCAAGACGCTCCTACACAGAGGCAGATTTGTCTTTGCTTTTGCAATTGCTCTCTTAAGTCATGCTGCCAAAATCAAGGGGAAACTTTTATCTGATTTCAAGAAGCATTGGCTCAAGCTTATATTGCAAGTATATTTTTTCTTTTCTGAAAAATTCCCCTGGTAAGCAATACAGAATGGTTGCAATTGATGAGGTTTCCCCGGTCAGAAACAGAAAGCAGACTCACTTCCAATGGAGTAAATGTCAGAAGGGGTTTAAGGGTTAGCATCATTAATCAGAAAGCTCCTTTTTTTCTTTGTATTTTAAAGCTGTTGTGAACTTGCAGACGTTTGGAGACATAATCTGGCATGTCGAACCAAATGCCGGATCCCACGCAGCTGCTGGAGTCACTGATCTTCCCAGAGTCCTGGTCCATTGCTGGCAGTGGACACAGCACAACCGGCACAATTACAGAGGGCTGATAATTTGCCACTCACGTTCAATACCTTTTTAGCAAAATTTACTCTTATCTAAGCATTTAAATATGCAGGGGAAAGGCACCAAACTGCTTTCACCTACCTGACTTTACCTATATGTTTGTAATTTATGAACACCATTAAATGTTCAGCAACAAGAAGGGCAAAAAAGGTACATGAAATAAACTCCACTGTGCCAAATACTCGACAAATATTGAAAGTGGAGATGTTGGACTGTTGATTTGGAGCCATATTAAGAATCATTTCATTAAGGAAAGAGTTAAAAAAAATATATAAAGCTATGCAGTGCCATTGTTATGCTGGAGGTAAATGAGACTTTTTAGGCCATTAGATTGGTTTAGTATATAGAGATACTGCATCCATAAAACAATGAATTTGGAAAGGCACAGGGTGCATAACTGTCTCATAAAATATGTATAATTGTCAAGTATAAGCCTTGGAAATCATTCTGTACAGTTTTCTTAATTTTGAAAATTTGTTACTTAGAATACTGTCTTTTCAAATGTTGGTTCATAATTTGATACTACACACACACACACCTTGAGGCAGAACACAGATGTCACAGAACAGAACCGTCTCAAAGCCTGGTTGCTTGAATTTCTGTAACCCCTTTCACAACTTCATTTTTTCATCTCTGAAAGTCCAAGGTGAATGAGAATAACATGCTGACACGATGCCAAACAGACTCCAAATGTTCAAGAACTGCAGTTTGTCAATACAGGCAAAAAATCTCCCTTAACTGGATTTATAGCAACTGGATTCTACAGCACTTCATACATTCATTTTCT
>VZSV01000026.1:1462566-1505079 GCA_013398735.1 Nothocercus julius | reverse complement strand
TTTTTTTTTTTTTTTTTTTTGTCTTTTTCTTTTTTATTCAATTAATATATTTTTGGTATGTGTGGGAGATACAGATGTATGGGATTACTTTCATTATTTTTATGCTGTTTCTTAGAACATGTGCATGATTGTTGTTTTATTTCTTGCAATAATGTGACCTTTGAAAAGCTCTCCCCCCCTTCCCACTCCTGTTTTTTATTATTACTTTTATTTTTAAGGATATATCAGAAACCTGCCTCATAAAGAGCTTTACTGTCAGAGCTTTGGTACAGATTTGAGCGAAATTTTATTTCAACAAAACACGCAAACAAAAATCTTCATCCATCCCAACAGGATGTTGGTATGTTTTTCTCATTTCCAAATCACAAGCCAGTTTTACCTGCAACCCATTTGTTGTTACAGAATAATGAGTGAAGAGTCTCAGACATCCTGCTGCTTCCCAAAATGCAGATGGGCCTTAGCCTATAAGCACTCGCTTCCATCCCTCATCTGCCTTAACCGTGCAGGAGGCTTAACAAGCAAGAACGGAGTTAAAAATAGATCCATTCCTGAAAGCAGAAACAGTGGCATTGTCTGTGTAGTTGAGATCCAGCATTTGAAGGTTTCCCCCCGTCTTCAGGGGCTCAGAGGTTCCAGGTTTTGTTGCAGTCTCAGCAGAAATGTTATTTTGACATCTCTGAGCACTGTGTTCTCTGCATGGCTGTCTGCTAAGGAATGGGATGTTGGAGATTAAAACTGCTTGAGCTTTAGCAGACTCTAAGAGACTGTCCAGTTGCCTTGCATGACTTCAGATTGGGGTTTCCTTTCCCTTGTACAGATATAACCTAGGGGTAGCCCCAGTGGGAGCAGAAGGAAACTCCCATCTAAAATCAGAGCAAATGACACTAGAATCAGTCATTGTTGTAGCGAGTTGTTTTATTTTGTTATACACGCTCCTTAAATAGAAGATGCATTTTCAGAACTTTTATATGCATTTAAATCATACGTATTTCTGTCTTCGTCCAGATCATCTTGGATGTATTATGGGACTGAAAATTCTACCACTTGAATTATCTAGACAAACCCTCCATTTCTTAGGAGTTCAACTAGAAGGGCTTCACAATGCCAGAAACCTGGAATACTACTCAGTGCTGCCATTACAAATCTGAGCTGGGTCTCACCTTGCTGGGAAGGTGAAAAAGGAAAGATGCATAAAGAAATTAGCTTCAATTAGCTGAGCTAGCAATGCTTCAGAATGCTTCAAAATTGGACTGATGAGCTGTAGACATTGGAAAAGTGATTGGAGTATTTCCAAATGGCTGAGATGCATTGACTTTTTTTCTTAACAAAAAAAAAAAGGGGGGGGGGGAAGGGCGAGGAAATGTTTCAGTCCCTCCAATCCCCATCAGAGTTCAAAACCATCCTCAGCTGGTTTCCATTCATCAAAGTGGTGCTGGAGGCAATGCACTTCAGGTTCACCTTTGTCCATCAGCTGGCTGCGTGTTTTCCAAAGAATTTCCAATGAATGAGGTCCCGAGAGACAGAAAGGTGACTCTGTCTAGTCACCAGCAGTTGAACTCCACAGCAAACCCAGAGTCCACCTCAGAGCTGCCAGCGCTGTGAAGCTTTAGCCCCACAGTTAGCCAGGGCTTTTGCTGCTGTGTGAGGGAGTTTCTCACAGCTCGGCATGTTGGACTTGGTATTTTCTGTGACTACGACAATCTTGGTGTGTTTGTTCTTGTCATGTGACAGGGGGAATGCCTGATATTAAAGACAGATGCAAATGTTTCACTAGACTGATGTGATAACAGCTCTGGTCTTTTGTCCACAAAAGTTTCCAGACGCACTTCCACTCTACCTTTAGACACAGACATCCTCATCTATACCCCCCTAATTTCCCATGAACTATCTCTGCAGGCAGGAACAGGCAGGTTCTTGCTGTCTCTCTCTAGAGCTGATTAAGTCCAGTAAAGTTCATAGGGTTTCTGTGTGAGGGGGAGAGGACCCCTGAATATAAGCAATAATACTGAACAACTCTTGCTTCCTTTAGGACTTTTTACTTTTCTTACTTTAATTATAGTTTCCTTCTTCCAGCATCCTATACTCCTGATGTGACTTACCAGTCTGCTGGTGGCAATTCCAGGAGACTTGGAATACTTTACTTGCAACATGATGCCCTCATCCCCACCACCTCCCACCTCACAGGAAGACCAAGACCCAATTGGTGGCAATGTGGGCAGCATTTTTTTAAGACAGGCAATCAAGTGATGAAAGCTGTTGGCATGAGCCAGGCCTCCCTGCACTTGTCTCATGGTCTGGAGTGATTCCCCAGATGGGAAGAAGCTAGCAGGGTACTGTTGCTGTGCTTTCCAGAGTTCTTGAAACAACTCAGTGCTCAACCTTCAGTGATGCTGAACGGACCTATCCACTTGACCTATTCCTGAGACCCAGAATTTGCAGGCTTTTCTTCCAAAATGACCCTCAGCTTTCTTTCTCCAGCAGCAGTTCTTCCTTCTTCCCTATAGTAAAACACAGGTCAGGCTACCAAGGTAATGTAGGGTTCAGAGTTATTAACTGTCATTTAAATTTGCTTTAGTTATCAGCAGGTCTTACTTAGTATCACGTACACTCAAAATATCAAACCTTTTTTTTTTTTTCTGCTTTTATAGACTAAATCTGTTACTTCTTCTGGGCTGTAAATGACATTTTCTATCATTTCATTGACATTTCTAGCCAATCTAAGTGTTAATACAATTGCTGTGCTGAAAAATGGTCTTTCAGCAGTTCTTAGACATTAGGTAGTTCTTTATTAACTAGTGTTGCCAAGTACAATCTTTGGCTGTGATCTGTTCCTTGAATTCAGTGGAGCAGAAGGAAGCTCTGTGTAGTTGGAAGCAAAACTGGTGTTTTCTTTTGACAGAGTAAGAACACGGACTGCTTTCCTTTAGGCTTCAGTTTTGCCTCAGCCTCAGTTGTTGAGCATCTTTTCCTCCCACAAGGACACCATGAATTTACGTTGACAGAGGACTCCATTTAGATGGTTGCAAACCTAGGACTTTTGGATGTATATAGCATTTGTACTGTTTTGCTTGTCAAAATCTTGCATCAGGCTCTTAAAAGAATGGAGTGATTCCAGGGATGATCCCAGTATTTGGGAATACTGTATTGACTGAGGTGTTTCCCCCTTCCCTTTAGATTAAGCGTGGCAGAGCAGAGTTTCATAGCCTGGTGACTAACAAAAGTACAAAGGAAAAGATGAGCAATACCCTGACATTTTCTGTTGCTGGGCTTGTTCTACACGAGGTTGGTGTCTGCAAGTGGCGAAAAGCAATAAGAAACTTGTCAAGTCCAACTCAGCAAATAATTCATAGGAAGTTCATAAATGAATTTTCCCTTTTACTTTCTCCTTGTGAATTGCTGAGGAAAACTAGAAAATGCCTCCAGTGTATTTGCAAGGTCATTTCTGCATATATTCGCTGGTCTGGAGGGGTTTGGAATGGCTTTCTTGTAATTCAGACAAGTTAGTTTGTTGTTACTGAACATAGAAATCATCGGGAACTTTTTGTTCTCTAGTCAAAGGCTGAATTTTCTCATCAGTACAAATATTTAGTGCAAATGTATGTGATTCAAAACGAAGTAAAACCTTGCTCAGTGCCAAGGGTCCAAGTGCCTTTGGACATACATTGCTTTAGGACAGCCAATGTATTGGCTTTCAATTCAGAATTCACTTTCCGGGACTATTCTCTGACAGATGCTTGAAATTCTCTGCTTCTCCCAGTCTTCCGACCACTTAATAAATTCATTTTTGTAATTACTGAGAGCAAACACAAGAAGAGTATGAACCTAGACAAAAACAAATTGGTATTAAGGTGAAGCAGGTGGTAGATGTTTTATTTGTAATGTTTGCATAGCTCTTACATCTGATGCAAAACCTCTCTGGAATCAAAGGGTTGTATTTGGCCGAGCATATCTCAGTTCTTCCCCGCCGAAACTCTGGCTTTTAGGACAGCAGGAGGCTTCTTTCCCTGACACATAAATCTTAGCCCTTTTCTTCTTACGGCATCACACAAATGAGCGCATTTACCTTACAACATAAACTGCATCTCAGTGTTATATATATGGTGCCTCACAACACTAACAGTGTGAACTTGAAGGAAAAAGTAATCCCTGGCCTTCGCCCATGATGCTTTCTGCAATTTTGGATGATTATGATCCCTCTTGAAGAATCACAGCCATTTTCCTGAAGTCTTGGTGAGTCTAAAACCGCTCCGTTGATCCCAGGAGGCCTGTAAGCTGTACTAGTAGATCTACAGTTTTTCTACATACCCATATTGCCTTGAAAATGTTTTTGGTTGAAAGTGTGGTGATTATAATGTGCAAAACAGTCACTGACAAATGTGAAGGGGTGCTAGTTGTCTATGACCACCAAAGTCTGGGAGTCTCCATGTTCGCACATGAAAGCAATTCCCATCATCCACTTTTGGGAAGGAGCCATCTCAGAGCAGGTTTCACAGAAAAGAAGTATAACAGCACTGAGACTGGGTAGCATTTCTAGCAAAGTAACCTCTTGATTCTCTTTGGTGCAATGTCCCTAGGGAGGAGGGCTGGGGATGGGAGCAGGGGAAGAGCTGTGACCTATTAAAACCCATAGTGCCTACCACTCAAAATGGATTGCTGTATTGTATTATATTATACGTGACTACCATGTAAATAAAGTACAATAAATGTGGTGTTCATTAGGTTTTTGATACAAGTTGAATTCAGTCTGCAGATTTTTTTTTTTCCTGCTGTATGTACTTAAATCACATTCCAGTCATGGGGACATTAGGGGTTATGTGAGCCAGAACTGCCTAAGTGGCATTAGATGGGGAAACAATGCAATAAGGCTATTTTAAAGCTCCTTTTGCCCTTTACAGATGAGACACAAGCACCGTTAGACAGCCTACAGGGACTGGGGGTGCTTATATACACTGGAGGAGCACAGCTCTTTATTTGAAGAGGTTTGTGAACAGAAGAGACAGCAGTGCCTAACCTGCTCTTGGCCGTGCTTCACTCACAATGGAAGAAAAGCAATGTTTTAGTTTGGCTGATTTCTCTTGCATGATTTTTCTGATGTTGATCAGGTGTATATGATTTGCCTGTGTAACCTTGCTATTCTCTGTCCTTGAGATCCCTCAGTAGCAGCTACACTTGAGCAAACTGAGAGCTTAAAAATCACGGCAGATGAGGAAAGAAGTTCTGATCCTAACGCAACCAGCTGCCTCCCTTATGGCTCTGAGAAACACTAAGGGGCTTTTTTTTTTTCCAGTTAACATGAATATTAGGAACTTTGTTCCTTAACTCGCTCCCTTCTTCATCCTCATGTTTCTCCATGGCATCGTAACAGAGAACGAGATACCAGTACGTAGCAATGAGGTAATCTGCCCTCCAAACCCTGCTGCATCCCATAACTGGGCTGCTGGTTTGATGACAGGACTTTCCTCCAGTTTTCACAAGCTCAGGAACTCTCGGGAAGGTGTTTGAGGTCTCCAGTCTGTTTTTGCAGGATACTTCCACATTGACCACGTTTTTGGAAAAAAACAAGATCATCCCACTCAGCTTTTCACACCTGTGGCTCAAAACTCCTCCACAGAGTTCTTTGGAGGGTCCACGAAAGTGGAGGGGTATCTACCTGCCTCCGTGCCAGACCTGTCATTGGAGTCTGCCCGGAGTATCGCTGTTGTTCGGCACGATCACCTGAGCAGAGCCTTTGTCGGTGTCTGTATGCGCAGAAGACCCTTCCTGCATAGGACATCTCCTATGTATGTTGATGCTTTCCCACGCTGCCCAGTGTTCCTCAAACAGGTGGAAAACGTGTTCCTCAAAAAGGTCTTTGAAGTGTGCTGGTTTGATTGATGGTGATTTTGCAGACTTTCTGCAGCGTTTCTAAAATAACTCAAAACATGGTTGGGAAAAGGAAATATTTCACTGTACAATTGATTTTGAAAGAAAAGCAAAACAAAAAAAAAGGGAGAAAAAGAAAGAAAAAAAAAAGAGAAATCACATGCTCGATATATTTTGAGTACTGTGTTCTGTATTTTTGCAGCTTATATTTTCCAGATAAGCAGTTTAGAAATATGTGATGTGAAATACATACTGTAAGTTTCCTGTAAATGATATTAAAACCACTATTTTCATTCGTTCCTGTCTCACTGGATGATCACTTTGGTTTTGCCATTCTTCCCTTCTTGGCTAGCTGAGCCATAGTTTTCTCTCCCAACAGGTTTCCCGTTTTGGTAAAAGTAGTTGAAAGCTTGGGTTGAAGATAAAGGGTCGAAGTGGCAAGTTTGCCCAGAACGGCAGTGGGGCTTACCTTTTTCTCATGCTTCTGAAATATTTTCAGAAGGAAGACCCTGGTGAAGAAAAATGTGTGACAGAGAGGGCAAGACAGTAATTTTGGAAAGAAAAAGACTCAGCTGAAGTTTAATGAATAGTTATAGAAAAGGAAAGAGACAACTAGGACATCCTAGATGATTGCAGGAACTTGAGCACCTGGAAGAAGATGTCAAGAACAAGAGCAGTGCAGATGCCACATGAGATGAGCAATTATGAAAAATGCAGGATCTCTCATTGCTGACTAATTTGTCAGCAATGAGCAATTGTCAGCAATTTGTCAGAAAAAAAAAAAAAAAAAAAGAGAAGAAAAAAAGGTTCTCTTAGCTAAAACAGCAGTTCAGTGAAACTGTTGAGCCCTGCAAAGCACCCTGAGCTGCTGCAGCTGTTTTTCCCCACTGCTGGAGAAGGCTTCTCCCTTCCTCTCCATCAAAGCGAGAGAGTAAGTTTTTGTCCAGTGCCTCGAGTCCAGACCAGCACAGTGGCACCTTCATAAAAATGTGATGATATCCATTTCTATTTATGTTGTCTGTTGTGGTGGTCAAAATAAGAAGAGACACTTTGTTGATTCAGTATTTCTAGATGTTTCAAGCCTGTAGTTTGTGAAAAGAAAATTCTTTTCTTCCTGAACTTCTACAAAACAAGGCTAAATGAGGCACTTACATACAAAACAAGTAGAGCTGAGTATTCAGTTATTCCTTGTTTGTTTGTTTTAGCCTCTCCTGTGCCTTCTCTGTCTTCTGCAAGGAAAATCTTCCATTTTACTGTATGCAACTTGAATCTAGAGCTGTTATTTTGAACAAACTTCCAAAGAAGTTTTGGAGGCCATTTCAGAAGGTGGGAGGGAGAGAGCAAGGTTGGAAAATAAATTGTTAAATGTCCACAGAAAGAAATCCTGGGTTTTGTGCATTTTTTATTTTGATTGCGTGTCACTCTAGCCACTTGCTGGCACGTACTCCTTCTGTCAGCATCATTCCTCTGTGCTCCACTGGCTGTTCCTTACAGCTCCCCCTATGCACCCATCCCTGCAGGGCCTCCCTTCAACCATTCCAGACCTTGCATTTTGCTGCCACCTCTGACAGAGCACAGTTAATTGGGCATTTACTGAGGTGTAGTGTGGTTTGGATGCAGATTATTAACCTTTATGTCACCCAGAAGATATTACACGTGGTAAAGTTAATGTTTTGAGACTGGAAGGTTAATATGTTAGTACTTAGCCCTCCTTAATTAGCTGCAGCACTGTGTGTGTGGCCATGCTGTGAGTCTTGCTTTAATTAGAAAGGGCTCATCTGGAGACCCTTTCACAGATGGGTCGCATTAACTGCCTAAGAAAGTTTACCTCCTCCTTGGCCTTCTGTAATGCATCTCCTCCTGGCTGTTTGTGGAGTTTGGGTAAGCTGCTAGCATGGGGCCAGCCTCCAGCAGGCCTCAGTTCTGCTCTCTAAACCTGGGCATAGCCAAAGGCAGGGACTGGTGATGAGTGCTGGGAATCTCCACACTGAAAAAGTTGTTGCCTATCTAGGAATGAGCTTAGCAAAATACTTTAATTCTGCACTGAGTTTGCTGCCTTTATGGTGCAGCTGAGCCAGATGAAGTAGTTGCTAGAAAGAGTTGCTTAAAAGAATTTGTTTTGGTCTTGTATTCTGATGTTCCTTTGTTTGCTACCTGAGCATGCCCTGGGATGAATGTTTATTGGAGTACGAGTCATGCAAAGAGTGATCTGGGGGTGAAGAGTAGAGAGTATGGGAAGGAAAAAAAAATCACTGGAGTTGTGAGTTTTTGTACAGGGCAAGTGGTTTGAAGAGTCCTACTCAGCTGATCAGGGAAGACAAAAAGGTCTCATGTTCCTCATGCCAGGGCAAAGATAACTATGGAACTTAATGGGAAGCCCCCAGGTGGGTGGTCTTGCCGGGAAAAAGTGGTTGCTGTGTTAAAAGCAACTGCCTGCTCACTCACACAGCCTCCGTTCCTGCCTCCTGATGTCTGTCTCCCAGCCCTGCAGGGACAGATCCTGGCACAGACGGCTGGTAAGAGATAATGAGTTTGGACAGGTATTTTCAGCAGGACAGGAACATAAAGATTTCTCTTTCAAATCTTTCTCTTAAATAGCAGGAGCCTTCCTGACAACCACACACCAGCTTGTGTTCCTGTGCTTTGGATGTTGACACAAAGGGGCTTAGATTTATGTTCAGTTTGCAAACACTCAGCAGCCTTTGAAAAGTTATCATACTATTTAACGTTTTGTTATCATTTCCCTACTAACTCTTATTGCCCCTGTAAATCTGAAGGACAGAAGCAGAGGGCATCCAATAGGTCTTGACTTGCCAAGCTAGGCCAGTACTGCCCCTGGATAAGCTGAATTCCTCTCCATTCCCTGCTTTTAAAAGGATACATTGGTTTCTTAACTGTGAAGGACATGTGTGGCATGTAACTCCTAAAGAGACTTGCATATTGAGCTCATTAAATATAGACACTGCTCTTACACAAGGTAGAAAGAAAGCATTTCATAGATTTCCAAGTGATGCTGTTTTCTGTGAGCTGTGTTGTAGCAGTATCTAACAGTCCCTGTCATAAAATGAGGTGTAACGGAGACAAATGCATTGCAGACTTTGACAACAGCAGTGCCTGTGATCTACACAAAAGATAATCAGATGGATGCTGATAAATGAGGGATACAGGGGGGGGAAAAAGAATAATCTTTTCAGCCTGTTTGGCAGGGGTGTTGCACTCCAAGACCTGACCAGGTTTCACGAGTCGATTTTCAACAAGGAAACACAGCAACATAAGAAGAAATCTTAGTTTCCAGCAGGTATCTTCTCTGTAACATGCTACATTTCCTCTTTTGCATGATGAGACACCTGTCCTTCTCCACAAGTTTCTTCAAAATGTGCAGACAAATGCAAAGACAAACTGCTAAATAAAACTGGTTACAATTTTCTCTAGGAGGAAAAAAGTAATTTCCTTAAGACTAGGACTTTTCATGGGAAGTCTCAATTTCAGTGGCACTTATCAAACAAAATTTTTTGATGAGCTGAAAGTGTCCTTCATTTTTCAGGTTCATTTCTGAAACTGCAGCTTAAATTCTATTGCATGCAGAAGTAAGTGTTTGTTTTTTTGTTTTTTTTTTTTTTTTTAAAAAAATCAAAATGAAATGCTTTGTTTGCCTTGAAGCATTTTACCTGGAAAATGGGAGCAGACACTGCTGCTGTGAGGGGGATGCAAGAGCACACGGTCACCCAGCAGTAGGCCATGTTCTGGTGAGAGAGTGTGAGGACAAATAGGATAAAAAATGTATTTCTTAGCAAGTAAACTGTTAGCCATCAATCAGTTTCCTGCTTCCATTGAGCCAGGTTTTGAAAGAAGAACTATTTTTATTTAAAAATCAAAGTCAAGTAAGCATTTACCCATTTGTCTGAGAGCAACGTTCGTTTCAAGGTTGGTTTTGTGTCTGTGCTCCATTCCAGCCCCGGTGCTGCCAGGGTGGTTGGACAGGAGGAGCCAGTGCTGCCCTGTTCGCAGCACTGAGGCTGTTTGTGGGGCTGAGATGCCTGCAAAACACAGCATAGGTATAGCCTGTATTTTGCATAAGATCAAGGCTCTAATAGGAGGATATCTATTTCAGAAGTGGAGGTCCATGAAGACAGAGGGGAGCTATGGAAATCATTAAGCACACAGGCCTTGCGGATAGGGAAAATTTCAGTATAAGCTTGAGGAGCACAGGTAGAGCTCGGGGGGGGTTTCATTCCATTGGCCCTCATAAACATTATCTCGGGCACGTGGACCCCATGGAAGGCTGCGCAGTGTTTTTCATCAGAGCCATTCCTCCACCTAACAGGCTGTTCAGTCCATTAGTCACCTCCCTGACCTTAAATAGAAGGAATTTCAGGCTTTCATTAAAAGCCATGAGCCTGGGAAGGCAATGCTCAGCAGAGGTTCCATTTTCACCTTTAGAAGATGACAAGAAAGAATAAATATGGCCTTGTTATACGGTAAGTTAGGAAAATTTCTACTGAGAGGTGGGAGAGAAAAGAGGAGACACTTAGCTTATTCTGGAAAGGAATCAAGACAACATCAAGGAGCAAATGTGCCTGGACAGCTGCAGGGTGACTTGGGCAAAATGAGCAGGGATCCTCAGGCTGTTTCTAGTGGCAAGTGGCTGCAGTGCAGAGGTTTGGCAAATTCACAGACCTGCTCAATGGGGAGCCCAGGAAAATGTCTGGCCTGGAAGGGAACCTCACCCCACTTTTCACTCCCAGTTGTGATTGCTGGGCTTAAATGTTCTCTCTCCAGCCTTCTCTTTACAAAGAATGAGAAGTGCTGAACTGATGACATGGTGCAACGGGTATATTAAGGCAATGGCTGTGTCTCCTGTTCCTTTCTGCATGCCTTATGCACTAACTCTGAGAGGCTACGTGCCTCCCATAAAGTGCTGAATGTCCTCATCTCTCTTGGACTCCGCTTACCCCAGTTGACTGGAACAGATATTATCCACCAGCTGGAGTTTACCAGAGCTCACATGCTCCTCTCTGAACATACAGTGCTCCAGTCCCCAAATCCCCATTCTTTGCATGGATGTAATTACCTCTATAATTGAGGTTTGATTTACAGGGCAAGAGCAATGGGGAAGAAGCTGTTTGTTTTGCTCTTTAACTGGTTTAACTGTACTTAGTAGGACCGTAATATTCTGTAATATTTTACAGCAAGAGTGCTGCATGGGTACGACTTTATTGCAGTTTGAAGGATTCCAGCTGAGTTTATTGCCTTTTTCTTTGCATGGGTAGATCAGAAGATATGTCCATGTGCGGTTGTATTTCTGTACCTTAACTCTGGTGAATGGAAAAGCTTTAAACCTGAGGCAATTTAATGACCTGCTAATGTGATCAACACAAATCCAAATAAAAAAGAAGAGTAGCATTCAGTGTCCACTTAGAATAATTAGGAGGAATATATGAAATCTTGGTGGTCTCTTTCCAGGACAATTTGGGATATTTAAAACATGTATTCCAGTCAGAGCACGTACAAAATCTCCACTGAAATCAGTGCTCATCCAGTACTTTCAGACACCCACACAACTTTGAACTGCCTCTGGAAAGAAGCAGAGCAACTTGAAGGACATCTAAATTTCTGGATGAAGCAAAAAGTCAGAACACAGCTGAGCCTTTGTTGAAATGACATCGGAATAAGGAGGCACTTGGTTTGCCAATGATGTAGACATGTCATTGAATCTGGAAATATGTACTCAAACGCAGAACAGGTTACTGAGCTGCACACCAAAACCAGCTCATCACAGGAATACATTTTGCAGCTGAGGATGAGGTTTGAGGGAAACTTTTCACTGCAGGTTGCAAGCGACCTGGTATGCTGAGTTCATCAGGTGCCGTTAGTTTATACGCTTGTTGACAGAACGGATTTTGTTACTTTTCAGGGTTTGTATCCCATTACACTTGTGCAGATGTAAACTTTGTGCAATAGTGGTGTTAGAGCAGACTCAAGGCAATAACATTTAGGATCACATTTTCAGCAAATATTGAGATGTATCCTTCTCACCTCTCTTTTTTCCTTGCTCTGTGGTTGCCCTCCCCAGAATTACCTTTCTGTCCATATGTTATTATAGCTGTGATTATATGTTGTCATCATGTGGATAAGGCTTCAGAAACAATCTGGCAGCTTTTGGGGAATTTCATTTAGAAGAAGACAGAGGTGTCTGCAAAATGCATGTTTATTTGATTTTTGCATGCATGCCCTTACACAAAACTGCGAAGGGAAACACAAGGGCATTTTAAAAGCTTTGGGAAAAGAAATCTGTTTTTAAAAAAAAAAAAAAAAAATTAATGTCATGCACAGGGTGCCAAATGACAGTGGAAAGTTGAGACAATAAAGGGATGCATTAGTTAATATATTTAGTTAATATATTGCTACAGTCAAAGCTATTCCACTGGCAAATGCTGCCTTCTGATGTGAAGGAAATAATCATTAGGGATATCTGAAGAGGATAGGTGTGTTTATGTGGGTCAGGAATAATAATGTGTATTTGAGGGCAGGAAAAAAAATCCAGAGGAAAGTGCCCCACAAAGTTCATACCTTCTAGAAGTGCCTGTAGTTTGTGGGCAGCTTGTGGTCAGCACCCTTAGATGCTTACTTGAACTTTCTGATGTGACTCCTGCTGAAAAAAAACATCTGATGATCAAAACTCAATGAGGTCCTGATCTGGCAGTGCTCAGCTTTATCTCTTTTCTTCTGATGTTCTAGATTAGTGTAAACAAAGCTGGAATACACCCAGGAGGAGGGGGAGAAAAAAAAAAAAAAAAAAAGCCTTGGATTATTTCTGGAGAAAACAATCTAAGAATCCACTGCCTGTTTTCATTTGTCATTTTTCTATATGAAGGGGAGATTAAGGACCTGGCTGGTCTCAGTAAGACATTTATTATAAAAGGTAACAACCCATGTTTTGACTGAGCATTCCTAAGATGTAATGCGCTGATATCTAAGACCCTTTTTTTTCCTTTGGAAAAGTGAAAATGAGTTTTTGCCTTGTAGAAATTCAGTATAGCTAAACAATCTATTGACTTCCCTGCTGCAACACGTCCACTTACACAAGATGCATTGAAGGTGACGGATTTTTCTCCAGTTCCAGGCAGTGCAGCATTAACTATATCTGTGCACAGGCTTTACTGTAGCATGCTCTTCCCATTGCCTGAATTTATATGAAGGAACAGCTAGACGTGATAGCTATACACACTGGAGAAATAGGTCAAAAATAAATGCTTTCAAGAACAAAGTAAATGGCTTCATCTTCATTTTAATGTTTCTTTCTCATCTATATTCCTTGATACACAACTAACTCATCAATATCTTCCTCTCTATGACAACCCTGAGAAAAACAAGACAATCGGAGAGTAAAAGGGGTTATTTAAATAACGATACCAAGTGACTTTCAAAAGCAGCTCTTGTTTACGATAGAAATACAGACATTTTTTTTCTTTTTTTGGAAGTGCCTTGTAGAGCAACAGCTTTAAAAATACATTGAAGTCTTGAGGTACTTGCTCTTCTCCAGTCAGGTCAATCAGGATTATAGACCAAAGTGAAGGAGTTGACTGGGGTGAGACAAGAGAACAGTTTGGGGCAGGTATATACAGATACATTCAGAATCCTCAGAAACATCTTTTAGACATCTTTCAGTGTGAATTTTATTCCATATTAAGTACTGATATTACAGCTGCTCACAAAGATGTTGTGTTTCTAAGATGTTATCTCCTCAGTGTTAGATCAGAATGGCCTTGCAGACATGTTCTGTGGAGCTACCTGTCCTGGTCTACCCTGTATATAAAGTCCACTGCAAATTGAGATGCCTCGTGTGCTGACACGACATGCAGGAGTGTTCTGAAACATCAGCTTGGTGGGGGAGAAAAAAAACATCTCGGAGCATATCTTTGAAAGTAATTTTAATACATTAAATGGGGAACAGAAAACTTGGAGTGAGCAAAAGACAGATGTACTAATTGAATATATATTACTAGTGATGAGCTCATAATTCTTCTATATAAATGCCATAACATCACCAACCTTAAAGCCTACTTACAAAGAAAGTGATGTTCTCTCCACGGACAGGCTGTGTTGATGACTTCCTACCTTTGTGTGAACCACACAGATTCTGTTGGTAGTTCGACTACCTGGGATATGCTGGAGTATATTGATGTCCCAAGATACGGCCTCGTGAAAGAAATCATCACTGTCCAAGGGCTTTACCAACAGCACATGGCAAAAAGCACAACCTAAAGATGCTCCGCAGCCCTGTAAGGAGGATTTTGCCACGTTATTGGAGGGCTTGGCTGGAGGCCGTACCCAGAGATGTGGGAATTAATGTATAAAACCCAGAAAAGGCTACACATCCTGCTCATGTCTCTGCCATGTATGTGAGGAGAAGAGCTTGCTACTCCACTTTGATAAGAAAGTTACTCTCTGGTTTAAGCTTTATTATCGTCTGCGTTTTTGGTTTAAAGGGCCTAGGTTCAAACAGTGCTGCAAGCCTAAACGGGTGGCCATTTCATAGTTACAGTAAATAATTTAAATGACAAATTCAGAACTGTCTTTTGGTTGTATATTATTCATGAATGAATGGCCTTGTTTGTTATGACAATATTCCTTATTCAAACACAGTCAGTAATGTATCTCAGTCCTTGAGTTCATTTCAACTGCCTCTGACTGTTTGCATTCCTTTCATTGTTATTTTCTGTTTAACAAAATGTGTTACCTCAGTCATATTACTGCTTTTCCTTTCCTGTGGGACTGAAACTTTTGTACACAGGAAAGAGATATTTGCACGGCCGCATAACCCTTTTGTAGCAAAGCCTCACTTCAATGCATGTTTTTGAGTATTTCCCTTTCCACAATTGTTCATACAAATTATATTTTTGTTTGTAAGAACATTCATGGCACAGGTCAGAAGTATCACCAAGGAAAACATTCAAGTATCATTTATATAAACCTTCACAAACACTTCACTGCTGTGTTTGTTTGTTTTGGCTTGTACATATTTCACCAGCAAGGTTTTGTGGATGTGAGGAATTGGCTCCTCAGTGACCTCTGGGGAGCCTGTTATCACTGAGCATCTAAAAATCCCATTCATTTTCATAGAGGTGGAAAGGACAAAGCTGAAGCTGTTTAGTTGTTCACTGAATTTCTGGGTTTTAGAGGTTCTTGAGAAGACATATAGCCTTGTAATTCACTATTGAGCACTACACTCCAAAAAAAAACAGGATTCACTATCTAATCCTTTATAGACTTCTACTTTCCCAGGTTTCCTTAGACTTCTGCCTGTAAAATGGGGAATAATAGTGTTTTCTTTTCCTGGTACTATTTACCTCTGCTATCAACTTTCCCTGTCAACCTATAAGCCACAAATACGGCCTCTTTTTCTTTATGCCTACTCATACAAGTGAACCCTGGTCACAGCCCGGCCTCACTTTTGAAGTAGATCATGACCTGTACACAGCTAGGCAGCTCTGAGAACACTGAAATGTGAATCCATCCTTTTGTGTTAATGTTATGTCACTGAAATATACAGCAGAATAATGGACTGTGGTGTTCACATTCATGATTTGTTCATACAAAACTGATTTGCTTTCTCTATGTTTGATTAAATGATTGGTGGATGCTTAGTTTTTCCCACTTACCTCCTTGCAATATACATGTATATAATTTATACATCCTTTGTCCACTAAAAATAAGTTCATGAAAATTAATGAGAAATTAAAGCCAATATTTTTTCCTCTGTTCAAGTGTGATCACAACCTTGAGGAAGTTGGAATCCAAGAGAGAGAACTGACTTAGCACTCTTGGCCCTCTGTGTCTTAAAAACTGGATTCATTTGCTACTAAGATCTTTTTGAAAGAAAAGTATCATTGAATATTTTCAAATGAATGTGATGTGTTTTTTTTTGTTTTTTCTTTTTTTTTTTCCAGCTGTCCTTGCTCTAAATTGCAGGGAGAAAAATAGTGGATTGTTCTTAAATTTCCTTCTGTATTCAGGAAGGCTTCAGCTTATCAGATATCTGTTTTTAATGTAGAATTCCTTTAATGACAGAGAATATATAAGCCCTCCCAGGAGGTGACAAGACTACTGGTGTTATAAGGAAATGGTTCTCAACATTGCCACCTCTTCAGGTGGCTTCAGTGGAAGTGGTGGGTACATGAATCCCTTTTGAAATTCAGTCTGAGAGTCCTTTGTGTATGTTTGGTCAAGAGACCCACAAGGAAGCCCAGGGTCTCTGTGGAAAGTGACGGTATCAAAACAGAACTAGGGGAATATATGGTATGTGAAGATAGTTTCGGCTTTCATATGAGACTAAAGGAAAGCCTTTGATCATTTACAAATGTGAGCCATCCTCAGGCATTTCTGACAAAAGCAAGGTGCTCATTCTGGAGTCCTGGCTTAAACTGCCCTGCAGTGGCATCTGAATAATTTATCTCTTTGCCTATGCTCTTCTTTGTACTTTTAGGCAGTGTTACCCTGCTTTGTTTGAAATGTTTCTGACTTTTTGCCCTTGCAGCTACTTCAAAGTAATGGGCCAAGGGATATGGTTTTGTAAGGTTTGTTGAGTACTTGGGATCTTTGAACTAAATATATTATGTAAATGCCAAAGCCTCACTGCAAGAGTCAGATATGGCATAGTATCTGCATGGATAGGACAAGTCAAGGCAGAAGAGCCTTAGCAGAGACTCAGAGAATCAGGTTGGGACCAAGACTGAGGTGCATTGACAGTGCTGTTTGGGGATCCTGCATTTAAATAAATGGGATCTGCTACAAACTCCAACTTAGATGAATGAGCAGAGCTCTATGATGCTCCAGGATTGGAAGAAAAAAAGGAAGTTTAGGCACTGACCAACTGGAGAACAGAGATGATACCAGAAACAGACAGAGGATATCTGTCAGGAGTGAAAACTTTTGGCAAGACATGGCAGGTGAGAGATTTTGCACAGAACATTATAAATTCCAGTTTGTTCTATTTCTCCCTTCATAAGCAGTGTATTCAGCTGCATCCAGTCAAGAAAATCAGGAGGTTTGTGGGTTTGCCCAAAGCCAAATACACCTCTTTTGTCATCACTGGCAGCAAGAACTGCCTGCCTGTTTCTAACCCAGCTACAAATCCGCAAAACTGCCGGAGTTTCAGTAGACTTGAGTCTTGCAATGCTCCTGTGGATTCAGCCCATAGTATCAGGATCCATCTCTATGCAAGATCCATCTTGTGCCTTCTGCTGTTTCTTTGCTAACTGGATTAAGTCTCCCTGCTATCTTATTTATCTTGCACTCATTAAAGCTATATTTAGAAGTGAAGGCAAGTCTTTTCCCTCCAGGGAAGGTAGTAAGGAGAGTCTTTGTTACAACAAGCCATAAGAATGTGAAAAAGCATCTAAGTTTTTGCTCTTTTGAGATGGAAATGTGCACATTTCCACTGAGACAGAGATAAGAGTAGTGACACTGCTGTCCCCCATTTCCTTCTGCATGGGATGTTGGTTAGACTAACGGGTCTGAAGAAATGTGTACAAATTGTTGGTGAATGTGCAGAGAAAAAGGTTTTTCTGACCCAAATCGCAGGCCCGTGGCAGGGGTAGGAGAAGTCCTTTGCCATGAGCAACAGTAGCCAGCAGCTTGTTGCCGACTGAAGAGCCGGGTCCGAGCTCATCTCAAGAGCTTTCCTCCAGTCAGCTCCACAGAGAGCTGCCGCTCCCAGCCTTCCGCTGGAGACTGGGCAGAGGATGGAGCAGTGACTCGGAGCTCACGGAAGCTGAGATGAGTGTCTTTTGGCACCCACACGGGGAGAGGAGCTCTCAGGGCTACTGCCGGCAGTGGAGGACACAGCCAGGCTGCTGTGTCCTAATGGTGGTCACAGCTAGGCCACTTCTAATGGTCGCACCACCACTTGCGGGGGTTACGGCATCTTGGATCTGGCTGGGCCTCACCACGCCAGAGAAGCGGATGATGTTAGGGGAAGAGAGAGCGAGCCCGTTTCTGGAGGAATTTGCTCTTTCTAAGCTCAGTGTTCTGGTCAGCGAGGCTGAGGAGATCGTGGCTGTGAGGGAGCAGCATGAAGGGGACAACCCCATCAGGGAAGGTCCAGGGTGAGGCGCCGGGCTCACAACTCCAGCAGTGCGATCTGTAGATGTTTCTCACCGATGATCCAGGCTGGAGCTTGCACTTGGACCTTCCCAGTTTTCCTTGGGAGACGGGCTCAGCTCCGGTGTCCGCAAGAGGTGCACTGGCCTGGCTGGGAGCATGCAGCCCAACTCCCGGGAAAAACAGGTTGCACCATGCGTGCCATCGTGGGCAGCATCCTTCGGGAGTGGAGATGCCATGTGTGACTATCATGGGGGCACTGGGGCAAGGAGGTCGCTCAGCACCTGGTTAAGGAAGTGCTTCCCTGTGAAGAGCCTTGCACAGGTTTTACTGATGCTTTCCAGAGACGTTGCTTCAGGCAACCTGAAGTCTTTGTGCGTTGAATTTCCTCCTGGTTCATTTACACTTAGTTGGCACTGGTGAGTGCCGGTGTAGTTCCTTTGGAGAAAGATGCTTTGACTTCCATGAAAAGACAGTGTTTTTTTCGTTTTCTTTTTCCTTTCTTTTTTTTTTTCTAGAAAGTAGAGCTAAAAACCTATAAACCTGGCTTATGCCAAATGAACATTTTGCAATGTCTGCACTGAGCTTGGAGGGCGATGTTGAAAGAGGAGGACATTTGGCATTCACCTGTGAGCTGTGGGAAGTGCTCCTTCCTTTACATATTGAGTGCTTGATTTTTAAACAGCCTGCATCCTGCCCTTGTTTTTCGCTCAGCCAAATTCTGATCCGAAGCCTACAGAACTCAATAGAAAATTATTTCCTGTTTTAGAGCAGCATGTAGGTCTGCAGCAGCGAAGAACTGTGGGCAGAGTTGTCCAAAATGCAAATACATGAGCATACTTGTGACAATATGTGCCCTCCATAGAACATACACAGATAGAAAGGACAAGCTAAAAAATCATGTCCCATCACCCTGACAGTCCCCTGGGTAGGCACATTAGAAATCTGATGCATAAAACAGGCAAAATAGAAGTAGCGGGCCGCTCTATTACATAAAGTGCAGCAACTAATTGCAGGCACAAAATAAGGAGAGCTTTAAAGAATTATAGCTTAGGTATCCATTTTTAGACCAGTACTTCTGATGCTTGCAAGAAGATATATCAACTGAGTGCAAAAGAGATAAACTACTTATTTAGCATGAAGACTGCCCCTGGCAATTGTGAATCGAAGGTTATCTAATGTCTTTGCCATAGGCTGCAAGTGTGTGGACAGTAAGCATATGCAAGGGAATTACTCACAGATAAGCATCCAGTAATTTATACAACGCATCCTAGATAGAATCCTCTCCTGTATCAATTTCTGCCTGCTCTATAAACTGCTCCCATTTATCAGGCCGGATAAATTCACAGGCAAGCAATGAGGGTGTGCTGTGATCTGTGTGTACTTTATCAGTTAATATTCACTGAGGTCCCTTTAACATGATTGGAGTAAATCTTTCTCTTTCTTTGGTTATAACCAGGTCTATAATCTTCCAGGCTAAACATTATTCCCATGAATAAAGAATAATACTGAAGCATAGGGTAAAAATAATATATAGAGGGAATGTATTTCATCTCACTTTGGAGGTAATGAGACAGTTTAGTATGATATGTCATTTAAAAGTCAGTTTTTTTCTTTTTAATAGATTCAGTATCCCTGAAGAAGTGACTGGCAGATCAGCACATGACTTATTTCTCCCAGGAAATAATTCGAGGTTGAGAGAGCTGGGGAGGTGCAGAGGTGTCAGAGTCACAGTGATCTTCAGAAAGACAAAGGAGCAAGTCTTTCTCCATCAGGCAAATGACAGATTTGAGGTTATGCAAATTAAGTTAAAAGTATCAAAAGCAGTGTCCTTTCCAATCGGTAGAGGCTAAGTGCCTCAGTCCCTTAGCTGCAACCTGGAACGGACACATTATACTGCTATGTAGACTTGGCAGTAGCGAAAGAGTGATTAATACAAGCTGAGCAGTAAAATACAGGAGAGCTGTTCATCCTTTTCTGTGTGCTTTGTCTGTAGCCTCATACAGATTGCCAGAAAATTCATCTTCCATGCTCTGTTCTGTCTGTGCCATTGCTGCCACAAGAATATCAACGATTTTGGGGAAGATCTACTGAGAGTGAGAGTCTACTGAGAAATGAGTAGATCTCAGTACCTTCATTTTCTATAGGCTGCCAGCATCCTACTCCAAATTGTCCAAAATAAGTGCACAGCTGTTTATTCAAGCCAAGCAGATGCTCTGGTCTATCTGTGTGTGAGGACTTTAGAGTGCATTGCAAATGGAGGCAGCTCTTTCCTTGAATAAAAAAGGTGTTCCACCATGATCCCAGAAGTGAGAGATGAAGACACATACTTGGACAAAATCCACACGCGGCCCTTAAAAAAAGGGGAGGGGGGGCGGGACACATAATGAGTTTTGGCATGCATATACTCAAGGCCATCTGCTAATGTGGTCTGTTGCCAATTTGTTGTGTGAGGAACAAGTCTCAGCAGGTCACAAATGCCAAGATGAGATGGACTTAGATTAGGTACTTGCAGATGTATTAATGGCTACTGTTTGCCAGAGAAATGTTTCTAGCAATGAACACTATCAGAGGAAGACCATGCTTTTTTTTTGCTTTATTTTGGTTTTTGTGTTTTGCAGGTTTTGTTTTTGTTTTTTGTTATCCAGGATCACATCAGCTGACACTAGTGATGCGTTCCTGACATTTCTGAATATCTCTGCCACTGCAGTGTTGACCAGAAAGCTATAATCTTTTGCAAGCGCAGAAAGAAGTGATCTTCCAGCTAGCCTGCTCCAAACGTTTTTTCAGTATTATTTCCTTCTGCTGCATGACTAGATCATCCTTCATGTGGCTAGGTTAGAGAAAGCTTTATGCATATCAGAGCATCCTTACAAGCAAGAACAATGCAGCTTACAAGATGCATAAAAAGCTTTTCCCACCTATAGCAAGCACAAAAGCAACCTGATCTGTTCATCGGCCACCTCTGGAGTCTCACCTGCAGGACACTCTCTCCCTGGAAGCTTTCTCTCGCTTGCTAATCTCCAAAGTATTGTGGACTGAACCTCAGGGGACAGTTTGGGAGATGGATAAAGGAGGAATGAGTTGAGGACATCTACTAGTGCCTTAAAAACAACATGTTGATGATAAAAATGGGCCTGAAGCAGATCAGATTTATTTCTTAATCAGTGCCTGGCAATGTCATCATCATGTATCTGCATAAGCAGCGTCCATGTTTTATGCATTGTTTTTCTTTGAGCGAGTACCACCTCATTTGTGTGCACTTGCTGCTGTGCGCTCTTAACCTGCCATAAGCTCCCCCAAAGCTAGTGTCTGTGAATACTTTTCAGATAATAATTAGAAATCTTCACCTTCTCCACGTCCTTTTCCTAACAAAGGTTTGAAAAATGAAACCTGATTTTCCCCCCCTAGTTTTATCTCTTCTTCTTTGTTCGGGTACTGACTGCATGGAGAGTAGGTACCTTTTATCATAAGACATGGCATTTTCTTCTCCTTAGGAAATGTTTGTGTGCCTTCCCCAACACCAAATTCAGAAAATAGATTAACTCTCAGAAAACCATCTGTTTCAGCATCCTGTGAACTTTCAGGTTGTTTCTTCTCCTTTTTTTTTTTTTTTTTTTTATAACATCTGAATCCTCTATGATTTTTTTATTTTTCCCTTTTACTTGTCCGCCTGGCAGAAAAAAATATTCTTTGGAATCAGAATATCCATTCAAAAATGTCTGAAAAGTGCCTGAATTGTAGGTGTTCTTTTTAGGTCATATTATGCATGTCCCGTTTCTATTAAAAAAAAAAAAAGCTCTTTAGATCATGCTATAAGATGGATGATCACAGACTGATGTCAACTGGTTGAGAAAATGAGGGCAAGTGGGAATTTTGGATTTTTTTGATTAGTTGATAATAAGCCAATATTTTCAGACCCAACACTCAAATTAAGGGAAGAAATTGGTTTCCAGAGACAAACTATAGTTTTCCAATGAAAAACTGAAATTTTGGAAGGACGGCCAATATGTCGTATGGAAAGATGTGTTTCACTGAGAGCACAAAGGCTTTTTCACAGGGGGGCTCCAGCCAACCCTGGATCCCATGCCTTGCTCCGTGCACACACTGCTGGCCACACTTCAACAGTTTCTCTTTTCTTGGAAGAAGTTGCTAGTGGGGAATGTAGAGATTCTCTAAACTCCAGGGTGGCTCTTCTTAGAGCCTGCTTTGCGTCTTGGAAAGTTTATTCACTCCAATTACATTTTCTCCAACTTGCTTACTCTCCTCTACTCATGTTGGAGTCACTTAGTCGCTCCTTAAAAAACAAAGACCATGGACTAAAGCCAAAAAAGTACTTGTTCTGTACCCAGTAAATAGCTTTACCAGCTTTAACATAATACATTTTCTGCAGTGATTTACTAAGTGCTTAGAGAGCGTATCTGGAAAAAAAGAAATGTCACAAAGCACATAGAAATTACTACCAATTTAATCCTCTTCAAGCATCTAGTTTATTTTTGGAGTCATTATTTGATATAGGAGACATGATAATGGGTTACAAAATTTTTCACCTCTGGATCATGTGTGACTATGTGGTCTAGGGAATTAGTGACTAAACTAATTAAAATCTGCTATCTGTTCAGTAGTTTGAGTGAAATAGGATTAAACTCATCCGGCCAATCCCAAACAGACCAGCCTCTCCATTAACAAAGCCACCACTACAGGTAGCACTAATAGGCATCTCCTGAAAAGATATGGCATCGACAGAGCAATTGGTAGAAAAGTTAATTAATTGGTTCTTTTTCATCCTGAAATCTAATCAGACATTGGAGGAAAGACTTAGAGTAGTGTTTTGTAGTGTTGCAATTAAGTTGTGATGGATAACGTGACATACTTTGTAAAAATATTGTATCACGTATCAGCCAAAAGACTTAAAACTTTGTAGATACAAAATAGAATGAAAAGCATATCCATCCCACCGCCACATCTCTGCTTCCCTAGGAGGTGGACCAGGGTGATGCCCCCAAGGCCACAGAGACAGTCGGTGGATGAGGTAGGAGTGTATGGGGTTGGATCCGGAGGATCAGCCGTCACCCCAGGGCACGCGGATGCTCTGCCTCCCTCCGCACCGTGTGCTGCGCACAGCCTTGGCCGAGCTGGTCACCTCCCGGGGACTTTGTTCCTTCTTGGCTTTTCCCATCTTGCTTTAGACCAGGAGCACTTCGACATGGAGACTCTTACTCTGCAGGCACTGAGCATGCAGTTAGTGCAACGAGCCCTTGTTCTCCATGTGAGATATTCACAGCTCGCTGTCAGCCCGCTGCCCTCCTGCCGAATCTGCAGTGAGCACCTACCAGCTCTTAATGGGGCCATTATTTTCATCTCTAATTGAATGATTTCTTTCTGTCTTTCTCTCTCTGTCTCCTTTGTTCATTTTTTTTAAGGAAGTGTCAGTGAAATAAGTGCCTTAAGAAAAAAAATGAACCGAGACATGATGAGCAACAGTGTCAGTACTGTTATTTTTAGCAGGGCCTCCCTTGACTCTGAGCGTTGATGGGGTGGAGGTCCTCAGAGCTGACCCACTAAATCCCTGGGGTGGGAGCAAGCTGCCCACATTTTCTCAGGTATAATGACCACAAGTCAGATAATGGCATTTCACATTGCCTCAGCTAAAAACACGCTGCACCTCTGCAGCCCTCTCAGCCAGAGTGATGCCAGCGCGTCGATTAAGGCACACTGGGTGGTGCACATATTACTATGTTTTACAGATAGAGAAACTGAAATTCAGGGAGATTAATTGACTTGCTCGGATGAGGTGAGACCAGAGAGAGGCCCCACAAGCATAATTGTCAGAGCCAGCTCTAATTGCAAACACATATATTCGTCTCTGGAAGAGGCATCTGGAGGAATGCACGATATAAAGGCATCCCCAGAATTAAGGAAGAAAACATGACTGAGAGCACCAGCAAAATAGGGAATGAGACACCTCTTTCTATATCGTGCTATAAATCTCAGCAACCTTGTTCTAGGATTGCCTGATATTCCTAGCTTTGTTGGAAGGATGGAAATAGCAAAAAAAGAATTTTTTTTTCAAAATAAAACTAGCAGCAACTTTCCACACTGCCTCAGGCCTAGTAGGAGGCAGGATCTGAATGTGGCGGAAGATAATGGAGTGTGTGCATGGTAATTAATTCAGAGTTGGCAAGCAGAGATCTGCAGTATGCAGGGCGTGCTCGCCTCTTAGCAGCTCTACAGCTAGTTCTTGGCCCCATCCTGTGTACCCCACACTTAGTCCGGAGACATCCCTGCATCCTTTCTTCCCCCGGGGAGCAGCTTCAGATCCATGTCAGAGTTAATCTTTTGACATAAGTCTCCTCTTTCCCAGGACAAAGGAGAGGAGGTTTTGTTATACAGGCTCCTACTGAGCCAAACGTAGCATAAAACCTGCTTGCCTTGTAAATACGGCACAGGAGGAGCCAGGCGTCTTTAGGAAAGAGCTATTGCACCCGCAGCACTGGCACTACCATCCCAGCCCTTTGTGAGTGGGAGGTTTTAATGCTTCTTTGGCAGGATAAGGAGCTTTTGTCACCACTATTAAGCAGAGCCAAACACCACGCTTCCAAGTGTTTCTGCAGGTTGCAAACATGCCCCGTAACCAATCAGCTATCTGAGCTTACAATTTTACTTTAGGGAAAGCTTTGTTCTACACTGCTGAATTAAAGTTGAAAGAGGGGAAAAGAGAGGAGATGCTTTCTCATCCCATTCAGCCGCTCATGACAGAGGAGGCAAAAGTGAACAGCAGACCCTTGCCCTCAGCAATAAGAAGTGAAGCAGAGTAGTCCCTACATGTCCCCTTGGAAAGAACTAATAAAGCTAAAATCATTGGCAGTTTCACAGAGGTTTATTTCCATTTGCAATTCTGTTTTTTGCTGTGCAAAATGGGTTTTGCAAGAGACCTGCTGTTGTCAATCCAGTAGCTGTGACAACATAGGAGTGAGGCTTTGCTTATTGTAAGGAATTGTAATGAATGAATAAATCAGTAGAAATTAGGGTAGGTTTTTGTTGATTGACTTCCCAAGGCAAATGGTACATTCACTACCATGAGTACAATAGACTCCGCTGCATACACCAATTACTACTGGACCTTCATTTGGTGGTATCAATACATGACAGCAAATAATAACACTGCCTGTTTTTGTGATACAGCTCTGCATATAGTAGTGCAAAATCTCTAGATGACATTTAACTACCAGGATGTGTGGTTTGGAAACTCTGTACAAAGCTTCTGAGGGACTTTTTCAAAGGTCAAAACTTTTCATTATGTGGTTGATCAACATGTTTCAGCACAAGATTTTGCAGAGGAACTTTCATTTATCTTTCACTCCTCCAAAACAATCTTCCTACTACCTTTATGCCAGGAAAATTTTTCTTTTCCTTTCACTGTTGCCATCTGGGATTCAGTCCTCCTTCCCCTCAGCTTTGCCTTCTGCTGGCGTCACATTACTTCCTTCTGCTTTCCATTTTCAATTATCACTTGATTTGGACAATTCCCATCTCCACTTTGCCACTCTCCAAATTTCCCCCATTAGTCCACTCAAAATGAACACTTCAATATGTTTTTTCTTTGGTATATCCTCTAACATATCCCTCTGACACCTCAGGCTCAGAGTTTGTTACTTTTTTCCTTCTTACTCCTTTATTTCTTCACCGATCATGGTCCTGTCTGTTCTATTTAGCAGGCAAAACAAGATGAGTTCTTAACTTGTATTGATTAATCTTTGGTTCGTTGAAAATTAGCGTCAGCATTTACTAGCACTTCCTGTCAGCACTTCCTCTCAGGTGAAAGGCGCTAAATATTTGACATACGTAATATGTAAAGAATACATAAGGGTATTTTTTGCTAGGAGCATTTGCAATATTTGTCAGGACATGCTTTTGGTTTAGGTCAGATTTCAGTGGAATGTTGTTGTGGTGTCAGCTGCTCCATACAGATCATCAGAAGAAAGTTACCCTTGCCAAGAATTGGCTGCCTCACGCCTGGGTCAGATAGGGAACAGCTGCTGTCTTGACACAAACCTGAAGAGATGCGAGAGCATCAGAATTTTACTGCACCGTATCCCAGGACAAGCCCCAGCTCTGCACTGCTGTGTTTTTTCTCTTAGGCTATTCCTTGCAAGTCAGAGACTGGAGGATGTAAAACAACAGAAACAAAGAGACAAAGTTGTAAATCTGATTAATAATAGAGCAACAAAAGAAGGTGCAGATGGTTCATGTTCTCTGAGAGGCAAAACCTTATAAAAAGATCGCTTCTCTTCCCATGTAAGAGAGCACATCTGAGAACTATATTTCCTTTTTCATTCTAAGCAGAGTGAGGATTTTTTTTTAAATTATTTTTAATGGACATCTTTTGTTTCTAATTTACTACTATAGCCTGCTTCTCAAAGATTTTTTTTTTTTTTGGTAATTTCTTGTGTTGTGGCTCCACAGCTCTGTACTTGGTGTGAGTCCTTATTGGATACCCACAAGGATTCTCTGTTTTGGTCCCACAGTTTTTCACAAATGTATTGCAAAGATCTCCTATTTAAACAAAGTGCCAGTAAAGAACTGAAGTAACACACACAGCAGTGAAACTCCCTTCCTTCTGTTTATAGTCTTTCATACAAATAACCTAAGCTCATCTGCTACTGGCTATATTTTGGCCTGTTGTCCCAGCACAGATTGCAAGTCCTCCTCCGTTTCCCATTTCAGTGTTAAAAATTTAAAACAAAAGTCCACAGCATCTAGTTTGGTGTAATTCCTCCATCTAGTTCATGCTCAAAGAAGAAAAAAAGAAAAGCCCATTTCATAAGCCTAAAGCCAGGTTTGATGTGCTCCAGCAGCAAACTCCAGCTTCAAAGTTACCTCCACTCCCAGTGTTCTACCACTTAGGACTACAGCCATTCCCAGTGCACTTTCAAGTCTTGGTTGAAAAACTCCAGCTGTGAATTTGACTCCATCCCTCAGACTCAAACTGACTTCTAGGCACTTGAGATATTTTAGATCAAAACACCAGTTTCTTATCCTACCCTTAAGTCAAAATATTGATCAAGTTGTAAACAGATACAGTGAGAGTGTTACCAGAACAGAAACAGAGAATCACAATAGAAAACACTGGTCAAAAACAAGCTACCAGTACAATATGATCCATGGATCAACAAGAAAAGAGACTGTAAATAGTGCAGAGGTGTTATTGCAAAATACAACATCAGTGAAACCATAATTGGTACTATCTCCATTTCTGGCATCTACCATTTAAAGAATGATCCGAGAAATTGGGAAGATTGCAGATGAGAGTTACAGAAATGACTTAAAATCTAGCAAGAGTGTTTTATTCTGAGTCTAAAATGCTAATCTATTTAGCTTATCCACAAGAGTCCAAAGAGTTCATCCAGCCTACAGCTTTCTGCTTGGGTTAGAGATTGCTCACATTTATGGCCATTTAATCATCTCACAGTGGGAAACTGATCCTGGTTGCACTCAGACTGGCAATATGATATACTTTAGCCCCGCAAGTGAATAACCCTTTCAACATCTGACCTAAGATTTGGTCAAATCTCTGTCACTTGACATCTTCAGCTCAAGACTTAGAAGGTATGCTGTGGCACAGTGACTTAATGGTATTCCTATAGTGTAGATGTTGTTGGTAGAGGTTCTGTGGTCTGGTTAACAAGTGCTGTGTAAATAAATTAGCATAATCATTGCTTCTGGCCTTAAAATCTATTAATACTTTCAGAATCTGATTTCTGAAATAATTGTGCCTTCCTCTTACAAACCGCAAGCCTGAAAACTTTGGTCAGATTGAGAGTTAATCATGCTTGCGAACTGCTCTCTGTTGTGTGTCTGAAAAATCTGAGGGAACAAAACCTTAATTGGCTTTTCCAAGGGTATCCAGCAAATTGCTTGAAAACCCAAGAACAGAACCCGGGGGAGCTGGTGCTTTCTCTCTGCGCTCGCTCCATGTCACACTTCCAGATGCTCATAAAAGCGATAGGGCCAGGCCAGAACTGAGGGCCTTTGAAAGGGCCCTGAAGGGCATAGTCTTGACACAGCATTACCCAGTTCTTGACTGAGAGAAATATCTCTCAGTGCATCAGTGATATGTGATGAGTCTGGCTTCTGATACACATGTGCCATATCTGATCACCTGACCCCTGAACCCATATTCTGATGCACAGACTTTTATTTGTATGTTTGAGAGGGAATCATGTTCTGGCCCCTTTTTCTTTTATTTTAGCAACTAACTAGATCTGCCATTCTGCCATCTCATTTTGCCTCTTTTGACTGTGCAATTCTTTTAGTTAAAAACTGATTTATTTTACAGATCTACACAATCATTAAAAGTTAAACAGTTGTTGGTTTATCTATTAAAGAGGGCAGACAATTAGTTTCCCCATACTGACTCTCAGTGAAGGAGTCAGAAGGGAAAGAGCTAACTTCATTCCAGCATCCTGAAGCTGCTGAAAGAGGATGTGCAAACAACCCATTGACTTTATACAGCTCCAGAATCATCACCCACACCAGAGAAAGTGCTTTCTTTCCACCAGAGAAACAAGCAACTGAGTGAACACCCACAACTTTCTTATCAAGCATTTTCAGTGTGCTCAGGAACACATCTGCTCTGAGCAAACTGGGAGGAAGAGCTGTAACGTTGGCAAACATTGCTATGGCCAAGGCAGGTGCCCTGAGGCTTGATTTTGGAAGGACCATGCGGAGAGTTCTAATATTGCCTATTCCCTCTTCCTTACAATCCCGGGGGAGGAGATAGCATTATAGAATTGGCCTGTCAAAATGATGAAGAGGAGGAAGTTTCCGAAAAGCAAGAATGGTGGAGAAATTTGAGCTGGCAACCAGCGCTCAAAGGAATATGGCTGTTAAACCTGATGTGAACAGATCCTACAATAGTGGACCTGGAGAGAAATAATTGTTCTCATTCCACAGCGCTTTCCTTTATATCACCAGGAAAGCCCCTCCTATACAATTGTTCCTACTTTTTTCCAAACTGATCATTAATTTCCCAAGTGAAAACACAACATTTTCACATTTTCCCCCCTGATCCCTATGAAGACTATTCCTTAACTTACCAAAATCTCATTGCTGAGAAAATAATTTTGCTATCAGGCTTCCACTTTTCTGCTGCACATTGCCACGCATCCTTCTAAAACACTTAGTCTCTGTTCTTGATCTTAGACTTTTTGAAATAGATTTGGCATTATTATCATCCTGTTCAGTTATCATTTAGCCAACACAGTGCCTTGATCTCATCTATCACCATAGATCACACCCTGCAAACTCAAAAATTTTTCATTTCCCTCCTGTGAGTTCCTGCTCTGTTGATCAATATCTTTCAGAAACTGCATGTTAGGAGTTTTCTAGCCTCCATCAACAAAGAATCACAGAATAGCTGGGATTGGCAGGGAACTATGGAAATTATTTGGTCCAATCCTCTGCTCAAGCAGGGTCACTTAGCTCATGTTGTCCTGGACCTTGTTCCGAGGATGGAGACTCCACAACATCTCTGGGCAAGCTGTTCCAGTCACAGCTCTCAGGCTCTACTCATATAAAAGATACTCCAAGCACTCAATCATCTTTGTGCCTTTCACCGGACTCGGTTGAGTAAATCCGTGTCGTTCATGTACTGGAGAGTCCAGCATTGGATCCACCATTGTAGATGTGCCTCATGAGGGCCATGTAGAGGGGAAGGATCCCCATCAGTCTCTCTTTTGACATAGATACCGCAAGAATTTACAATCCTGATGTGTCAAAACTCTGCTCTGTGCAGAGCTTTACAATCCCTGAGCAACACACAGATGCAGACCCTCAAAAATTTTAGGTTCCTAAAGTCCATTGACTTGTAAATGGAAGGAAACACCCTGTCCCTGTTAGTTTTGAGGACGAGAACTTCAGTCTCTCCATGTTTCAGTGGCCCAATTTTGAGCTGAAATCAGACAAGACTAATTTGATAGTAGCAGGAAAGGTTTTCCAATGGAACAAGCTTTTGGAGGAATCTCCACCTCTTGGTGCCCGGACAGGGTATCCGCTGGAAGGCAGGCATCAGTCACGCACAAAGACTGGGCTCCATCCAGGGGAAACTGATGAAATGTCCCGATCTGTGTTAGATAAGAAGGTCAGATGATGAAAAGTTCCCTTCTGGTTTTAAGCATTACTTCTGTGTGAATCTGCAAAATGGAGCTAGCAATAATTTCTTCCCCACAAGGCTATTCTAAGAATAAAGATTGCGAGGCAATGGATGGCAAAGTAATCAGGGCTTCTACAGATATGTGAGATAGTTAGATTGACTGTGTTGCCATGAAAGCAGCAGAATCATTTTGTGCAAGACTAGTGATAAATTGAATGAGAAGGCTCATGCAGCCCATCTATTAGCAGCTGGCCTCTGCAAAGACTCCAGCAAACAAATGCTGGGAATGAAGTTGTGAGACAATCTCTTTTCACAGAAAAGAGACTTTCTCCCTTTCCCTTTTTCCCTTCTTCTGATTTATACAGCATTCTATCATAAGGCAAATGTACTGGCAGCTTTTTAAAATGGTTGTTTTTCAGAAAGGTTAGCGCTCTCACCTGTTGGCTATTCAGCTTTTTGGAAATAGGATCGAACCTACAAAGCTGAAAAACAAAAGAAACAAGAAAACATTCTGAATTACACCAGGATGGATGATGAGCATTAGACAGCAAAACAGGGAGCATCTAACGTCAACTCTCCCAGCCATCCTCTTTCTGAGATGACAAATTCACTCCAAAATGTAGAACTACATGGCCATTTTTGCCTTTCTGATTAGTTTGTTTCAGTAAATCGCACTTCATGCAGAGACCCAGCTCACTTTAATTACCTTTGGCACTTTGACAAGGAGAGGGAAGAAAATACCATCAGACAG
Source organism: Nothocercus julius (assembly GCA_013398735.1). Taxonomy (NCBI): domain Eukaryota; kingdom Metazoa; phylum Chordata; class Aves; order Tinamiformes; family Tinamidae; genus Nothocercus; species Nothocercus julius. The sequence continues at coordinate 1,474,210 of VZSV01000026.1, read as the reverse complement.
TGCTGCGTGGACACACATCACCAAGCAGCGACAAAACATAAACCAATTTGATATATAATGAGTAAGTGCTTTCTGACTAGCTGCTTTTATCTTTGCAAGCCTTCCACCTAGCTGGTAATAGCAGTCCAACCAATCCAACAGTTTACTGAGCAAGATCTATTTTTTATCTATTACAAGTAAAATGTCACAAACACAGAAGTATCAGTGATCATTTGTCATTGTTTTTTCTTTGCTTTTATTTCACAGTCTCTCTCTGTGTTCCCACATCTTCTAGTATGTTTTTTTCTCCGAACAGTTTAGGGCAATCTGGTCATTGCTAGGCAACATGTCTAAATAAATATTTCATCAGCAGAGGAGTGTTCAGAGCCACAGCCAAAAGTCTTTATCTGGAGTAAGCTCCATGTCCCCCTGTTGAATGTGGAGTCGTGGATGCGTGCAGGCACCAGCATGCACACAAGCTCTGCCTCTGGACACCCTGTTGCTGAGGGGTGAACAGGGCTACTGAAGGCAGGAATGCTGCTTGGAAAGGACCTATCATGTAGCTTCATACCCACACCAAATCAGTCCATAGGAGTAGGAAGATGCTCGTTTTCACAGGATACCCTTTATCTGCAGCAGGTAACTGGGCTCATCCTGTTTTTGTGCAGCTTGCAGGAGTTTTAACTAGCAATATGTGCTCTAGAAAGTGCAGTTTGATCTTGATGCAAATTCCATGTATGTGCATGTGTAAAGGGGAGAATCGGGGTGGGCAGATAGAATACGGGTGCTTGCACATGAATAGCAAGTCCCTGCCTCACTGGGAGATCACTCAGTACCTTACAATACAGCTGCAACAAGATGCAAACTCGAAGTCTGACAGTGCAATGCATCAGGTATATTCGTCCTGCTGGGACTTCCAGAGCTCCCTATGCCAAAACAGTCATATCTCACATTATTTTCACTTGTTCTCTACTTTCTTGGCCCCCTTCGGAGAAGAATCACACCTGAACAACGTCTGAAACACCAACAGCTGAAGTTTTTGAGCTGACTGAGCAGTGCTAGCTGGGAGTTTGCATCATTTTGTCAGTAAAGCCTGAACTGTGAAGGCAGATTTCCCTCATGCAATTGTCTGTCATACTATCATTTTTTCACAATTACTTTATCTAAAATGAACTTGGTCTGCCTGTGTTTCTGTGACTCTTTGGCTCATTATTGTTGCTATAAGAACCAGCTTATCCATCTTGTTCAAATTCAGGCTGAGGTAGGACTTATTGCCTTACATAGAAATGTCCCTTCCACTGTGTATAAAGCCAAGTCATAACTTTTTCTCTTGCTTCTGCTGCCCTAAAAAGCAGCTTGCATGTTCATTCACACCGGCCTTGATTAGCAGCTCATCCACCAGCTCCTTCAACTCCTAATTTGTAAAAGGGATTTGTAGTCATGGCACCTTGAAAGCTCTTGAAAACACTACTCCAAAGAAAGATGAAGCACTGTCCTCCCCTGCTTCTAAAGGAGACATAGCATAGTCAACCCAACCATTTCCCTGGCATGATCTAAAGTAAAACCTCTATCCCAGCCTCCCTGCTGCGATAAACTATGTCTTTGAGGCATCACTTAGTCCGAGATTTGCCCGGCACATGAAAGAGCAATAGGAACAGACTAACAGAGTACCCTTCTGTCTAGCCTCCCTGCCAAGCCAAACACAGTCTTAAAACAAATGACCCACTGCAGCAGACTAATGTTCATGCGCAGATGTTAACAAGAGTAAAGACAAGGACAGAGGGATATTTACAGTTTTGTCTATTTGCTTTCTTCTTGCCCTATTAAGTGAACTTGCAGCTCCTTGTGTACATCATTATATTAAGATTGTGTGGAATTTTGTCCAACAGAACAGCAGATTCAGCACTTGGTATGTGCTGCCTTTTGTGAGGGTGGGAAAACCATTACTCAGGCAATGGTGTTGTACCTCTGATTGGAATAGTTTTGTCACATCTATCTGTGTTCATCAACTGTGCAGGCCAGGAGCTGGGTGAGACTGGAAGAGCTGCTCTGGAAGTACTATCAGCTGAAAGAAATGAACAGGTAGAATTTGAATATATTTTCTAAGCATGTAGGAAATGTAATTATTTCTTATCAAAGCCTCTGTGTTTTTGCAACTCTCTATTTTTTATTTTCGATGCTATAAGAGAATTTTGTTGTCTAGGAAAAGCGTCCGATAAAAGCTCAGTCACACAGAAGGGTCTGAAGTAAAACTTTTCTTTCATTAGATGGAAGATACAGGAGCCAAGGAAGGTGTCCTTTCCACAGTCTTCCTCCAAAGATGTTAAAGACAGTAACAGTGCAGTGGTACCCTGGTGCTAGATGGCACCAGCTGATTTCAATCTTGCCATGAAAAGCCAGCTTATTAGTTAAAGTATTTCACCTTTGCTCACTTGAGGTTAGTCCCTTGAAGTGATAAAAGCTGAAGTGAATATAGAGAAACTACTGCTTCAGACACAGCTTGCTGAACTGCAGTGTTCCTGCAAATAGGAAGCCAGAAGAGGCTTCCAGAAGAAGCCTCCTGGACCACCAAGGACCAGCACAACATGAGGTGGGCTAACAGGGGTGCACAGCAAGCTGCAGCAGACCGCCTGGAAGGCGGTTGTGCCTGCTGAAAGCGTGAGGGACCTGCTGCTTGCCTGATGTTTGCCCCTCTAGATGCTACTCTTTTGTAGTGCTATGATTGGCATCTGATTTTGCTGGAGTTATATTAAAAACTGAATCATAGAATGCTTAAGGTTGGAAGGGACCTCTAGAGATCATCTAGTCCAACCTCCCTGCACACGCAGGGTCACCTACAGCATGTGGCTCAGGATTGCGTCCAAGCGGGTTTGGAAGATCTCCAGAGAAGGAGACTCCACGACCTCTCTGGGCAGCCTGTGCCAGGGCTCTGTAGCTGCAAGCCTGTGATTTTGGTGCTTTGTTAATCCTGCTGGTTGTTCTCTTCCTCACTCCCCCAGCACTGACTGAAAATGCAACAAGATTGTTGAGAGGACACTGCCTGATGTGCCTCTTCTTTGGGATCTTTTCTCTTTATGGTTTCAGCAAGAAGCAAAAGGGGAGACAGACCTCATAATTCTGTATTTAAAATTAAGCAAGGGTGTGTCTCCAGGGTGTAAAATATGAGAGATACCAAAGTAGGCCTGAAGATGAGACAATATATGTTAACTTTAATAAAGCTCAGATGCTAACAGTGCACAGGCTGCCTGACTCAGAGCTGGCTGATATGGCTCCACAGAGCATTGAATTATGCTGTATAGACACAGTTGTGGTGCCAGTAGTAAAATATGCTGGAGACCTGGGCAGTTGCAAAGTTGAGACAGGCTCCTCTCAGTCTGCTGCCTCTTTCTGAGGGACGGATGAACTGAAGCCCTGAGTATGGTGAGAAATATCCAGAGAAATAATGACTGCATAAAGGATGCTGATGGCATCTTGGGAACTACTGTGGTGGTAAAAAATGACCTCTACGGAGGCATGATAATTCATTAGGCTATAGAGGAGCTTTTGGGATTAATCACACTTAGCTAACAAGACAGTCCTTGTGCAGCCTCAATCAAAAGCATATTTTAATGTCTGAATAGCTTCTAAAATCTGTCAAAACTGTATCCTGAGACTCTGAAACTTCCTAGGAAAGACAAGTCCCGGAACAAGACTCCTTAAAGGGACATAAAAAATGAATGTGTGCAGCCAGACTAAGATCCACTTTGCTGAGATATTTAACAGCGATCAGCAGCAGAAGCTTAAAATATGGAATCACATGTACATATAGCAAAATATAGAGCAATGTTTCTGCTGGTGTATCTATCCTCTCACACTTTGGCAGTGGTAGCATATGCACTTCAGCCAATGTTTACAGCTTTGTTTTCAAAAGCTCTTGACAGTTTTTTTTTCTCCTTTCTGTGAGCATTTTAGCCTCCGCAATATCCTGTGGCAGTGAGTTCTCCAGTTTAAATATATGTGAAAGTGTGTGGGGTTTTTTTGTCCTGTGCTTACCGGTGTAATTTGGGAATTTTACTTGATGATCCCTCATTTTGCTGTGAGAACAGTGAATGATTGTTTCTTGTGCACCTTTCCCCAAAATACTTGATTACAATGTCAATTCTCTGTTGGTGGTATGCCCTTGTTTTTGATATGGATATAACTGTCATACAGGCAAGCTGATCTAGCCATGTTTAATCCATGTAACACAGGTGCAAATAGCAATGACAGTGGAGCAAATTGGAAGTCACTTGCTTAGAACTTGCCACTTGCTTGTATAGCTTACAGAACAGTATATACCACCAAATATCCACAGCCATTCATATGGTATATATCAAGTGCAGCATGGTACAGTGCATCTCCACTAGATGAAATAAGACACCAGCACCAAGACTTTAAGTGATGGTGGTTGGGATGTGAATGTTTTATTGTGACATGAGGGTATGCTGAAGGCCCAGCTGATATCTGAAGATTCAGAGAAGATATATGTTGAGATGTGACTAGCAGTCAATAACTTGCACACTCTGAAAACCCCTAATTTTCAGAAGTGCTGGACCGCTCTGTGTTAACCTTTAGCTGACCGTAAAAATGAATCCAGTCTGGAAGTACTCTGAAAGCTCCCAGCCTGTTATTGCCACCATTTTTATCCTTATACGGTGACACGGAGAATTAAATACACCTTCCCAGTCATCGATGCTATATAATGTATAGCAAAGGGTTGAATCCCCACTTGCCTACACTGTTTTTATGTTGTCAGAATCTTAACTGAAGTCTACACTTAGCTTTACAGAGCAGAGGCTCAAAATGTCTAGAGCAGTCTGCATGCCGTTGCCCCCAGAGTTAAATGCTTCCAGATAGTGAGAGTGATTGGGGGTTGAACCCCCTCTGTATCTCAGTTGGAGGAGTCAGGTGTGAATCATCATGTCTTAATGAACACTATACTGAAGATTATGCATTGATGCAGGAGGTGGTGTCCAAATTTTCCACCAGAAATGAGCTGATTACTTTGATTTTTCTATTTTTGTAAGATGCAAATGAAGAGAGTTAAACCTAGAATGTGAGTTCACGAAGGAATATTTTCATGCTGGGATTTCAGTTATGCTCACAAAGTTTGATTTCAGAAGGGATTTTTAGGTATGAGGTATCACCTGCTGCTAACTTTCTGTAATGGTGAAATGCAGGCATACAATGAGGTCAATATCCATTAAAACCCCTGTTTAAATTGTCAGCTTTAATTAAATCACTTCATGCATGTGGAGGACTAGCCAGTTCCAGTCCTTCTAAAGGTTCTTTTTTCCTAAATACTAGACAGTTAGACAAATGATTTCATTTTATGCCAGCTGAGCTCATCTCTCAGAAGAAACACAGCAGAGCCTTTTGTTTCTCCTAATTAGGGGGCATGGGAAGCCACTGGGGATGACGTAGAGATGCCTGTGCAAGGCATGGCGTGTGATGGAGGCACCTCAGAGGGCATGAAAAAACCCTGCTTCTAGGAAGCATCTCTTTCCCTTAGAACAAGGGAGAACAGGGAAGTAATGAATGGGAAAGTTCCCCCTGGGTCTGTAGTTTGCCTAAGCTTGTTTATCCTGAAATCATCCTGCTATAATATCTAGTGGTCTTCTCCCTCCACTTCGTCTTCTTCATTAGATCTGCTTCTCTCTTACAAGAGCATTCCTCCTTTACTGTTCCCATTCAGCTCAGATATTCCTCATTTAATTTCATCTCACCCCATCAGTGTTGTTACTTCTTTCTCTTCACAAAATCTGAGCATGGCAGGTTAGAAATCTATAGAAGGCAGAAGATAAAGGATAGGAAGGCAGATAAGAGTAGCAGCTGGAGCACTGGGAAGACTCAGGAGAGCGCTCAAAGCCCTATACCAAGGGGATCAGAGAGCTTTCTTCCTATGACCTTTTCACAAACTGTTTTTGTCCTCAGTATTTCCCAGATTCTTCTTCACTGTGCTTGCTGAGTAACTCATCATTGCTGCAGCAGACCATAGTATCAAGGACATCTCAGATAAGAGGCAGCTTCCAAGTGCTGTGGCAAAACAGTAAAGACCCAGGAGCCAAGCAGCAGTCAAATCTTGCAAGAAATATGTTTTTGCTGCATACATTGACAGTCAAGGAGGACTTGCTATCAACTGATAAATAGACTAGAAGAAAACCTTCAAAAGAAATCCTAAAACCTAATGAAATTTGATTGCTCTGAGAACTTGGTCTGGACTCTCTGCAAGCTCTGGGCCTCCTGAGGTGGGAGTGAGTAGTTGTCTACAAGCCTCTGGGGCAGACCTGAGAAAGCCATGTAAATCTTTCATATGATTTTTGGCTCAAAGCTGAGCAAATCCGAGGAATTTTATCTCTATTCCCCAATGCCAAGTCATTGACTGAACAGAGTTTTCTACTCCAGAATGGTGCTTCTGTATGTGTATGTGAGGAGGAGCTATCTTTTCTGAGTGTTGAGATAATAGTGGTCTGGTGGCAACATCATACTTTGCTTTTCTTGTCATTGTCAGTTCTATATGGTACCAGGGGCCAAAAACAACACTGAAGGGTGGTTCCATAAGTAGAGACTGAGAACCAGCAGCTCAGGTGGTTTCTGAGAGAAGACCTGGGGATACAGCAATAGCATTCAGTTGCTGCAGCATTGAGGAGGAGGGGTGACATCCTTGCTCTTAAGGTAAACTTAATACTTAGAAAATAAACCACCGTCCGCTGGGAGAAGAGCATCCTCACTTTCTATAAGACAGAAAAAATTCTTTAGTCATGTCAGGGGAGCAATGTCCAAGTATTCTTTTTAATCCTTTTTAATCATGGTTTTTATGATTAACATCTGAATAGAGCTTCTAATTGGAAAGAAGAGATGCACACAACCTTATCCTGCTCAGGAGGTGAATTCTCAACTCCTGCCACTCGTTCCTGCATATGCTCTCCTGATTAAGGCTTGAATGGGACAATGATTAAAGAGGCCATTGCCACTTTTCTACCTCTCAATAGCATAGCTACATTCAGGGATTTATTTTCAGCTAAAATTTGAATAAATGTTTTGCAAATGGAAGCCACTCCTGTTGAATGGAAAGAGCTTTTAAACACTTCTGAAATACAATTCTGTCTTGTTCATTGCTTTACCTTACTGATCTGTGTGTAGAACAAACTCTGTTTGACCATAATGCGTTTCAATTAGAATCGTGGTTTAAGCATTTGTATTTCATTTTTTCATCTACCTCATTCAGAAAAGCAGCTGAAACCTAGTGAAAACCTGAGAAGTGTGCTATTGAAAGATCACTTTTGCCTTTTTGGACAGAAATGTTTTGTTTAAATTCTTCCATCTGTTATATAATTTATTACACTTATTAGTTTGCAATAGGCCTAACAAAAATCAGGGCTCTGTTGTGCTAGGAACTATATGTATTCAGAGAAGACCATAGCCTTAATCCCCAGGGAGTTCTTGATCTCAGCTGGAGTCAATTATGTCAATCCACTTAGTCATACAAAAGCAGTCTTTCTATCCCCATCACAGGGATGGAACAAAATGATTGTGTGGTTTACCTAAAGCCTTGTTGAAAAAGGGTGTGCAGCCACATACTTACTGGTGCTTTCTGGTTACAGTGAACCAACAGATGAATTTTTGCTGCAGTTGCTTAAGAAATTATGACCTCTGGTTGCTCCTTAACTGCATATCTACTAGAGCTTTTCTCCCTTCAGCTTAGCACCCCTGCTTGCCTGCGCACAGACAAGCTTTAATGAAGGTGGCTTTAAACCAGGATGTTGGAGTCTGCTGGGGAGGTCCAGCTGCCTGTGCCCATTTCCAGGCTCTGGTACCTCTGAAGAGAAACAGTGGCAGAAGCAGATGAAAAGGTGGAGGCAAAGGTAGGATATGGGAGGATGTGATCAAGGGTTCTAATTCAGCTGTGGTGCAGAAAGAGATCTTCCATTGTTCTATGGAAAGAAATTATCCTTAAGAGGCCAATCCACTAAAAAAAAAAAAAAAAAAACCTTGTAGTGCTAGGCCATGTGCACCTAAATAGACAAGAAGGCAATTAGCCAACTCTTTTTGTTCTTGGCCACCTCGGAAGGAAGCTTGAAATAGGTGTTTGAGCAAAGTGTGACTGGTAGAATTTGTGAATAGGAACTCAGCTTCTGCTGTGATAAAATACCAGCAGTATTAACTCCATGTACAGGCCCAGCCTCAGTGATGGGCTATGTGAAGTCAGCATTGCATCTGCCCACTGTCTGATTGTATGTATGTGTCTGTAGTTGATAATCTGCTAACAGCCTCTGGACTGTGTCCTGAGACACACTCACGCCCTGAGTCTGCTCTGAAAGTCATCTGAGGCTGCATGTCCAGTGACTCTCCTCACTCTGCAGCAAGAACTGGTCTAGTGCATGTGGACCCACCAGGTAGAAAAGACCTAGCCAGTAAATAAGGTAGTTCATCACACTGGCAATTATTCTGTCTGACATCCAGTCTGATTTACTGAATATCGCCATACCTGTGGAAGTAGGAGAGGCCACGTTACACCTAGATCAAGCTAAATTCAGAGGCACAGCTGTCATCTACAAAGCTCTCCAAGGAAATGTCCTAAGCTGACTAGGAGATGACCTCTGGCACCAAGAACCTTCTCAGCTGCCCTGCTCATCAGAACCTGCCAGCTACACTGCTGAGACCTATTAGAAAAGGAGGTGGAGCTCCCTCAGCTCTGGGCCATTGCTTGGTGCTTCTCCACTGGACCTCCAAATGGCCACAAATTTCAGCACTGTCAGAGCAAAATGGAAAAATCACTCAGTTGACTTGATGTTTAACTTCTCACAGCAGCAGCTAGGGAGGAGAGAATAAAAAATAAAGTAAGGTGAAAAGGCAGGTGATGAAGGGTACATTTTATTGAAAGACTCCTTTGATGGAAGAAAGCCAAATGAGGGGCAACATGCACCCACAATTAGAGCTTGTCTGCAGAGGTCTGAGTCTTCATGTGCCTCAGATGATCATCATACAAATGTGAAGATATCACAGCTATTCAACACCATTTTCCTGGATTTCAAGATATATTGCTCCTATGTGCTGGAGAGTGACAACTTCCAGTCCAAGTGTAGCAGTCTGAGAGAAAAGACAGGTGAAAAGTCTCTTTACTCAGTTTGTGCCTGTCTTGTGAGAGCTTCTTGTGAACTGGGCTTGCACTTGGGCTTCCATCTCCACACTGGTATTATCTCTTCTGCTCAGTAGGCAAATCAAAAGGGAGCTTAGAAGGCCTGCAGTCTTGGAAACATACTGACCCTCTTGGGATCTTTCCTGGGAAGGTGGCACATATTAGCACTCTGCTTCTGCAAAGAATCCCTGATAGGTGAGCCAAGACTCATCTGTGATACCTTGTACAAGGCAAGAGTTAGCTGAGTCCTGTGCTCAGTATATTAACTTGCTTAATATGCACCGTTCTGGGGATCTCAGTGTCCCTGGCTGAAAGTTACAGCTCCCAATGACTTCTTTCTCCTTTCATTAATTCCCTAACGTTCCAGTTTTGAGACTGTGTCCTGTCAGAGACCAAGGGCTGTTCTTACACCACTCTACACTAAGCAACAGCAAGCTTCACTGACAGCTCAAGCTGTTGCAAAGCAAGAAGAGACAGATAGGGAAAATTTCCCAAACCTTGGCAATGTGAGGAGAGCTGGGGCTCTGTGCAAATTATCTGTCTCCAGAGAGTGGCAGTTGAGAGTCAGATGCAGCAAAGTAGATAAGGGAATTCATAGCTCAACACCTCTGACCATGAAATCACTAGCAGCTTAAAATGGATGGAACAATTAAATAAATAAATGAATAAATAAAGCTTGTTTTCCATTACAGTTTTAGGTGTATGATGAGTTGTAAGGCTCTGTCTTAGCTGTTCTGTTTTCACTATGAGCAAAGGATATTTTAAACAACTTGGTGTCTCTAAGGCGGAATGTTTTTCCAGTCTAATAGGAAACCAAGTTATTGCCCACTGACACTGAAAGGAGGGATGGGCCATAGACTCCTTTACTCTTTGATGTCAAAAATAATATGGCAGAGAAAATTTAGCACTGAACATGGTCACTCACATGCAATATAAACTCAAGTATCAGAGCAATAGTGGAGCAAATTGCTGAAAAAGGCAGGATGTAGTAGGTATCAGCAGGGTACTGAAGATGAATGCTGTATGGTGATTTTTACAGGCTCTGAAACATACTGTTATAACTTGTTTTTGCGAGCTGTGGTTTTATTTATGTACATTTAGAATGCCAGAGATTTGGACTTTCTATGGAAGCAAGGAGCCTATTCAGGTGGTGCTCAGAATAGAACCAATAATAAAGTAATAAATAACAAATAAAACCATGGTTTAATTAATTGAAACAATGAGGATATAACCAAAAGGAGGAAAGAAAACAAAACAAAAAAAAACTTCCTCTTAGGAGCAGCTAGAGGAAGGATAAAAGAGGATCTTCAAAAATAAAAAAAAAACAAAGGTAAACAGTGAAATCGAAGTTCTGTTCTTATTTAGGGAAGCCCTTTAGGGGGATGTGTGTGTGTGTGTGTCATGGTCAACTTAGCAAATTGCATGGCACAAGACATTAGAAAAAGACATTAAAAAGACAAAGGAATGCATTAAGTTATCTGGAACAGGATTATACATACCCTAGAGAGAGAGAAAGAGAATGAGCGCAATTGAAAACTAGGGAGGGATTTTGGGTTAAATTTAAGTGAAGCTGGTCAGAAATCCTGAAGTAAGAACTCAGATGAGTCCTCTTAACTCTAGGAAAGCTTGGATGCACAGGGATTTCTCCAGCAGGACAGCAGAAGAGGATTAGAGCTGATGTCTCCAATTTTTGGCTTTGGAAATTGTAAATCCTAGACTTTGGCATTCTGATACAACCTGTAATGAAGAGAAAAGTGATTAGAGAAACCCCGATAGATCTTGCCTACCGTTAAAGTTAGATGTGATAGCAGAAAACTTACAGGTACATCATCACTTGTGGATGATCCTATTACACCTGGGGTCAGACTGTCTCTTGCTTCACAATGATGTAATCAGCTGATCTGTGGGCAAGTGAGCAAAAATAGCTGTCTTCTATTCACCTAATCATAGTTAGGCCTGACAGAGCAGGCTAGGTTCTGCCTGGCCTCCCACTGTTTAGGTCTGAGATGGGAAGGTAATATTTTTATTCCTATGTTCCCTGCCACTTTACTAGACATGCTTTCAAACCTAATTAAGCTTAGCGTTATCATTGTTTTTATCACATTAAGATCCCACTTGGCTCTCAGCAGTACAGACCACAAAGTCAACACTGCATCTTTAAACAGAAACAACAGATTTTGGTTCAATTAAAAATTCATTAAAATGTAAATTAGTTTGTAGGGGTTTTTTTTCCTTCTAATGCCTATTCAGTGTGGCACTGTCATCATGCAAAGCGTTAAGAGGAGGTTAACTCGTAGCACTGAGACAAATTGTATTCCACGTACTCACCTGATTAAATGATCTTGGAAAAGAATTTAACTCTTCTTCATCTGCCAGGGTTTCCACCTCAGGATCTTCATTTTATTCCACCAGACTCAAGCACTTGTTATGATCTGAACACTGCTTTCTTAAGTCTAAACTGAATAACTGACCCTATCATGCAACTTTGCTTTCTTTTTCCCTTTGAAA
>VZSV01000026.1:1451633-1462411 GCA_013398735.1 Nothocercus julius | reverse complement strand
AATAGATTTTATTAGATGTGCCAATATAAATTTACCCTTCTACCTTCTGCACTAGACATGGTGATTTAACCACATACTTATTAAATCTTTTGTTGCTTCTAATGCACAATGAAATCAAGTGTGAGCATTATTTTTATTTTCCTTATCATTGTAAACTCAGTTGCTATTGCAAGTTCATTAGGTGTTATTAATTGCTAACAATACATTCAGAGTGTATGGTAAATGCAACTTAATTGAGAACTAATTAACTTGTTATAGTTATCTCATTACATGCCAATTAAACTTTTTAATATTCCTTTTCAGTAGATAAAAGAAGAGTAAAAATCCTAGGGACCCAATTCAGAGCTGGTGCTGCGGGGAGGGGGCAACTTCATTGTCTTCATCTGTAATGCATTTGCTAACAACGGTTTTCCTTTGCATCCAGCTTTTTTGTAAGATTAAAGGAAATGAGGTGAATACAGGTTCATTTGCTGTGCCTTCAAATGATTCTCAGTGCAGAGGCTGAGAACTTGGAGAAAAAGCCTCTGACTGTGGTTTTCATGTTTGAGAGAGAGTTTGAAGGACCAGGTATCAGGAATTTCTGCATTGTTATTTCAGTTCATTGGCTGGATCAGTCTATGAGTTCTGGTAAATCAGTCTTCAGCCTTTTCCAAATCTACAGATTGCATGTGGAGATGTTTACATACTATGCCTGATCCAAAGCCCAAGTAGAGGCATCTCTTTAGCAGGCTTTGAGTCAGCATCCTTGTGCTATGCAATTTCAGGGGCCTCTTTACAAATAAACTCCAGCTGAGTGCATGCAAGAGAGTCCAAGGCAGCTTCATTGACTGAACCTGCCCCCTACCAGCAATAAGATCAAATCACATTTGCATAGTTTATGTTTCTCCCCTTTCTCAGTGTGATTGCGTCAAACAAAAGAGATGGAAGTAATAGGAAAAAAGGCAAAGACATATGAGTATAGAATGCTTCCAAGGATGCAAAACAAGCAGCTGGATAAAATCAGGAATAATATTGCCTTTAATCTTCAAGATAGCCAAGCTCAGTTATCTTAGATGTTACTAATAACAGAAAAGGTGTAAAAGAAAAGGAGAAGGAAAATAAAAGCCTGTAGCTGAGCACTTAAGTTTGCAGTCTTGCCCTAATACTGTTTTTTGGGGTTTTTTGTTTTGTTTTTAAAAAAAAAGGGCAAGGGGAAGGGTAGAAAGAACTCCAGATGCTCATATTAAAGTAAGAGGTAACAATTCTGGTAATATTGGAAAGGAGGAGAAAATCACTGGAGGCGCTGATGATTAATCACTGTTTTATTTGCTCACTGCAATAACTGAAGACAAGAGGACAGATCTGGTGGCCAGCCACACAAAGCTTTGATGAAAATAACTTTCCTGAGATAAAGGACCACTACTAGACAGGCAAAACCTGCTATTAGTCTGAAATGTATATCTCCTTGCAGGGCTGTGTAAGTGATCTGGCATGAATTAAAACCGTTTGAGTGTAAACCCAAGCTGGCATGGATTAATATCGTTCGTTGCCGTCAAGAGTTATCCATTAGTCCAGGTGCTATAGTATGTTCGTGTTTTCATTTATCTACAGTAAAAGCAAATCATACTTTGTCAGAGAGAAGATATCAAATAGTGCCGGGAAAAGGAAAATGAAACAAAAGCAGGGAGGAAGAGCAAGCTGTCTTCATCCTTGAAAGTAAAGGAAAGGGCTGCCTATGAAAACAATCTCTCTCTCAAATCGCAAGGAAGAATAGGGTTAGCACAACATCCATCTCATGTGGCTCTTCCAATAAGGCCATAATATAAAGGTGAAAAAGCTGTTCTCCCAGTATTTTCTATATAACCTTAAATAGGTAAGAAGGCAAAACTTGTGTGGAGATTCCCTCAGATTCCTCTCAGATTCTTGCTGAATCTAAACAACCAGATTTGCCTTGCAGGACCATTGTCACCTAAGTAGAAGGGACTCCCTGAGTGGAGAGGGTGTGATGTAGCATTACGGAGGTTACTAGTACATGCTAGAAGCCTCAAGAAGTCCTCAGTATTTTTACCCAGGATATGTTAGGATGGCAATACTTATATAATGAAGTATTCTGTGTTTTTACTGTGTGCTTTTATGTTGTTTTCATTATGTGCTTTTACTATGTGGTTATAAGTTGCCATAATGGAAGCAGGAGCAATAAAGTTTGATTGATCATTATATTCCCATATATAAATGGAGATTTTTTTTTTTTTTTTTAACCTGGGGTTGGGATGAAATTCCAGCTGTTAGGTCCACTCTTGGAGTGAACAATCCGGTTAGGTCAAGTCACAGCTTGATGCTTCTTAGTCATCTTCAACTCATCATACCCTCAGGTTTGCACAGCGGGTAAGAAACCTGGAAGCCTTGGTGCCTTATGTCACCCAAGGGTTTCCAGAAGGCTCAGTCATGAAATTCTTACCTTTTGAAATTCCAAAATCAGAAGCTTACTTGGAAATATCGTAGCAGACATTGGGGGTGTTCTGGATATAGAGTAAAGGGCAACCCCTCTGGTGGCACTGATGGGTTTGCAGTTGAAATAGAGGACAAAATGGATGGGTCTAGATTTTTGTTTAAGATCTTTCTGATGAAGCCCAATTAGACAACACAGTCAAGAATTCCAAGATGTGATTGTGCCTTTCTTTTAGGGCGTAATGTGGTGCAAAGTGAAGCATCTGGTGAGTACTCCTGAGTTCCCCGTATCCCCCCTTGCTCCACACTCAGCACGCTGCAGCCTCATGCCACCCTGCCACAGGCCCCAGGGCAACTGCACCATCCGGGTGGAATCTAGGCTCTTCTCCAGTTTGAAGTGAAGGTGATCCACGTAGGCAACGTACATGTGGTGGCAGTTGCAACAGCAGCTTAATTACACCCAAGATAATGGGCTCTTAATGAGAAGCTGTAGGTATCCAGCACCTCGCAGAATGAAGACCTAGCTCCCTTGGTCTTTTAGTGAGTTGGGTTAGTCTTACAGCTCCCATGTATGTTATAATGTACTTTACAAGTGTCCCCAATGTTCATCAATGCAAGTATTCATCAGACTGATAAACATTGCTGATGATTTCATCTGATATTGATTCTGCTCTCTCTTTCATTGTTCACCTGCTCTGGAGACAGCAACTCATTGTGAAATATATCTTGCAGGGATCCCAGTGCTAACGGAGCCTTTTTTTTTTTTTTTTTTTCTCAATAGATCCTAGCTAGTTATTAGTATTCAAAATTCCTTGCAGAGGCCCATGAAGGAGATGGCCAGTCCAAAACAAAGCATGGTGAGGTGTTCCCTAGAAGAGGAAGCATCCAGGCTTTCTAGGAAACATGCAACAGGAATCTTACCAGAGTCTTTACTGTAATTTATTTATAGAAAGCAGCCAGGGAAATCTTTCCAGATATCTCCAGATAAAACTCTTTCTCTTCCTTGATTCTATCACTCAGTAAGATCACGAGCTAGAGCTATGGAGGTATTTTTCCAGCCTCTGTAGATTATTTCGTACTGTGTATTGTCACTTGCTTCAGGCAAGTATGCTTCAGGCATACCATTTACTGCAGCATGCAGGCTCAAGATCTTTGCATGGCTTCCTCCCCTTGAGGAATGCCATAAATAAATCACGAGGTCAGGAAGTCTGTTACACGCCTGTAGTCTTTCTCCCTCGTGCTGGCTCTTTTTCTCTCACTCTCTCACATGTACCCACTCCTTCTACATTTGTACGGAGCACTTAAACCTGCCAGGCGCATTACGTGCAGTCTCCCCCTTCTGATGATATCTTACTGTGCTAGGATCTATCCAACAGCAAATCAATCATTCATATTCCTCTCCACAAAGGATGCTAATGATCTAAGATCAGAGCAAAATCACATTTAGGCACAAGGTGCACTGAAGTTTTCTTTCACACAGAACGTGCGTGTTCTCATTTTGCTGACAAACCAGGTTTTGACCGAGGTATCTTTTCAAGCATCTGATGCCCCACAAGGCATATATTCAAAATCTTTCATTTAGGAAAAGAGTAGGGCTTTGAAAATACCCTGTTGAAGTTGCTTCTGCTGTGATTGTGGTGTTCACAATTCATTTAGTGCTTTTTGGATCAACTGGAAGTGATTTTCTTTGGGTTTGTTTGCTATAAGTCAAGTTTTTAGGTCAGTTCTCTGCTAGGAACTTAAGGTCTTGCTCCCACAGAAAGAACTAACCTATGTGCCATGTTTTCACTGCAGCTTCTGGCTAGAGCTATTGGGGGAATTCCTCTGCCCTACTTTACTCTTTGAGATTTTAATTTTTTTTTTTCTGAAGCCTAGGCAATTCACTCAACAGCTCTGCACACCACAAAGGGCATGAAGGAGGGTTGGGAGGTTGCACTGAGAAATATTAGTATAAAAGAGAAGAAAAAAACATTCATTACTGATGGGGGTGAAATGACAATAGCTATAGACAGAAATCAAGTGCCTTTTTGAAGCTGAAACATAGTTTCATATTAAAGGCCTTTTGCACAGCAGTTTTTAGCTATCAGCAAGAGAAGGAGAGAAGAAAAAGCTCCATTTTTCACATTGCCCCTTAAGACTTGTCATTTGTGCTAAATGAAACATATTGTTGAATCTTGTGTTTTCCTTGCAGAAAAGCTCTCATGTGCAAAGGACCATGTGTACGTGTGATTTTTCTTTTTTTGGTTGTTTTAATTGTTTGTATAATCTGTACATTTTGCAAAGGCTTTAGATCAATTTTTTTTTCCCAGGACCACAAGACAAGATGATCAGGGAAAAGAAAGAAAATCTTCTTGCAGATTTTCTTGTGCATACCTATCATTAAAGTAATGAACTTTCTAGTGGTTAGCCCCTCTGTCCTCCATCTTCAGATGGTGGCTCCACAGAATGGGTCTTAAAATTTTCCTTTTCTGTCTTTATATATTCCCATGTCCTCTCCTCCAGTCCTCTCTTTTTCACTCTGACTTCTCATAGACAGGGAAAAAAAAAAATCTGTTATTTCAAGTTAATCTTAAGGGGTTCCTCCACACTTCACTTACATATGTCCTTACATGTTTACATTCTCCAGCTACATGTGGAGTTGTTTATCCAAACTGGTGCTCAAGGTTTACCTCCTTGACCCCGATGTGGAGAGTAATTGTGTTCCTATCAAATACAGGACAAGCTTAATCAAGCCTGGCAACTCGAAACAGCCCAGATGCAGATTCAAATATGACCTGTTCTTTAAGGACTATGAAATGCAGACAGAAATACCATGATGAAGCTGCACTGAAGAAACAGACCTAAAAGAAATGCCACATCCTAGCAGCTTTGAACTGAGATAAGAGACAAAATTCAAAAACAGATGGGGTCTGAATTTGGCATCTGAAACTCATATCTGTTTATCAGCCACAATCTACCATTATAAGTGAGAAATACTTACCAGTTTGCATTTATCTTGGGGAAATGTGTTGTTATATTCAAATCATTACTAGTCCTATGCAAGAAATGTGCGTGCTTCATGTATAACCAAGCACATATGCATATTCTGAGTCACTGAAAAAGTGGCCTTGCTGAGGTAGTTATTTCGGTATGGGGTAGGAGAACAGGGAGGAAGTGTGGGAGTTAGGGTAAAGGCAGAGAACAGAGCAGGTATTCTGCTTTTCTATTTCAGTATTATCAGCAAAGGGCTTTGTTGCTTTGATGACTGTGCAAGACAAACGCTGCAAATGCAGATTTCCAGGACACGCTGGGACTGCCTGCATTTGCCTGTAATGCTGACACGGTGGTTGAACTTTGTGGATTCGCTCCTTACAGCTGTGGAGTTGTGCACCGATTGATGACAGAAAACAGCAATAACCGACTGTCTTCAGAGTTGCAACCATCTTCCAGCCTGTTTCTTTCTCTTTCCTTCTACCTTGGACAACCTTCTGCTCATCAGGCATGAGCAAAACATGCCCAGCTTTGTGCCCTCTCTTAGGATGCCCCTGCCAGCCCAGGCTGAGAGACAGTGAAAGAAAGAGAGAAAAGAAAGAAAAAGAGGAAAAAAGTCTGCGTGTGTGTGCGCACACATGTGTGCACATGCACACCCAACAGTGCCACCCTGCGGCTTGCTTACCGCAAAGAAAGGGATGAGGTAAACTAGGGATTTTAGCCAAATGCCATTAACATGGTATAAAAACTTCAGATTTACCTCATAGTCGGTTCTGCCTCCCCACACTGGCGGTGCCCAGCTTGACATGCACACATGGCCAGGCTATAATAGAGTGGGTAGAGTGCCAGCTGTGCAGATGCATTTGGATATATCAATACCTTAACATCAGGTTTAGATAACTGGCAATTTGCAATTGTCACACATTTTCTACCTTTTCCAATTTTTTTGTGCTTGGTTAATTGTGAGGGGGAGGACAACAGGCCTTATCTCTTGTGACTAGTGGTGGCAAAACTGAAAAATTGTTTTCATTACCAGGTGGAAGGCTTTTCACATGCAAATTATCAATATCATTGTGATGTGGCATTTTTATTAATCCAAAACAGCTTATCTGACCAAAAAGAAAGATAGATCATTCTTGTTTTATATCAGACATTTTGCTCTGACAATGGGAAGTCGTATTTGATGAAATGTTGCATGGATCAAACCATTTTGCAATTTACTGCAGGAGAGAAAAAATGGAAGGGACTAATGGGCAGTGATTTTTTTTGCTTTTTCCTTTGGACACTTCTCCCAAATGCCAGTCAAACGTAAGCATTTTAACTTCTCTCATTCAACATCAGAGAAACCAATCCACTTTTGTGGCTATGCATATTTTGTCTCCCCATTCTGTGCTGTTCTCCTTCAGACACTGGGAAAATAAGGTCACGTTCCCTATGGATTCCATCCTTTTCTATTGATTTTACTTTCCTAAAATCCTAATAGAGCTTGAAATTAATACAATTTAATTTTCCTTCCTCCCTTTCTTGTGAACCACCAAAGCTTTGTGTTGCTGCTACACCACTCTGGGTAAGGAGACCCTGGCAGGCTCATATTCCTTCGTCAGACGGCAAAAATCCTTGAGAAGCAAAAATCTGGGAAGGTTTTGGCCCTTCATCCAAGGAAAGTAAGGATTCCCCACTCCAGCCAAGGAGGTCAGGGGCAATGATGATTTGCGAGTCAGTTACATGAGGAACTGGGCAAATGCAGATTTACTGGCACAAGGCTGTGTCCAAATGCCTGAATCAGGGCTCTATCTCAGCTCTATCTCATCGTTGTCATAAAAGCAACATATTCATGTGCCTATGCATACGATATCGACATTTGAATGTCTCTATGAAGAATCCCGGTTCAGCCAGGAGGTAGGTGAATACACTTACCAATAGCAATGGATTTAGGCGCTCTGGGACATGGGTGGAAAACACTTACTCAAGGGCAAATAAAGTCGGGTAAGGAGCCCAGGTTCCTGGCCTTCAGGCAGTTGCACAGAAGCCTTATTCCTAGATATTTCTCCATCCATAAGCAAAGAGGCTGTTGTTTTGTTTTTTATACTAGAGTGATGTTCTCAAATCTCTCCATCTGAGCTGTGCTCCGTACGGGGACTGACCAGAGTGGTCAGGATAAGATGGAGATCATTGAACGCACAGAATCAGCAACTTGCTCCTGCTAATGAACTTACTGAGGAGGAAAAGACACATCATGACCCATGGGAGGTGCCTGACTTTCGCAGGAGCTCCAAGGTTTTCACTGGAGAAAGCACCTGGAGGCAGGTTCACTGCCGATAATGAGGCAATGAAATGCTGCGACCCTGCTTAAAATGAACTCCCATTTGTCATGCCTATTTATTACATCAACGTACTGTTTAGGTGTGTAAAATGGGCTGTAAACTTTGTTCAGTTTGCCTGATAGATATGATAAAGGTTATGTGCATTTTACAGCATTGCAAATTTGAAGGAGAAAGGTCCCCTGAGACATCTCAGCGCACTAAGTCTTATCATCCATCACAGCATAGAAAAGACCTAGTCTGTCATCTTGTCCATCCCTCCCTTGGCTTGCTCAGGTCCCCACACTTTTCTCAGTGAAGCTGCTCACATAGATTAGAAACATCTTTAAAAATGTATTATTTTTGCACTCTCTGCATATCCGTGCCTTTCATACCCACATATTAAATTCATCACCTCTCTGTCAGTTGTTTGTAAATGTCCCTAGGTGTTTAACTTTTATTCCCTGAGCCCTCAGAGCTATTGTTGGGGAATATGGCTATTACACATTCCTGATATTTCTCAAAGGTCAAAAGAAAATGTAAAATGCCTTTTCTTTTCTCCCTTCAAAGCAGCAAAATGCAATATTGTTCTGGTGCTACTTTTGCCATCATGCTAAGATTTTTTTTTTCCAGTATACCGTATTGTATTTACTGCAAATGTTCTGGAGTGGAAAATTATTTCTCAAATTATTAGAAACTAGAAGATATAATAGCCTTTTATTCTGTTTCAGAACATATTATTCTACCACAACAGTCTGTTTTTGACAGTTTGCTCTTATCTTCCTGCAACCCATCTTGTGAATGAGACATAAAACTGAGGTTCTGGATGCTTATGGGCCAAATCTTGCAACACGTGTGCACGTGTGTGCAGTCTTAGTGGATTGAATGTGCAGAAAGACTAGAATCTGAGGATCTATGGCCATGGTGCTAAAGTGGTTTGTATTTCTTCAGGACAGGGCACTAGATGAAGCTAGGATGCATTATCACCTCTTCCACCAAATGGGGCAAAGAGCTCTGACGGATGGTCTCAGAGTCAATGCAGACTAAAACGTACTCTCCTGCAGTCAGGACCTATTATTTTCACTTCTAGCTTGGTGATGCAAGGTTACTTCAGTTAATACCAGTGTTTCCATTGCCTTTCACAAGAGCAGTGTGTAAAGCACGTGTCTTTTAATACCAGTTACTCCTCAGCTAAAGGAGCATCTCAGCAGCTAGGAATCTGTGTGGCATCCCATGGCAAACTGACTCCCACCATGGAGTAAAGAAAACTCCACTTTTTGCTCAGCCTCTATTGATACTTCTATTCCTGGATTTAGCCACTCTAATTGGCAACTTAAAGATTAGATGGAAAGACTGAAACACCACCCAGGATGGAGCTCAAAAAGATGCAGGAGCAGATATCGCTGCCTGTATTCTCAAGGGTTTGTAAGTCATGGGAAACCAACCACATTACAGTGTTTCTAAATCCCAGGGGACTACAGCTCTGCTGTGGTGCCTCTCAGGAAACCTTGACACCAGCAAGGTCACCTCTTCAAAGCCTGCTTCCTTCCTCCTTCTTGAGCCATGTGAAACTCCAGAATACAGCAAGCAAAAGAAGTTAAAGAGGAATAGAAGAGAAGAAAATGAGTGTTTTCTCAGATTTATACAGCAGGTAAATTACGGGGCTACTTATGCCATCTAAAATCACATTCTCCCCAGGGGCCTGAGCAGGCTCTATTAGAAAAAGCTGTATAGCAGACTGTAAATTTGCCATACATACTAGAGTGTATTTGTACACTCTATGTGTACTCACCTATGTTGTGTTTTTTACCTATAAATGCAACGATTTGTTTGTCTCCTCTTTTTGAAGAATCCCCAGGAAAGCACATCTGCTAAGCCTGATGAGAAGTCCTCCTCCGAGCATGCTTTCCTCTGCCTATGCACCTGTAACTACCGGCACAGCTCTGCAGTACTCGGTAATATTACACACCACTATCGGAGAAACCCCATGGCCTAAGCAACACTTTTTTCTGATGCAAAAAGCCATGCACGGAACAGAAAATGGCAGCGCTCCAAGTGGCCCCAGTTAATAGCTCTGTTTTGCTTAATGGTGACTCCCATTCAAGCTAAAGATGCTGTTTTAAATATGTAGGCAATTAGTATCTCTCTCGCAACACATCTGTGCTCCTTATATCTGCTGCATTATAAATCCACTGCCTCCCTCTCCAGCTTGGCTGTGCATATATCACCAGACACTCCTGTCTTTAGCAACTTTCTGGTCCAAAAGTATTTTACTTGGATTTGGACACGTCCTGCCAAGCCAGCCTCGCCTAACCCCTCTGCCAGGCTGGCCTTTCTGCTCTATGGCAAGTGCTGCAGTAATGGGAGGTGATGGGGACTCAAGGAAAAGACCTCTGTTTGGGGTTTTTTGTTTGTTTGTTTATTTGTTTGTTTGTTTTTTTTTGGGGGGGGGGCATTCTTTGGTCCAATCAGTCCCCTTTCCTGCCTCCCCAGCCCTCACGTTCATACACTTTCCTTTCTCTCTGTGGGACAGAAACTGCAGCCCCGGTCTCAGCAGCCTTTTCTAGCCATAGCAACACCCAAGATCATGCCAGGAGGCTGGACACAGCAGTTGCGAGTGTGGCAGAAGCACATCCAGGTGCCTCGGACGTGGAACTCCTTGTGCATTCTCTGCTAGAATGAATCCTGCCTGGTCCAACTCAAGCAAGATACAGAGAGTCATGGCAAGGCTGTTGCAGTTGTCACAATCTGTTTTTGAAGTATGAAAATAATTGTTGTTACCACAAAGTGCACAAACACCAGCAGAGATACGTATAATTAACCATGAACCGCCTTCAGTTACAAAGCGCTGCTCATCCCAAGGCTCTGCCGCGAGGAAGGGCATCATGCGCGGTCAGCACGAGCCAGCCCCGCGCTCCCCTCACGGTGCTTGGGGTGCCTGGGTGCTTTGGAGCAGCGCGCTCCGTGCGACCTGCCCTGCGGCGCACGAGGAATGACCCCCGCGCCCCAAACGCGGGGCCGGGGCACCGTGGGTGCCGACACGGAATCCCCGCCGAGCCCGGAGCAGGAGGCGGCGGCAGC